>JAAALK010000286.1:35268736-35607233 GCA_019279435.1 Zizania palustris
GTTTTGTCTGTACTACGTGGAGTCTGTTTTGTCTGTACTATTGACCAGTGTCCGGTCGAGTAGGGGTTGGCAGGCTGGAGGCGTCTGGCCCTTTAGGGCAAGGCGCCCTATAAATACCGCCACCAGCTACAGTTGTAGGACACATGATCCAAGAATACAGAACACATTGCATTCCACCACTCTCAAAACCTGCTGGTTCGATCCGTCGTCCCAACAGTTGGCGCTGTCCGTGGGGATCCTAGTTCGAGAAGCTAGCGTCCTCTACACCCAGTCACCAAAGCATGTCGAGTCGGAAGGGCGCGAGCATGGTTCCTCTACGTCGGTCAGCCCGCACTAGGTCTTGAGTTGTTAAACTCCATGGGTGTGAAATATGTTCACACATACTGCGATTCTTTATTAGTCATGCAACAAGTCGCCAATCTTTCCCAATGTTTTAACGGTTTGCTAAATAGCTACTTGGACAAGTGTTTAGACTTAATCTCTACTTTTAATGATTTTGAGATTACTCATGTGTCTAGAGAGGCCAACTCACTTGCAAATGACTTGGCTCAACAAGCATTAGGCTATCAAATCAGAAGAGGTAAATTCTGCGCGCAGGAAAAGCCGATGTTTGAAGATGATGTAACACCCGAGGATACTATTGTCGGTCTGACCAGCTTTGTAAGCACGGTCCAACCGCCCTTGCGTACCCGATGTGACCGACCATGTCAGGACGGTCAGACCGAATTGTGCCAGACAACTGGCAATAGCCGGTTGAACCGGGCCAACATGGCCGGTCCGACCGATCGTTGTTAGGAAGGTTTAGAGCTCGGGGGGTAGGTCCAAATGGTAAACCTTGAGGCCAGTTCTAGTGGAAATTTGTCCATTGCTCCTTTGGTTAGTGAGGACGATTGGAGGGTCCTAATTGTCCAATATTTGAGAATCCAAGCCAAAAGATTGATCGGAAGGTTCGGCGACAAGCTTTCAAATTTGTTTTGCTCGACGATGTATTGTATCGCCGAACTATTGATGGAGTGCTTTTGAAGTGTTTGGACCACAATCAAGCTAGAGTTGCTGCAGGCGAAGTACATGAAGGGCTTTGCGGTACTCATCAGTCAGCCCTGAAGATGAGTTGGATGCTCAAAAGAGCAGGTTTTTACTGGCCGACTATGACTGAAGACTGTTTTAGATACTATAGAGGATGTGAAGCTTGTCAAAAATTTGGAAATATCCAGCTAGCACCCGCGTCTATACTTAATCCTATTATCAAACCATGGTCATTCCGAGGTTGGAGTTTAGACTTCATCGGCCAATTCATCCTCCATCTTCGAAAGGGCATTGGTTCGTGTTGATGGCAACAGATTATTTCACCAAATGGACCGAGGCCGTGCCGCTAAAGAACATGACTCACAACGAGGTAATTGATTTCATCTTGAAAACACATTATACATAGATTCGGCATTCCCCAAACTCTCACTACGGACCAAGGTACTTCATTTGTTGCTAAATAGGTGAGGGACTTTGCCGAATACTATGGGGTCAAATTCGTAAACTCTTCACCATATTATGCTTAGGCCAATGGTCAGGCCGAGTCTAGTAACAAAACTGTGATTAAATTGATCAAGAAAAAGATTGAGGAGTTTCCAAAAAGGTGGCACGAGGTACTTTCTGAAGTTCTATGGGCTAGTAGAGTTGCAAAGCATAGTGCCACTAAAGTCAGTCCTTATGAGTTAGTATATGGACAAGAAGTCGTTCTACGGTAGAGGTGGATCTTGGCTCACTTAGATTTCTTAAGAAAGATGGCTTATTGGTCGACGAATATGAGACACTTCTAAAGGATAATTTAGAAGAGGTGACCGATAAGAGGTTGAAGGCTCTAGAGGCAATAGAGAGAGATAAAAGAAGAGTAGTTAGGGCCTACAACAAAAAGGTCAAGGCAAAATTGTTTTAAATCAATGATTTGGTGTGGAAGATGATTTTGCCATTAGGCACTAGGATTTCAAAATTGATCAAGAAAAAGATTGAGGAGTTTCCAAAAAGGTGGCATGAGGTACTTTCTGAAGCTCTATGGGCTAGTAGAGTTGCAAAGCATGGTGCCACTAAAGTCAGTCCTTATGAGTTAGTATATGGACAAGAAGCCGTTCTACCGGTAGAGGTGGATCTTGGCTCACTTAGATTTCTTAAGCAAGATGGATTATTGGTCGATTAATATGAGACACTTCTAAAGGATAATTTAGAAGAGGTGACCGATAAGAGGTTGAAGGCTCTAGAAGCAATATAGAGAGATAAAAGAAGAGTAGTTAGGGCCTACAACAAGAAGGACAAGGCAAAATCGTTTCAAATCAATGATTTGGTGTGGCAGACGATTTTGACATTAGGCACTAGGAGTTCAAAATTCGGTAAATGGTCACCTAGTTGAGAAGGACCTTTTAAGGAAGTCGAAATCGCTCCGGGCAATGCATATGTCCTAGAATCTTTACAAGGAGAGTGATTTCGAAGGGCTTTGAATGGTAGATATTTAAAAAAGTACTTCCCAAGTGTGTGGCAAAACGCTTGAAGTGTTAAAAGGCCGATATTGCAGGTATCGCCCAAGGCCTGTCGTGCTTTTAGCTCACTAAGTTTGCTAAAAGGCAGGGGGCATGTGTTTATGGCAAAAATGGAATTAATGGTCAAACTAGGCAAATATTGAAAAAATAGTATTTTTGACCGAAAATATGTCAACCTGGCAAAGGCCGGTCTGACCGGCTATGGTAGGTCGGTCTAACCGGCCAGGTCCGGTCAGACTGGACCCATGGGCTCGATCAGACCGACCAGGGTCTAGATTACGGATCTGAGTAGGATTCGAGGTATTTTCACCCAAAACTTATCTCAATAGGGTTTTGGATGCATCTAACTCTATCTCTAGCCAGGGATAACTAGCTCACCCGCCTATAAATACTAGGGGCAAGGCCGATTCAAGGGCTCTCTCCAACACACCAATCCAAAGCCCTAGCTTTGAATCGTATTTATTTTCTTTACTTTTCCGCATCTTTGTGGGTTTGCTTGAAAGCCCTCCGTTTGCCGCACCCATAATCACGGTAACCCATGCTGGTTTGCTTGTGAACCTCTCGTTAATCCACGTAACGGATTGTTATCCTTTTATCTGTTTTTATTCCCTACCTGGTAATTCGGCCCTCCGACCGAATTGTGTTTGATCTCTTATTGTTTTTGCATATCAATTGTCGTCCTAAACATATCTGCAAAGTTTGGAGGTGATTGGGGATTATTTGCTAAGGTTACCAGGTTTAACAGATCGGATCTGTTACTTCGGTCCGACCGGCGTTGAGGTACCGGTCTGACCAGAGCCCTTCGTCAGGCTGTTGTCAGCAACGACCGGTCAGATCGAGGGCAACACATCGGTCTGACCGGGATACTTCGCACTGCGCCGAAGCCCTTCGCCAAAGTCCTTCGCCGGAGCCTTACACGCTGGAGCCCGTGCCTTTCGAAGTCTACTTCGTCGGTCGGACCAGGGAGGCTTTGTCGGTCCGATCAGAGCTCTCCTCACCGTGTCGGAGCCACCTCGCAGCGACCTTCGTGACTTCGCTTGGAGCCCCTTCGCGACCTCTGGTCCGACCGAGGTTGTGCCTCCGGCCTGACCGGGATTGAGGACGAAGGTGTCCCAAGGACCCTTCGGACCAATATTTGCTGTAACTCCGAATCGGCCTCGGAATTGGCCGATTCCAGGTATTTTGGTCATTTTTGTTACTGTTCACATTGTTACTAATACTTTTCGGCCAATTGGATTAAAATATTAACTATTTATCTGATTGCCTGGTGACTCCAAATCCCTTGTCACTATCTAGGGTAGTCAGAACGCGACGTCGGTATCATTGTGATACTTTTGGACGTCGAACCGGCCCAAGTGCGGGGGCGCATTTCTGCGCCAACAAAGATCATGGAGGTCTCTCAAATAGACCATTTTGATTAGGTCAACCATGGAAGCAGAACTTATTTCTTTAGACATACAACTATGGAGGCAAAGTGAATGTGTGACCTATTTGATGGACTTTCTCATGGTTGAAAAACCAGTGCTAGCTATCATTATGAACTATGATAGTCAAAGTAAATAGTGCAAAGGATAATATGAAGTCATCAAGACACATTAAAAAATGATTGAAGTCTACCAAGATGTTGAGAAACTCTAGAGTAATAAGTGTGACTTATATTTAAACAGATAAAAACCTAGTATATCTGTTGACACAAAAGTGTGCCCCTGCACTTGGGTTAGTTCGACGATCCAAAAGTGTGCAGATACTTAGGGACTAGCCTAAGCGTAACACAACACTGACATCACGTTCCAACTACGCTTAACAGTAGCACGGGGGTGGAGTTGCCAGGTAATCAGATCACACATAAATAATCCAATTAGCCGAAAAGAAATATATTAAATAAAATAAACCAGCAAGCTGCATGGAGCATAACTGATTCAAAGTATATTGTGCGAAGGGGTTCGCCGAAGGGTACCTTTAGCATCTGGTGTGAAGGGTCTCACCGAAGGTAGTCTTCGGCGTTCAGACTGATCTGACCGAAGGCTGGCTTTGAACAGATCTTGACAAAAAATCACCTCCGAACTGTGGGGTTTGGTGCGAAGTCTCTAACACGACAAAATATTCCAACACAATGTACTGGCGTGACTTCGTCCGTAGCAAAGTGTAGGTGTGACGAAGTATGACGTGACGAAGCCTACTGCAGAGCACTCTGGCGTGCGGGACTTGGTCAAACCGGCAACAGCGTGATGGTCTGGCACGGGTAGTCGAAGCAGGGGTTCCGCCGAAGGGTGTTCTGTCAGCCTCCAAAACCAGCTTCCTGGCTCCGGAAACCTCCGGTGAAGGGGCTTCGAACATGGAAACCTACAATAGAACAGAGATCAAGTGCTTATTCGGCCTGGGGGCCGAATCTGCTAAGTTCTGCAGTAGAGAAACGAAGGTAGCAATCTGTTACGTAGATTAACGGATATTTCACAAGCGAAGTAACAAGGCGATAGCAATCTGTTACGTAGATTAACAGGTACTTCACGGGCGAAGTAACAAGGCTTACCACGGTTTTGGCGTGGTCGGTGGAGGGCTTCCAGGCAAACCCACGAAGGTTGCAGAAAAGTAAATAAAAAGTAAGGTACGGTT
The DNA here is from genome assembly GCA_019279435.1 of Zizania palustris. Classification (NCBI taxonomy): domain Eukaryota; kingdom Viridiplantae; phylum Streptophyta; class Magnoliopsida; order Poales; family Poaceae; genus Zizania; species Zizania palustris. The sequence goes on from JAAALK010000286.1 coordinate 35,273,875, forward strand.
CAAAGCTAGGGCTTTGTAATTGATTTTTGTTGGGGCTTTAATGAACCGGCCTCACCCCTATATTTATAGGAGCTAGTCTTCTTATCTCTAAGATTTAATTTAGTAGGATTCGGCCTAATCAAACTTTAGAGATAAAATTAGCCAGAATCAGACTCAAACTCTATCTCCGAAAATCAGCCTAAAGTGGGCCTTACTCTTTGTGGAGACTGCCTTCGGAGTGTGTTTCAATGCCTCCGAACTAGACCTCTGAAGTGTGAGTTCAAAGTCTGTTCCACAGAAGACAGTTTTTAGGTAGAAGTTTTAAAAACTCCCATTCACCCTCTCTGGTTGCTCTTTTCAGTCCAACAAGAACACAGACACATGACGAATTGTATGTCTGGTCTCGTGATCATTAAGTAGAGGAGGGAGCCGATCATGCTCCAGAATTCCTTCTGATCAACTTCTTCACCATCTTCATCTATATCCAGCGCAACTGAGGTAGCCATTAGAGTGGCTAATGGCTTCGCATCACTCATGTCGAAACACTTCAGCAGATCATTGGTGTACTTCGTGTGCTGCATAAAAGTACCTTGTTTGCATTGCTTAATTTGTAAACCAAGGAAAGATGTTAGCTCACCCATCATCGACATCTCGAATTCCCTGCTCACAGAGTATGCAAACTTGGCAACAAGATCATGATAAGAACCACCAAAGATGATGTCATTAACATATATCTGAACAAAAAAATATTTGCCATGCCTGAGAATAAATAGGGTTTTGTCAATAGAGCTCATTTTGTACCCATGCTCAAGTAGAAAATTCCTAAGTCGCTCGTACCAAGCCCTAGGTGCCTGCTTGATCCCATACAAAACTTTGTGAAGTTTAAAGACTCTATGGGGTACTTGGGATGTTCAAAGCTTGGGGGTTATTTAACATAAACATCCTCACCTATAAAAACATTGAGAAAACACTTTTGACATCCATTTGATAAGCCTCAAGTCAAGCTACAGGAGCAAAGGTATCTCCAAAATCAATCCCCTCGACTTGAGAATAACCCTTAGAAACAAGTCTAGCTTTGTTCCTCACAATAGACCCATCATTGTCCTGTTTGTTTTTGAAAATCCATTTAGTGCCAATGATATGAACATTTGGGGGAGGATCAACAATAACCCATACTTTGTTTCTATCAAAATTTTCAACTTCCTCATGCATGACATTGATCCAACTCGAATCAGATAAAGCATGACTAACATCTAGGAGTTCAAAAGAAGCAAAAATACAAAGTCTATCTAATGAGCATAAGATCGGGTTACCCTTTCATTTAGCTCACCAATGATCTATTCAGGAGGGTGATGTCGTTGAATGTGAAGAGGGGCTTCTCGTTGATAGAGTGTCTCCCCCTCAAAACTTCCTGGAGTGATGCTTCCTGGAGTAGACAAAGCAGAATCGACTTCAGGTGTTGTTGTAGAAGGAGGAAGTGGTACATCTTTATCCTCTTCGAGATCTGATAGATCTTCTTCCTCAAAAATGGTTTCATTCATATCCTGCTCACTAGCTTGCTGAAACGACGGACTAACACAAGGAGATGTTTCTATTGACACTAAAATTGTCCAACAAAGTGTCAAACATCATTGACGCCGATCCGGTGATCCAAAAGCATGTAGACACTCGAATTAGTCCTCCAAACATCACATGACACCGACGCCATGTTTAGATGACCCTCGACCGTGACGAGGGAAATATGAGTGGAGTCGCTAGGTAATTGGATCACCGCCACGAAAGGGTAACCCAATTGTCCAAGTGTAAAGGGGGTGGTCAGACCGGCCAAGGCGGGCCAGTCAGACTATCTATAGACCAGTGGTCAAACCATCGGGGCGAAGGGAGCAGCCAGACACCTACGTATCGCCTGTCAGACCGGCCAATAGCCAGTTGTCAGACTGGCTCGTGCCGGCATAGCCCACTAAAACCAGCTATGTGCCACTAATCAGACCGAAAGCTAGGGCAAGATGGCCACGAGTCTCCAACGGTCGTCCTGTCGGTGAAGGCTCGATGCAGGGCCCCTTGATGATGAAGATGGGAGCCCTTACCTTTGCAAAACACGTAAGATCAATAGCAATTCGGCCTAGAGACCGAATTACCAATAAAAACTAATAAAAACTTGTTACTGGGGTTAAACAGACGATTCACGGGTGAATAGACAAGGATCACCGTGATTATGACACGATGGACAGAAGGTTTTCAGTGCAAACCCACAAAGATGGACGTGCTATGGCTAAACCTAGGGCAAAAAGGTAGTAGATTAGATTGGAATTGGATGTGTCCCCTTGAATTGGACTTGCTACTATATTTATAGGGGTGGTCTTATCGTTCCTGGGCTTAGTCTCTACTCTAAATTGATTAAGGTATGAGTCCAAATCGTTAAAAATTAGTTTGAGATCACAATACCTCGAGATTAGTCGTTTTGGGGTCGGACTCAAACTGGCCGATCTGACCGAGCCCATATGGCTGGTCTGACTGGGGTACCATGGCCGGCCTGACCGGCCTACTATGGCTGGTTGGACTGGCCTATGCCAGGAAGTCACATTTTCGGCCAAAAATATCAACTTTCATAATTTTGACCATTAGTGCCAAAATTTTCTATTAACAGTTTCATCAAATGTGACATCACATGATTCTATGATAGTGTTAGTATCAAAATTAAACACATGATATAAATGTCCATGCATTGAATAACCCAAGAAGATACCATCTGAAGAATGCTACTCAAATTTGTCAAGATTACCATGTTTTAGAATAAAGCACTGACATCCAAAAGCTCTCAAATGTGTAACCTTTGGCTTTCTTCCAAAACGTAACTCATAAGATTATTTCAAGTTCAAAATTGAATGCAAGAAAATCTAGTTGGAGATGTAACAAGCGGTGCTCGTGGCTTCAACACAAAACCTTCTAGGAGTCCCATGCTCATCAAGTATTGTCCTAACCACAGTATGGTTCTTTCTCTCAACAACTCCATTTTATTAAGGAACCTGTGGAGTAGAAAATTGACGTTCAATCCCGTGCTCAAGACAAAAATCAACAAAGAAGATATTCTTGAACTTGGTGCCATTATCAGTTCTAATTGCTTTCAATGCACCAAGTAGTTCAGTGAATAGTCTCAAAGCTAAGCTCCGAAAGTGTGAAAATACTTCACTCTTGCTTACATGAAAGAAGACCCAAGAATATCGAGAGTAGTCATCCACCATGACAAGGGCATACCATTTTCCTCCGACTAAACTAACTCTGGATGGACCAACAGTATGCATATGAAGTGATTCTCTAGGTTGTCCAGTCATCACTAGATTGACTAGTGAATGAGAGGCAGCCACTATTTTTCCATGTGCGACAAGGAGCACAAACAAGATTCTTCTCAAACTTGAGCTTGGGCAATCCTTAGATCAAGCCTAGGGCACTCAGTTAAGAAAGAAAAACAAAACTCATATGCCCTAGTCTCCAATGCCACATCTAGAGCTCAAAAGAAGGTTTAGCAATCAAGCAATGAGATGAACCAAAAGACTATGAAAAATCTGCTACAAAAACCCTCTCGATTCTTGAAATCTTACATACCAAAGCGCTAGAAGAAATGAGAACTTGTGAAGTATCACGTCTAAAACACACTTTCAAGCCCTCATTAAGAAGCCGAGATACATATTGAAAATTGTATCCCAAATGCTCAACCAAAGCGACATCTCTAAAAGTAGTGAATTTATCATTGATTCTAACAATACCATTACCTTTCACTCTGCCTCTGCAATTATTTCCAAAAGTGATGTATTCACGTCACTTGGTCGAGGTGAGGATGGAGAACTATAATGCTTTTTTGGTCATGTGGCATGAACAACCAGAATCAATTATCCACTCTTTCTCAAGGCCTCCATCTCCTACCTACATATAGAGAAAACAACTCGAGTGCTCAGTGCTAGGGTAAGTGAAATATTTTTTAGGAATCTAGCACTGAAAAACTTGAGGAGCAAATGTAAAAGTAGTAGACTTCTTATCAGTGGAATGCAAATCATGATAAAGAGCACGCGGTCTACCAACATGATCAACATCAGAAACAAAGCGAGGTTTCCCAACCTGTCAAGAACCAAAAACTCTATCATACAAACATGGAGACTCTCTAAAGCAAGAAATAGAATGAGAGACAAGCTCATATATATCAACATGTGGATGATACATGTCTTGTACCTTCATCTTCAAATAATGTCGCCCATCTCTCATACGACGATAGCAAAAACCAATCAAAGGTCCCACCCTCTAATAGTAAGAGCAACAAAAAATCTTCTTAGGGATAAGGGCATTGGTGGCTTGGACTTTCCTAACATGCTCTCTTGGTTTTGGCTCAGAAACTCTCTTAGGTAGAGGAGTTGTTTTTTGGGAGGCTGAATGGGATTTTTGTGGAGTGTCTAACTTGCCTCTTTCTTCCTCATGGGTTGTAGGTGGAGTGAACAATGTTTTTTCTTTACTATCTGATGTGGTTCTTTCAAAACCTAATCCTAGAGTTAACCCAACCTTGTCAACACACAATTTTGTTAACCACAGAAAGCAGATATTCGTTCTCTGTTATGAGCTTTTCAACTTGCCCCTTAGCCAAACTGAGATTTTCCTAAAGAATAATACAAGCAGAACATTCAGAATGCACATTTTTAGAACTCTCAGCACTCTCTAATCTAGGCTCTAGTTCCTTAACATGCTCATCCCATAATTCGATACTCCGAATAAGCAATGGACAATTTGAACAAGCATCCAAAGAATGGTCTAGACTCTGCCACAATGATGAGAACATCACCAGTTGGATCATGATTGTAAGGAAACAAGTTAAGGTGCATGATTTTTATGTTAGATTTAATTTTTATATATTTAAAACTTAGATGCTACACCATGAGATGCGTTCATTTTCAATTTCAGAAATACTTTCTTGGATCAATAGAAGAGATGCATGTATATGGAACTCTTGTATTATCATGGAAGTTGATTGAGGACCAATAGATGTTGAGTCGAGGACGAATACAAATCAAGAAAGGGAGGATGATGAGGACATCCATACCAATGATACAACCATACATGAATACGAAGATCCAATTATTCGAGTTTGAGCATGACGATTAAATCTCTAGGTCAACTCATTTCTAAGTATCTTAGCATATTATCTTGGGAATAAATTACTACCTATTATTATTATTGTTAGGAACCATGGAGATGATGAAAATCACTTGGAGATAAACAAAGAGTTGGAGAAGAACAAGGAATGACGTCCAAGCCAATTTGAGAGTCCAATCCAACTACAATTCGTGTCCAACTCGGATTTCAGGAGCAGCATGCACTAAAATCATCACCCAGGCTGCATACGGATTCCGTTTTTGACGTCCCACCTAGACACGGAAAGATAACTTCAGAACCTTTCCAATGCCACTAGTTTCATCTCAAAATTCCTTCTATATCAACGGGAATCATCAAGATAAGATAGAGTCCAGAATGTATTAGCGTGTTGTTTTCTGCGTTATTGGGCCTTTGGGCTGTGTATCCAGTTGAGCACATTAGGGGTGCATCCCGAACTACTATATAAGGTGTTTCTACAGACATATAGGGTTTTTGGGTTTGGTTTACAGGTTGCTTTGATAGCCACCACTTCACCGGATCTGTAAGTGAATCCCAATTCGTGGATTCCAATAGAGTTTTTAGTTCGATTGCGTTTTCTGCGTTCTTGCTTGTGTTCTTCGATTCGCATGCAATGATTATCCTTCTTTGTGAGGTCAATCAGGTTGTGCTTGGTTGATAACCAATGGAGCAGTGGTGTAGTGATTGCAAGGGCCGATCTCATGGATCATAAGCCGGATGTCGAGTTCTCCATAAATTGTTGTTTATCCCCCACCTAACGGAAGATCGGGCACCCCCTCCTCCATAAAGTGGTATCAGAGCTTTGTTTACCATCATATTCATGTATCTTAGATTAGATTGATTTCATATTCATCCCATAGTCCATGAAAAATCCAACAAAAAATTTGTAGTCGTAGGTTTTCCTCAATCCAAGACCATCCTTAGCCTTTGCACGTTTTGGTTTCAGAGTCCGTAGTATTGAGTTTGTGTCCTTGGTCAAGTCCGGTTGCTGGTTAGTATTGTGATCCCTTTTTCTAAATCCCTTATACTAGCCACCACCCATAAATCCCCTTTGATTTTCAATTCACGTCCGAACTAGAACCTCAAAACCCTGATTCAGATTGTGTCTAATAAAACAATCATATCTTTTGCATACGGACTCCGAATAAGGTAAATAAATACATTTTCGAAATCTACAGAAAAAGTTAGATCTTAATTTTCCTATACAACTAGGTTTGCCGATTTTAGTTTTTCCAAATTCGGCCAGAAATATCGAGTTTTCCAGCCCCGAAGTTTCTTGCGCAGATTTTTCAGCTCATCTTTATTTATCTACATAGAACTTATTTGCAGCAAAAATGTATCACATCTTCTTGGTTTATCTTCTTTGTGCTCCGAGTCAAAAAAAGTGTAAAAAAGTTCCAAAAAAGATTTCAAAAAAAAGAGTTAAAAAATATCAAAAAAAGAGAAAAATATAAAAAAGGGAGCACTTAGGGACAAGTTTGGAAGATATTAGTTTTGTGTGGTGCTGTTTTTGGTACTATTTTGTGCTGATTTTATAAATCTATAAGCCATCCTTTGAGCCTCAACCATTCTCTCATATAAGCATTGTTGTCATAGGGATCATATTCAGACTAGCAATTAGTACGAGTACTCTGGACACTTATTTAATATTACTATCTATTTCTGAATCGTGTTCCACCATGTAGATTACTCGTGTTTAACCGCCTACACTCTACATATATACTTCTGATCGGTGCAACTTGGGTCTTTGCAATCGTATACCACTCTCTTTGGAAGTCACTAGCCAGACAAGAATTGTGCCACGACTAAGATTGTGCCATCCACTGCCCTGCGATGGTAAAGACCTTGTAAGATTGTGGTAAGACGCTTGAGTGCGAGCGAGAGCACCTTTCACTATCTAATAGTTGATAGGTCTAATATTTTTTCCTATTATTTTTTCCTTTTCTACTAACCATGGCAGGTATGGGAGGTACGACAAATCATAATCATGGTAACAATGTTTCTTCTATCAAAAGTAAGTTTACCATCCCATCTTTTTATGGTGAAGATGATGCTGATGAATACCTAGATTGGAAGATGACCGTAGAGCATAAATTTAACTTATATTTAGTTCTTGAACAACATTGTGTTAAACAAGCAACTGGTATGTTTAAAAATCGTGCTTTAATCTGGTGGGAAGATATAAGTGAACTTCAATTATAACCTGATACATGAGGTCATTTAAAAAGAGCTATACATAGTAAATTTGTCTCTCCTTATCATTGTGAATTGTGTAAGAAACTACAATGCTTAGTTCAAGGTAACATGTCTGTGAGAGAGTATTATGCTAAGCTTCGAGAGAGCATGACCCATTGTGGTGTTGTAGAGCACTCGGAGGACACGATGTGGTGCTTCTATAATGGATTGAGGCATGAGATTCAAGATATCATTTATTATAAAGAATTTAATAATCTTAGTCGTTTGTTCCATCTTGCCATCATTGGAGAGAAAGAATTGTAGGAATGACAATACAAGGCAAGATACTCCTATCCACCATGAGTGACGAGCACACCGGCAGTAACCAAGACTTTCTCTTCTTCAAGTGTTCGTCATGCACCTACACATGTAGCTGCACCAACATCAACAAGCATATGGCCTTCCATCTCTACATGAGTTGAGGTATCAGGTAAAAAGTCCTTACAGGTACCCGTTGAGGTTGTTTCATTAGCTAAAATAATAGAACATCCTTTGTAATTTGATAATGATGCACTTCACCATGATAGGACTAATAACTATACCGTTGTGCATGAGGATGTGAAATTGTGGGATCGGAATGGTGACTAGAGAGGGGTGAATAGACGCCTCGACTAATTTTCATGAATTAGATGGCCTTTTCAAACCACCCAACGCACCTCCAAATGATGCAAATTCAAATATGAACCAAACAGTGCAAAATCAGAGTAAAACTTGGTTCAAATTCTCAGGTCAGTAAAAACCAGAGTCTGAAATACCGAAATACTTCTATCAGTAACTGATTTGCCGATTTACACTTTCTTGATCGGTAATTGAAATACCGACAAGAGATTGTCGACTGTTGAAACTCCAACTTAGAGAAGAATTCACAATTTAAACCCAGAAACTTTAATGGATGTGAGAAACCAAGGGTTGGTTTTTGAGTCTGTGATGAGTGATTGATAGATTTTATCCTCTGATTCGAAGGGGTACCTCCGAAGGGGTTCGGTGGGTCTGATTTCTGCAGCTGTTGCAGCAGAGTGTGCCTGTCGGAGGGGTCTGACGGTACACGATGACTAGGTCGTACCGAAGGTCTCGATATGCTGGGTAGTACATCAGAGTGTGTGCCGAAGGTTGTTTACCCGGAGAGGTCTCCGCGGTACTGGATACACTTGTTTGTTTGTCTGTGGTGCGCAGGTGACGTCAGAGGCGATGGATGGTTCGTAGCAAGTGAACCTGGGTCAAGCGGGAGGCTTGATGCCAGGCGACCGGGGAGCTCGGTCACAAAGGCTGCGAAGGGGTCGAGGTCGGTCCTCGGGTCAAGGTGCGCCAGGGAAGGCAGAAAGTGCGGAGCATGACTCCGGCTGAAGGTACTCCGAGACGAAGTCCTCGGAGGTGAGGCACTTCGAAGGGTACTCCGAATGGAGTGACTTCGGAGTATGGTGGACAAAGTCCTTAGCAATGAGGTAAGGCATTCGAAGTGTGCTCTGGAGGGAGGCACTCGAAGGTTTACCCGACGGTGGTCTCAGAAGTCGAGGTGCATCGAAGGCATGGTCCGGTGAGGTTCGTCGAGGAGTGTGCTCGGGGAGAGACACTGGGACGAAATTCTCATGGAATGCTTCATGCGGAGTCCTTGGACGAAGGAGGGACTTCGAAGGGTGGTACTCCAAAGGTGGGGCTTCAGAATGTGGTTGTCTTGAAGTACTCCGGCCATGCATGGCTTCGGTACACGGGCTGACGGAGTTCGAGCTGGGAGTAGCTGCGAAGCCGTGGTGGTCCACTCTGGAGGTGATGGCGCAAAGGCTCAAGGGCTTTGACGGCTTCGGCTCAAAACCATCACTGTATCGAAGGCTGACTTCGGTGAAGCAAAGGCCATCAGGCTCAAGGCTTCTCACCGAAGCTACCGCACCACTCGCGTGCAAACGGGGGCTTCAGAAGAATCCAAGACTGCAAAGGCTAACCATGTCTGCTCTACAAAAGCTGATGTTGTCTCCTCTGCGAAGCTGACAAAAGAAGCCTCCAAATAAAGTAGACTACCAACTGTACCCCCTGTTCTGATGAGACAAAACAGTGTAAACCCTAGGGGTAAAGTAGTCTATTCACAGGGCTGAATAGTGCCTATAAATAGTGGAGGCTAGCTAGGTCACAACAACACTTTTTAGCAGTCATTGTAGAACTCCTGTGTTAGCCGCCATTTCTCTCTGTGTTCATCCTGTGAGTTCATTTTGTGTTCCCTGTTCAAGCAATGAAACTTTGATTCAGTTTTCATTTATTGTTTGAACTTGTATGCCTACTTTGCACTGCACGTTTTGATTTCTCTGTGCACCATCTTCTTCTGGGTTGAGTTTGTGCACTGTATCTCTTCTGGAGAAGTGTGTGAGAGGTCTGTTCGTGTGAAGTGTGATTTTCACAGTGTGTGTTCGCTCTGTGTACACTGAGGCTAGTCCTCTCTGATTACTAGCGAAGCACTGTTCTTGGCTTAAATCGAAGCCCGTTTTCTTCCCCTATCGAAGTCCTCTTCGCAGTGTGCTTAGCGTGCGTCTCAACCTCCGAAGTACGAAGCCTAGTACCAGTTGCTAGTGCTGAGTATTTGGTCGAAGCCCTCAGAGGGAAGTCTGCTCTTGTGAAGGGTGAAGTGCGAAGTCTGCTCGAAGGCACCCAGTGTGCGGAGCCTGCACTGACTTAGCTGAGTTGATTTTTTGGAGTTGTGGGAGGAGCGAAGTCTTCTTGACTTCGAACTTTTGCTCCTTGCGAAGCCTGGTTTTGGAGATGTGAAATACCTCCGAACCAGAACTTCGAAGGGTGTGTTTGAAGTCTGTTCTGTAGAAGACAGTATTAAAACAGAAGGCTATTTTAGTCTAAAATTTTAAAAGCTCCCATTCACCCCCCCCTCTGGTCGCCGTTTTTGGTCCAACAGGATGACTTTGAGTTTGTTCTGATTAAGTTTGCACACTTTGAAGTGAGATCAAATCAGGAAAGAGTACTCAAACAGCAATTTGAAACAGATACTAATATTCTGAATCTGAATAGTATTTTTAGTTAAAACGAGAGTTCAAGCTGACAAGTGATTTCAGGTGATGAAACTGATCTAATTCAATTGCAATTAACACAGAAAACAAGTTTTAGATATTCAGTCCATTTCAAAATCAACAATCTGATTCAAAATTCAGAGTTGAGCTCAAACTATAATATGAACCTGAATATAAAATTCTGAACCAGAATAGTGTTTTCAGATGTGATAAGAACTGAAACTGAATAGTGATTTCAGAGATCAGATCTGAACTGAACAAATTTAATTTAACCTTGAAAACAGATTTCAGTTCTTTCAAAATTTGAATTATACCTGAAAACTTATTTCAATTTTTCAGTTTATCTCAAAAACAGAAGACAGATTTCAGACCCAATTTCAGTTTGAAAAACAGATCTTAACCTCACAAATGATTTTAGAACAGGATTCAGTTGAAGAACCAAATGTATCTTAGGTGTATTTCAGAAAACTACACAACAGATCAATTCAACAGTGTTTACTATACTCAAAAGCTCCAAACATAGTTTAATTAATATAAACAGGATGTGTAAAGTTTGATTGTCAATCAGTGAACACAACCATTTCAAAAATGATTCAGATAAATTTTAGTTCTATTTACTCATATCAGTAATGCAGAATCAACCAAAAATCTGAAAGAGATATGAAATTTCAGAACCACTACAGTATTTTTAGTTCTGTTTACTCAAATCAGTAAAGCAAACTCAATCACTGATCCTGATAGAACTCAATTCAATTTGTATACAGAATCTCTACTTGATCAACCTATGCATTAACAATATACTAGAGAATTCAGAGTTTCATGGATCAGTTCAAAAATTATATGTCAACACATCTGAAGATGCTCATTCAGATGACTCATACATATGCTTGAAGCAATACAGCAAACAGAAAACAACCCAGCATTTTTCAGATTTTCAGATAAAATGACTGATTCAGTATTTAAACTTCCAAAATATCAAACAGAATCAATATTAAATCATACACTTCTGAATCAGTAAACAATTACATGTAAACACACTTATGACAAAAATGGTTTGGTGCAGTTCACTGTGGATACAAAAACTAGTGAAGAATACTGAATGTATGTCAATTACATGAAACAGGAAAGACTGACAAGAACTCCTCCAGAGATAAATTCATAACAACACAGCCTGTATCAATTCATTTCAACCGTCAGCCAAACATTCACTCATACTGATTTAAACACATCACTGCAAGTATATTCAAATCAACAGAAAAACAATGTGGAATATTTGTAAGACACTAAAAGCAAATTAACTCTGAATGAAACCAAATCAGTTAAACATACTCTTCAAAGTGAGACATATTTAGATCTCATTTGACAGAACTTCCCTGACATATTATGCCTAACAATTCTGGCCAAAAATCCCATCAAACAGATTAAGCAAATTTGCTAAAATTGATTTGTCGGATGAGGAACAGAAACTCTTGGTTCTGGTGCAACAGATGAACAAGATGTAGAAAAATACAGCAAGCAATTACTCACTCTACTATAGTAGATCAGACAAAATAAAACAGCCAAGATGCTGATGAATAGTAGAGTCAACCTTTTATCAAACATGTAGAGGACTACCCAAAACTGAAACACTTGAGGCAGATTTCATTTCCAGAACTGAGATGCCTCTTTTGATCAGCAAAAGAATCAAGAAGATATTGCAGAAATCACTTGCAACTTTCAAAAATGGAACATTCAAATCATCCACAACAAAGGTTGTATAAACATCAACATCAAGTTCTGTAGTCAAAACACCAGAAAATGCTTCATAAAATCGAATCTAGACTGAATACATTTCACCGCTGCGATAGTGTAGCCGATCATGAAAATCCAAGCGATACACTGTATCTCATCAAGACTCCCTGTAGCACATCAAGAAATTGCTGCCGAACACTGTGTGTTTCAATTTTTGTGGATAAAACATTCTATCCAAAAAGTTGCTCCACACTTAGGGGATAAGATCCCTTAAGTAGACATTTCTGGAAGACTGTTTTACAAAAGACCCATTGGGTAATTTCAGAATTGAATATTCTGAAAATTACCCTATTTGACTCAAAAGAAAAATTATAATAAGACTCAACTTTCAATATATTTTCAGAATAAAACTATTCTAAAAATATACTAAAAGATTACACTAAGAACTGAAATACTCAAACTAAACATAACCTCCTATTTATTGAAATTAGCAAAACTCGATATGTGACGGTTTTCAGCAAAAACCGACAAAGCCTCTCAACCCTTCGACTCATGACACCGCTTTGTGACTCCGAGTGCCAGCAAGCCCTTTCCGCTCTCGATCCCCTCGAGCGGCCTGAATGATTGCTCTGGCCTCCCTCTCGTAGACCCGGTCATCACACAGTCGCAACCACCCGTCCGTCCAAGTCTTGCTCGGTCTCTTCGTGCACTCTTGAGATCTTCTCCAACTTCGCCTGGCCTCCCTGATCCTCCGGCATCGAGCTCCCCGCTTGACCCTCGATCACTTGCCGTTGACAGTTGGTTAACATCTCCACCCTATACATCCAAGACAAGCCAAAACAAGAACACGACGCACCACCGAAACCCTCAGCACTCAATCCTCAATTTTACATCGAACCCTTCGATGCACACAACCCTTCACTGATACATTCACTCGATCGCTCATCCTTGTCAATCACTCATCATCCAGACAGAAACCACCCTTGGTTTCACAGAAATCTACTTTGTTACTTTCAACTTCTGATAAAATTTTTAAAGATGATATCGAGACGACAACTAATGAGAGCAAAAAACTTGATATTTGATCTGAAATTCAGCATAAAATCAAATCAAAAGATTCTTCTATCCTTGCACATAAAACTGATCAAACTGAAATTCATAGTCAAGATGTGTGCTATGTTGTGATTTGTGAAACTGCTTATTATTCTCTTACTAATATAGTTTATACTTTGCCCCCAGTTATCACTAAGTATTTATTTCATATTGACCTACATAAGTGTAAATTTGATATGCCTCCCGAGTTTTTATCTTATGTTGAGTTACATAACTATAAACTTGTCTTGCCTCCCAAGTTTTGGGATAGTTCCACATTTAACGTTGTAGAATTGAAACCAACCATGGGAGCAAAAGACGAGTATGAGTCGAAGATGACTCTATTTCAAGAGGGGGAGAATGATGAGAACATCACCAATTGAGATAGGATCATGATTGTGAGGAAACAAGTTAAGGTGCATGCTTTCTATGTTAGATTTAATTTTTATATATTTGAACCTCAGATGCTACACCATGAGATGCGTTCATTTTCAATTTTAGAAATACTTTATTGGATCAATAGAAGAGATGCATATATATGGAACTCTTGTATTATCATGGAAGTTGATTGGGGACCAATAGACGTTGAGTCAAGGATCAATCCAAATCAAGAAGGAGAGGATGATGAGGACATACCAACTAATGATACAGCTATACATGAATACCAAGATCCAATTATTAAAGTTCGAGCACGAAGATTAAATCTCCAGGTCAACTTGTTTTTGACGTTCCACCTAGCCACGGAAAGATAACTTCAGAACCTTTCCAATGCCACTAGTTTCATCTCAAAATTCCTTCTAGATCAACGGGAATCGTCAAAACAAGATAGAGTCCAGAATCTATCAACGTGCTATTTTCTGCGTTATTGGTCCTTTGGGTCGTGTATCTAGTTGAGCCCATTAGGGGTGCGTCCCGAACTACTATATAAGGTGTTTCTACAGCTATCTAGGGTTTTGGGTTTAGTTTACATGTTGCTTTGATAGCCGCCGCTTCACCGTATCTATAAGTGAACCCCAATTCGTAGATTCAAATAGAATTTTTAGTTTGATTGTGTTTTCTGCGTTCTTGCTTGTGTTCTTCGATTTGCAGGCAAGGATTAGCCTTCTTGGCGAGGTCAATTAGGTTGTGCTCGGTTGATAACCAACGGAGCAGTGGTGTAGCGATTGCAAGATCCGATCTCGTGGATCGGAAGCCGGATGTCGAGTTCTCCACAAATCGTTGTTTATCCCCCACCTGACGGAAGATCGAGCACCCCCTCCTCCATCACAAAGTGAGTTCTTTCTTTTCACTTTCAAGTTGATCAACAACTTGAGCATGCACAGAACGAATCCTAGCAAGCTCTATCATGACAATCAAACAGGATTCACATTCATCATCATTTGACTTAGATTTAAACATAGCAAGTTCAGTGCAAGCATATTCATGTTTAATTCACAGTTCTTTAAGTTCACAAATAGCTTTCACAAGTAACCTATCATGTCTTACCAGAGCATCATTTAATTCATCAATTTTGACTAAAAGTTGGTCATAGGATAGGGTTTCCTCTGAAGTATCTATCTCATCGTCGCTATTGATGATGTTGTCAGCCATGAAGCAAATGCCGGTGAAATCCTTTCCTTTCATATCCTCCTTTTTTCTATGATTCATCCTCATTAGAGCTTGTTTCTTCGCTTGTAGATGTGTCGATATCACTCAATGCAGCTATGAAGGCTCTAGAAGCCACTTTGGTTGCTTTCTTGGCTATCTTATCTCGGTTCTTTTTGTAGAAGGGTTTTTTATCTCTCTTATGGTGTGTGTATGGTCACTCTAATCTATTTTCTTGAGCTTTGGACAATTTTCTTTAATATGTGAAGTATCACCACATTCAAAACAACCATGAGCGCCTCCTCTCATCTAATCCCATCTATCATTGTATAACTGAGTGAACTTTTTGACAATGAGAGCAAGCTCCTCATCATCCAAAGTGTCCACCTGCTCTTTTGTGATAGAGACAAGAGAAGACAAAGCAAAACCACCAATAAAAGCATAAGAGTTAGAAGAATCAAATGAAATTCCTCCAGATGAGGTGCCACTGACAGAACCGAAAACTAGGGCCATGGACTAAGGCAAAGAGTTTCCATGTCCTGGATGAGATGCCTTGGCAATCTTAGTGGACTTGAGCTTACTACAGAGCTCATCGCAAGTTAATGTATCATAACTTGTCGACTCTTCAATACTAGAGATCTTCGCTTCCCATATGCTATGATCAAGAGTATAGAGAAGCTTGATTGCTCTATCATGATCAAAGTAAGCTAGAGTCCCAGTGGAGCGCAATTTTCTTATAATGCCATCAAAGCAAGCAAACATGACATCTACTGATTCACCAGGGCATTGCACAAATAGTTGATATTCTTGATTATTAGTGCTTTGGTGCCTAGCCTTAATCTGAGTAAAGCACTCATGGAAAATAGTCAGAGTAGACCAAATTTTATGTGCAATACGTAGGTGTTGTACCCTATCAAATTCATTCCAACTCAGACTAGTGAACAATATATTTTTTCCTTGCTGTTATAATCATACTACTCCTTCTCAGCCTGACTGATGCGAGTATCAGAGATCACATATTGGGAAACAACAATGTCCCAAACAACACTTCCTTGGCTTTGAAGATAAGCCTCCATGCACACCTTCTAATAAGAAAAATCTTTTCCATCAAAAAGAGAAATTTTACTTTGTCTCTCCATATCGCCTACAGATCACAAACCGGTTAAGCTCAACTGGTGATTTAACCGGTTCTGATACCAATTTTAGGATCGAACTAGGTGACTAGAGGGGGTGAATAGGAGCCTAAACAAATTCTTTCGAATTGATGGCCATTTTAAACACCCAACGCTTCTAAAAATTAACTAAAAATCACTCATTGAATGGAACGTAAATCGAGACAATTTTAATCACCACCACAAAGTAATCAATAATTTTTTCAGCACAATAAATAGGAACCCATGACAACAAGCATTAGTGAAGTATCATGAACTGAGACTAAAGAAAAATTCAGCAATAAAATTAACAGTAGTACTACAAAACTATAAATTATGCACACAAGTCTCTCCTGATCTCGATCCCTCGAGACGCCTTGTCACTTTTACTGGCATTCCTTTCATCGGTCTTGGTCAACCCACTGTCTTGATCGATTTTCCATCCATGTCCAACTCCATCTCCCCATGTACATCTTCGGACCTGTCTCAACTTCACCCGGCCTCTCTTATCATCTGTCATCAAGTTCCCTTTCCTGATCCTGGTCACCGCTGTCAACAATTGAGTAGCATCTGAAACCTAAACAACATGAGACAAGCATACACGTTTTTCCATACATACACACCAACCCCGTTGGTGAACTCAATAATCACGCAGACAATCACATATCACAACCTAGACCATACAAACCCGTCAATCACTCATCACAAAGATAAAACCAAGATACAACTCCTCTTGGTTTCTCAAACCACACCTCTTTCTGTTAGATTTCTTTCAAGCATTTGGGTACCATAGCTCTGCCTCGACATTAGGGCAAAGAAATGACCTTCTTCTACAGATGTTGGTTCAAAAACCTGTCTAGATTTAGCACTGATCCCCATAATGGCACAATGGATGATTTGTCCATGGAGGGATGAGACAAGCAAAATGATCCTGCCTCCAGTCTAGATGTTTGGTTTCCCTAAGATTAGTAGAAATAGAGGAGGAAGCCATCTAGCTATATAGAGTAAGACATGATCACGATGTTATGGTAAAATATATATCGTCATAATGAAGAATCATTAGAAAAAGCAATGCACACAAACATAATCATAAGAAAAAGCAATGCATACAAGCATAATCATAATAAACGGTGCATGATGATGTGCAACATACAGTTCTAAAGGGTTCGGTACAAATCATTTATCCGCACGCCTAAGCATGAAGCCTACCTTGAGTCTATCTCAGTGGCATCTCAGACAATGTAAGCCTATCTGGTGATCAACGCCCCCTAGTCAGCCTAGCGAGCCGCTACTCCTTAGGCTAAGTGGGCAGTTGTCACGCCCCGATTTAATAAAAACCGGGAATTTATTGAAATTCCATAGAAAATCAATAAATTCAAGACGTTCATCACACGACCGCGTACAGTAAGCCAATCAATCATGGTTCGTAGACCATATTATTACAAAAGAGTTAAATGAAAGAGAAACTAATAAAATAAATCCTCTAGATGAACTTCTTCTTCCAGTCTCATGCCTTGACTGGGTCGCTACTCCAGACCTTCGCCCTCCTCGTAGTAGACTGCCTCTGGTGGTGTAAGTCAACGGGGGTGAGTACAATCGTACTCAGCAAGCCACCGAATGCAATTATAATGCAAGGTAATAACAAGGAAGGTAATGACTCACTTTTGCGGAAAAGCATGTTTGTAAAGTGATTATTGTAATCCAGTTATTAGTGCAGAAAAGTAAACATGAGTTCATGCATCATCTTCTAACTCGAGGGGTACAGTCAGCCCATCCTCGCTCAACAGTCCTTACATGCCATGAATAACACATTCATTCACATAACAGTAAACTAACTGCGAGAGGTCACACAACCCGCCCTTGACCGTGGGCTCGGCTTTTCGAAAAGATTTAGTACTCTGATCAAAGGTGTACTACAGTACCCACAAGGCACTCATTTCCCGCACACCACAGTGTGTTAAATGACTCCTGTCACGAGAAGCTCGTGCCAAAACCTTCAGCATGGAACGCACCAATTCGATAACACCCTCTTATAGGTTTCGTATGGTTTCCCAGTCACTTCGGGCCACGCCATACCCCCCTTGAGCCACGTCAGTACAAGTCACCCGCAGGTTGCCCCTTGTACCCCTCCACTATGGTGTTCCAAGTTGGTACGATCCATCCCTCCAGTTAGGACTTACCCACTAGACTTGTGGTTAGTACGGAAGTGCTTTGTAACAGATCCCGCAGATCGGTCCTTATAGTGCCCCCGGGTGCGATCAACCAATTCCCTAGCTTGCACCCGGAACCCACCATACTTATAACATAGCCAACTCCAACAGAATCCAGAGACGAGAATAACGGGGAAATACATATAGTAGAATCCATCTATCTATGACTCATTCTTTTTGTCCTATAGCAGTCGTGTCGGTACATTGGACACTAACTAATATAGTATAGTAGAGTAACAAGGAGTGTAGGCTCAATAAGCATGGCTTGGGTTTGCACACAAGGACGGGGATCTAATAAATATAGTGTAAGGCTTGAGAATAAACTAATGCAATATTATCCTATGAGTTATAGCGATAATTTATTAAAACATGGGCTCAATGATGATCAAAATGGGTTTGTGACTTTCCTTGATCCGCGAATGGTGAAGGTGGAACCTTGGGATAAGACTCCGGATCGTCGACGGTGATGTAGTCTTCTCGATACGGAAAAGTAAACACAACATTCAATAAACAATCCAAAAACCAATCATACAAGCATACATGTTTTTGTTGGATTAAGTAACGGAGATAGAGTCTTAAATTTTAGGGAATTAAATATTTAAGATTAATTTTTAATGGGATTTTTGAATTCTATAAATGGAACTAGGCATTTACCCTAAAGGGTCTTTATTTTCCCAAAAAGTGAATTAAAATGTATATGATAACCCTACTATGTTTATTGGATTAAAATAATAAGTTATCATGTCTTCTGAAGTTATTATATAAGTTTTTTAGGATATGTTCATAAAGTGTTGAGTTTTTATTATCAGAATTAATTAATTATCCTAATAGGGCTTTTGCAATACTATTTAATAGAATAAAATGGGAAAATGAACATTCTATTTTTATTAACTTAAAAACAGTGAAATGGAGTCATTAGGTCCTCTGAAATTAAAATCATTAAAGGTTTTTCCGAGTTATTTAAATGAGATATAAATTAAATCCTAAAGGGGGCTTTTCTTTATTATTTAATAAGAATATTTTGTGCCAAATAAACATATTGTTTTTATTGTATAAAAGTGTAGAGAATAAAAAGACAAATTTTCCAGAATTAAAATGGTCAAATTTGGAGTTAATTTGAGCAAGATATGAATTTTTGAAGTTTAAACTATTTTCTGAATTTTATTTAAACCAGAAAACAAGCGTGGGTCCACGGTGCGCCAGGCCCACCATGGACCCGCGCACTGTGCGCGTGGACCGGTCAGATCTGGACCGTCAGATCTAGATCCGACGGTCGCTGGCGGGGCGGGGTGCTTTAAGTGACAATCAACGGCCCAGATCACGCGATACCGGTCAACAACGGTCAAACGCATCTGGGCGCTTGATCTCTGGTTTTAATCACAGCCATCCGTGTGACAAACGATGGCCATGATCCAATCCGGCATGGCGGTGGCACGGGGGAAGCTGAGGGATTCGTCCCCAGCGCCGGCCGAGCGACGGCGAGCGGCGTGTAGTGGTAGCGATGGCCTACGGCCCTGGGCGACTACAGAAATGGATAGAGGGGAGGGAGGGGAGTGCATCCATACCGGAGGCGGTGACGCCGGGGGACTGATGGCGACCGGTGGCGAGGAGAAGCGGCGGTGTCCTTCGGGATTGACGGCGACGGCGAGTCCCGGTGGTGATCCGGCCTAACCAAGTTGAGGCCGACGACGGGTGGGCGATGGCGGTCTCGGTGAGGCCGTCGGAGAGGGTGACGGTGGCTCGACCAGCGAAGGGCTGCTGGAGCCGAGACAGGGGAGAAAACTGAAGAAAAGGAGACGGAGGCTCGGGACGGTGAAAGATTGAGTGATTTCGGTGTGGGCGAAATGCGGTGAGGCCAGGGGCTTTTATAGGCTCATCGGCGGTAAGAAAGGAAGGCAAAATGGGGGAAACCCGAGATAAAATCCCCAAGTCACCGGCGAACCCTCCATGTGCACGGATACTTGCCAAACTTGACAAAAATGCGTGGGGAAATGGGGGAAGGTGATCGCCAGAGGATGGTAGGCTTCGGCATGGGCCCAATTTGGCGGATCCTGGCGGCGGATTTGGCAGGGGGGCGCCGGAATTGGAAGGGGGGATCCCCTTCCATTGGGGAAGAAGAACCTGATAGGTGGGGGCCACCTGTCAGCCGGCTCGTGCGAAGGAAAGGGGTGCCGACATGTGGGCCAGGGATGGCAACGACAGAAGGGGGCGCGAGTGGCTGCCATGCGGGACCGGACGGGCGTGGCGCGCGGGAGAGAGAGTGGGAGCACGCCGATAGGCGGGTCCCGCCTATCAGAGGCTCAGGCAGTGGACTGAGGGCTGGGCCGAGGGAGGTTTCAGGGAAGGCGGCCCATTAACATTTTAAACTCTTTTTCGATTTAAATTAATCCCAGAAATTCATATATTCCTGTAGAGCTTGAAATACTATTTCTAAAATTTTGTAAAAATTCTCAAAAATATTTCTTGGTCTCTAGATTCCATCATAAATTTTTCAGGTTCAAATTTGAAATATTTCTCCCTGTTTTGCTTTAATTGGGTTCTTTTAGCCTTTTCTTTAATTAAATAAATCCTTTTTATTCTAGAAAATTTATTTCCCTCATTTTTATTTTATTTTTAATTTTGGAATGTTACAGCAGTGGGGCTCCCTGAAGCTACAAAGGCTCGAACACCTTAGCGTGGTCACCCTCCCAAGGATCAAAATTGATTGACTATTGCTAGCCACCCTAAGGGGAGCAGAGAGGTCTAGACAGACTCTGACATGTGGGGTCCACCTGCAAGTACCGATATATGATGATGTAAATGTAATAAATGATTAGTGAAAATGTAAATTACGATGAAAATTGGTGTAAGAAAGTACAATACTCACGAGGTGTCACATGTGTTCCATAACCCGATGCACCTACGCCCAATGATGGCCCCGAGACCAACGAAGGGCCAAGACCATAAAATGATGGGCCCACACCATAAAAGTAATGGGGGAAGCGGAAACCAATAAGGAGGAACTGCCTACGGATGTGGTGGCCGAGGGCCAGCTGCAGGAGGTGGCCGAGGGGCAGCAACTGTTGGAGTTGGTCATGGTGATGTGAGTGCTATACACTGGTCCAGGTCATCAAGACTCTCCCACAACTATGTCTAGTCTACTGGGTCACACACCACATTTGTCTCAATGGTCCACCGTTCAACCATGTCATTGAGGCAGTTTCATACCCTCCAAGCATGATTGCACTGCATAGAAGCAACAATCATTAAAAGGTTGTCTACTACAAATGAACAGAGATGATTGATATGTACTTACCAACTCATGCCACATAGTGACTATGTCTGTAGGATGTCCATGCGTGAAAGTAGGAGCAGGTTGAGGATCATTGCTCGTAGAGGAGAAAAGCTCATAGGACCAAACATCGTTACCCGCTATCTGCAATAACATAAACTATATTAATGGGTTGAAAAACATATGAGGGGAGATTGATGTGATGGTAAAACTATACATACTTGTTGTAACTATGTACAATTTGTGTCATGTTACAATAAATGTTTCATGTTGGACATGTTCTGCTTGTGCCATCTTAGGTACAATTCTTGTACGTATGTCCGGCCATATTGCACAAAGAGTATTTTTTTCTTTCGTCAGGCCTACTTCTGATTCATCCATATCACTTCGAATGAATCGTGCCTTCCTTCTTCCAACCATCGAGTTGACACATTATAAATCCAGAACCCAATGATGTGTGCCAACTGGTGGAGTAGCTGTGAATGAGCTGACAACTCCATAACTGCGTACTTCACTGCTCTCTGTTTAAAGAACATTCTATTTGGTAAAATAATTAGACAAATACTGAGAAACCAAGGGTTGGTTTCGGTGTTTTGTGATGAGTGATTGACAGGATTTTAACCTCTGTTCGAAGGGGTACCTCTGAAGGGGGTTCGGAGGTTGTACCTCCGAAGTGTGTTCGGAGGTGGTTTCACCGAAGGGTGTTCGGTGGCTTGGTTGCTGCAGCTGTGCAGCGGAGTGTGCTCGTCGTAGGGGTCCGACAGTACACGATGATTGGGTGTGTACCGAAGGCTTCGGTACTTTGGGCGGTACACCGGAGTGTGTGCCAGAGGTTGCTAACCCGGAGAGGTCTCCGGAGTACTGGATACACTTGTCTGTTTGTCTGTGGTGCGCAGGGACTTCGGAGGCGACGGACAAGGTTCGTAGCAGGTGAAGTTGGGTCAAGCGGGAGGCTTGATGCCAGGGGAGCAGGGAGATCCGTCACGGTGACTACGAAGGTGGTCCGGTCGGTCCTCGGGTCGAGGCGTGCCAGGTGAAGGCAAAGAGTGCGGAGCGTGGCTGCGGCTGAAGGTACTCCGAGTCAAAGTCCTCGGAGGTGAGGCACTTCGAAGGTACTCCGGATGGAGTGACTTCGGAGTTGGGTGGAACAAGTCCTCTGCGGAGGCAAAGGGTTCGAAGTGTGCTCCGGAGGGAGACATTCGAAGGTGCCTGACGAAGGTCTCAGAAGTCGAGGCGCATCGAAGGCATGGTTCGGGTGAGGCTCGTCGAGGAGTGTGCTCGGGGAGAGGCACTGCGACGAAGGGCTCATGGAATGCTTCATGCGGAGGCCTTGGACGAAGGAGGGACTTCGAAGGGTGGTACTCCGAAGGTGGGGCGTCGGAGTGAGGAAGGCTTCGGAGCGGGCCCAGCTCCGGAGCGAGGTTGACTTGAGGTGCTTCGGCCTGCATGGCTTCGGTACACGGACTGACGGAGTTCGAGCTGGATGAAGCTGCGAAGCCGTGGTGGTCCACTCCGGAGGTGTTGGTGCGAAGGCCCAAGGGCTTTGACGGCTTCGGCTCAAAACCGTCAGTGTATCGGAGACTGACTTCGGTGAAGCGAAGGCCATCTGGCTTCAGGCTTCTCACCGAAGCTACCGCACCCTCACGTGCGAAGGGAGGTTCCAGAAGGTCAAAGACTGCAAAGGCTGACACTGTCTGTTCTGTAAAAAGCTGACGCTGTCCCTTCTGCAAAGCTGGCAGAGAAGCCTCCAGAATAAAGGTGGACTACCTTTTGTACCCCTTAGTTCTGTAGAGACAAAATCAATGTAAACCCTAGGGGTAGTGTAGTCATTTCCTTTGGGTGAACTGTGGGCTATAAATATGGGGGCTCGGTAGGTAACATTTAACACTTTGAGAATTTACTGTTGAGCTCCTGTAGCCTCATACCTCGCTGTATTCATCCAGAGTTCATTTTATTGTGTTCCTTGTTCAAGCGGCGAAGCCCTGCTTCTGTGTGCTTTTTGCTTGAGCTCGCGTTACATACCTCGCTAGTTATAGTGCACCGAAGCCTGTCTAGGCGAAGGTTGTTTCTGTGCGAAGTGTGTTTTTCAGCGTGCGTTCGCTCTGTGTAACTTGAGGCCAGACCTCACAGATTACTAGCGAAGCCCTGATCGAAGCCCGTTTTGCTTCTTGTGTCGAAGCCCTTAGCGAAGTCCATTTGTGTGCGTGTAGACCTTCGTGTACGAAGCACAGCACCAGTTGCTGCTGCCAAGTACTTGGTCGAAGTCCTCAGAGGGCTGTCCACTCTTGCGAAGGGTGAAGTGCGAAGCCTGCTCGAAGCACCCCGTGTGCGGAGCCTGCACTGACTTAGCGGAGTAGATTTTCGAGGGTTGTAAGTGGAGCGAAGTCTTCTTGGCTTCGAACTTTTGCTCCTGCGAAGCCTGTGTTCGGAGGTGTCGAAGTACCTCCGAACCAGACCTTCGAAGGTTGTGTTCGAAGCCTGTTCCGCAGAAGACAGAGCTAAAACCGAAGGCTAGTCTTTGCCACAGCCATTGGCATTGGTTTCTAGCACTAGTCGTGGCACCACTGCATCCATCTTTCGGCTCGAGAATTTCACGGAATAGAGGGATTCGAACCCTCGATAGTTCCTAAAACTATACCGGTTTTCAAGACCGGAGCTATCAACCACTCAGCCATCTCTCCACAGCCTAATCCCTATTTTATTCCTACAAGCAGAACATAGCTATATGAAATGCTCCCCTAACCTCTAGAAACATCTCAAATACTGGTACTTGTGTTTTTGCAGATGGTTTTGCTTTGTCCTCTCTGGTCTCCGTCACAAAGGAGCAGGTGGACACTCTAGCTGATGATGAGCTTGCTCTCATTGCTCGGAGGTTCACCCGTTTTCATCATGAGAGACGGGATCAGAGGAGAAGTGGTTTTGGTGGTTGTTTTGAATGCGGTGACACTTCTCACATCAAGGCTAATTGCCCTAAGCTCAAAAAGAGAGATGAGAGTGAGCGCCCCAAATACCACAAGGAGAGGAAACCCTTTGTGAAGGGCAAGCGCGGCAAGATGGCTAAGAAAGTAGCCAAGGCCGCTTCCAGAGCTTTTGTTGCTGCTCTCAGCGACATCGACACGTCCTCAACTGAGGAGTCGAGCTCTGAGGAGGAGTCCCCAAGGAAGGAGGACAAGAAGGACAAGAAGGGAAGAGACTTCACCGGCCTTTGCTTCATGGCCGACAGCGATCACAGCGGCGATGAGCTTGACTCATCTGAGGTAAACCGATCATCTGACCAGCTACTAATTAAATTAGATGAGCTGAATGAAGTAGTTCTTGGTCAGGATAGATTACTTGTGCAAGCCGCTAGAGAAAGAAAAGACCTTAGACTTAGGCTAGAAAATGTTTCTACTGAATATGCCATGCTTAAGTCTAAGTTTAATGATGCTGAATGTGAGTCCTGTTCTGTTGTCATGAGTGAGCTTGCTCAGTTGCGTTCTGTTCATGCTCAAACTCTTTCTGAGCTTGAGACTGCACAGAAGCAGCTTTTGGAGGTGGATTCTAGACCTCATGATGTTATTGATTGCATGAACTGCTCTTTATTACGCGAAAGCATTAATTTACGTGATAAGCATGTTCATGATTTAGAGGCTAGATTGGAGAGGGCCGGTAGTTCTAAGGATGTGCAGCCTGTGTGTGACACATGCATTACCCTTAAGGACCAGCTAGGCACTGTTAGAGAGCGAGCTGAGAACCTCATGTCTGAAAATGAATACCTCCTTTCCGTGGTTAATAAATGCACTGAGGGAAAGGGTAGGATGTATTTGCTCTTGGCCAAGACCAAGTTGTGTGCTGACAGAGCAGGGGTAGCTCTAGGTTTGGGTTTTGAGAGGACACCTTCAGACAGTAAGTCCAAAACTATTTTTACCTCTCCCACTACCTTAGAGAAAGAAAGAGCTCTGTTAGACACCCCATCAGCCAAAAATCCTACCCATCCACCAAAGAAAACCACTCCTCCTACCAAGAAAAATCCTCCAAGAAAACCACTCAGAGAAAACCCAAGGAGCCTGTGAGAGTTGCTCCTGTGACCCATGAGAGTGCCCCCAGGAGAGTTTTTCACTGTTCCTATTGTCAGCGGGCGGGTCATTTGGTTGGGTTCTATTTTCGTCGCATCAAGGATGAGCGACGCTCTCAGGCGATGAGTTACCAGGACATGCATTACCCATCTTTAGGTATGCATGAGTCTGAGTTTTACTATCGTCCTGCTTTTGAGGCTCCTCGTGCTTCTCGGAGAGGTTTTGCTCCTCGAGGTGTTCACCATGTTCCATATGGTGGTAGATCTCGGGCTAGAAGATTTGTACCTCGTCAGAGTAGGAGACATCGACATATTGTTCGTTCACAGCATGTAGGTAGACCTCGCACTTTGCATTATTCTGATTATCATGTGCGTAGACCGTCTACTTTCACTGCGCCTACTACTCGTGTCACTCAGTGCTGGATGCCTCGTCATTATTTCACTCACCCCAGCACTGAGCGATCGAGATATTCTTATCGTGTGTAGGCAACAGATCGAGGCTTGGAGGGCACGTGGATCATGGACTCCGGTTGTTCGCGCCACATGACCGGAGATGCAGCATGGTTCTCCAGCCTCACCACAACCAAGCAAAGGGAACATATCACCTTCGGAAACAATCGAAGGAGTAGAGTGAAAGGTAAAGGTGTGGTAAGAATTAACTCGAACTTCACTCTCAAAGATGTTGCTTTGGTTGAAAACCTGGGATACAATTTGTTGTCTGTATCTCAGTTGCTTGATGAGGGCTTTGAAGTGCAATTTCATCGCGATACTTCGCAAGTGCTCAATTCTGATGGCGTTGTGGTATGTAAGATCTTTAGAGTTGGGAGAGTTTTTGGAGCTGATTTTTCAGAGTCGTCTGGTTCTTCTCATTGTCTTGTTGCACATTCAACTTCTGAGCTTTGGAAGTGGCATAGGAGACTAGGGCATATGAGCTTTGAGTTGCTCGCTCGTCTGAGCGCCCTAGGTCTGATCCGAGGATTGCCCAAGCTCAAGTTTGAGAAGAATTTAGTTTGCGCTCCTTGTCGTCATGGAAAAATGATTGCCGCTTCGCATTCGCCAGTCACCACAATGATGACTGAACAACCCGGAGAACTTCTCCATATGGACACTGTAGGTCCTTCTCGGGTTAGTTCTTTAGGCGGGAAGTGGTATGTTCTAGTAATTGTCGACGATTTCTCTCGCTACTCTTGGGTCTTCTTTCTTGCCAGCAAGGATGAAGTGTTTTCACACTTTCAGAGCTTGGCTTTGAGACTTTTCACTGAACTCCCTGGTGCATTAAAATTCATTCGAAGCGATAATGGCACTGAGTTCAAAAACAGTCTCTTTGTTGACTTTTGCATGGAGCATGGCATAGAACATCAATTCTCTGCTCCGCGGGTTCCTCAACAGAACGGTGTTGTTGAGAGGAAAAACCGCACTTTGGTTGAGATGGCTAGGACGATGCTTGATGAGCATAGGACTCCTAGAAAATTCTGGGCTGAGGCCATGAACACTGCTTGTTACATCTCAAACCGAATATTCTTGCGCTCAATTTGAAATTTGACATCTTATGAGCTGCGTTTTGGGAGACAGCCCAAGGTTACTCATCTTCGAGTTTTTGGTTGTCGCTGCTTTATCCTAAAACGTGGCAATTTGGATAAATTTGAGTCGCGATCTTCTGACGGGATCTTTTTGGGTTATACTACTCATGGTCATTCTTATCGTGTTTATAATTTGGAAACTAACACTGTCATCGAGTCATGTGATGTGACTTTTGATGAATCAACCCCCTTTGTTAGTTATGCTTTTGAACAGGCAAATGAACACGACATGGAACAGACCTTATTCGAAGAAGAAGATCCCGGAGAATTCGAGGATGAACCCCTACTACCCTCGACATCGACCCCCGAAGACGACCCCGCTTCGACTACTTCGGCACGAGGTCCCGAAGCGACTACCTCAACATCAGTCATCTTGGACCACTCCAACGCACAAGTTGAGGGGGAGACTGCATCCCGCCGTGAGGCTCCACACCTTTTTCAAAGGATGCATCCTCCCGAGCAGATCATTGGTGAGCTTGATCAAAGGGTAACACGTTCTCATGCCCATTTCACTAATGCTGCTTTTGTTGCTTCTTTCGAGCCCTTAGATGTTAGTCATGCACTTTCTGATTCTAGTTGGATCAATGCCATGCATGAGGAACTTGAAAATTTTGAGAGAAACCAAGTCTGGTCATTAGTTGATCCTCCACCAAATGTTCATTTCATTGGAACAAAATGGATTTTCAAAAACAAACAAGGGGAGGATGGGACTATAGTTAGAAACAAGGCTAGACTTGTAGCTCAGGGCTTTTCTCAACTAGAAGGGATTGATTTTACTGAAACTTTTGCACCTGTTGCTCGCCTTGAGGCCATTAGGATTTTGCTCGCCTTTGCGACATCTCGGGGATTCAAACTCTATCAAATGGATGTCAAAAGTGCTTTTCTTAATGGCTTCATAGGTGAAGATGTTTATGTAAAACAACCCCCTGGTTTTGAAAACCCCAAGTACCCACATAAAGTCCTTAAACTTCATAAGGCTCTTTATGGACTCAAGCAGGCCCCTCGGGCGTGGTATGATAGACTTAAGTCGTTTTTTCTTGAGCGAGGGTATTTGATGGGCTCTGTTGATAAAACTTTGTTTACTCTCAAGCATGGCAAAGATTTCCTCCTAGTACAGATTTATGTGGATGATATCATCTTTGGTGGCTCTTCTCATGCTTTGGTTGCCGAGTTTGCAGATACCATGAGCAGGGAGTTTGAAATGTCAATGATGGGTGAACTCACCTTTTTCCTTGGTTTGCAAATCAAGCAAAGCAAACAAGGTACTTTTGTCCACCAGACAAAGTACACCAAGGACCTGCTCAAGAAGTTCGACATGTCCGATGCGAAGCCCCTCGCCACTCCGATGGCTACATCTGTAGCATTGGACCCTGATGAAGATGGAGAAGCCGTAGATCAGAAGGAGTTCCGAAGCATGATCGGCTCCCTCCTCTACTTGACTGCTACGAGGCCGGACATACACTTCGCAGTGTGTCTGTGCGCTCGTTTTCAGGCTTCACCACGAGCTTCGCACAGCCAAACGGTAAAGCGCATCTTAAGGTATCTCAAACACACCCTTGAATTTGGTATATGGTATTCAGCATCTTCATCTTTATGTCTTCGAGGTTATTCCGATGCGGATTTTGCTGGGTGTAGAATTGATAGGAAGAGTACCTCTGGTACTTGTCATTTTCTGGGTACTTCACTGGTTTGCTGGTCTTCCCGCAAACAGTCTAGTGTTGCACAATCGATGGCTGAGGCCGAATATGTTGCTGCAGCTAGCTGTTGCTCTCAGATTTTGTGGATGACCTCCACTTTGCGGGATTTCGGGTTAGATTATAAGAGTGTTCCACTTTTCTGTGATAACACTAGCACTATTTGTATTGCAAACAACCCGGTTCAGCACTCCAGAACCAAACGCATTGATGTGCGGTATCATTTTCTCAGAGATCACAATGAGAAGGGTGATATTGAACTTCAATATGTTGATACCCAACACCAGCTTGCCGACATTTTTACAAAACCCTCGATGCTTCTCGATTTGCTTACTTGCGTGGGGAACTTGGCATTTGTCACCCTTACGGCATTTTGTGAGGGGGAGCTGTTTTAGATGGATATGCCTTTGCTCATTGTGTGCTAAATTGCATTTACATCTTTTGCATTTATATGCCTGCTTGTAATCCATGACATCATGACAGCTCAGCTCTTTTTAATTTATCTGGAACATTCATGTGCATGATGTTTTATTTTCAAAATCAAATCATGCTCACTGCTTAGTCTTGAATCTAGCATGTTTAGGCAGGACTGCTTTAGCTATCTTTTATCTGATTGACAGCGAGACACTGTTCATTGGTTGCTAAAAATTGCAACTTGAAAAATTGTTCTACATCTTCATGGATATTCATAAAATGTCAAACAATTGGTACACTTAGTTAAAATCAAAACTTCCATGATTTGCATGCTTTAAGTGAAAAGATCCAGGTGGGTTTGTTTGTCGCACTATCCTATTCTAGACTGCTTACCATTGCACATTGGTCTGAACTGGAATAGTGTAGTGTATACCAAAATCTTTGCCTTAAGCTTCTTATGGCTTTATGCCTAGGCTTGGCCGGATTGGAAAGTATAAGGTGGACAAACAAATAACCCCTGGCACTAAGAAAAGAACAACGAAAATTTATTGATTATCAAGTTTGCTTTTCATGCTCCATTTGAACTGGACTTGTCTGTCTAGAGTAGAAATTGACTAGCTTTGCGCGGTCCTTACTTTTACTCATCTAGTTTCCTTGACTAAGTGGTGATGATTTTATTTCAAAAATGATTAAATCACATGCTTCATCATGCTTTTAGAGAATGTTAAATTGAGCTGAGCCCATGATCATTGGTGTTATTGTTGGCATATTTTTGCTTCATATGTCTTTGCAATTCTGCCCATTTCGAAGCCTTGCATCTTTTACATGCTCCTTGATGCTTGCATTGCCAAAGGGGGAGGAATTTACTTGCTTTGTTCTCCATCGCAAGGGGTATAATTTTCAAAGGGGGAGAAGATTCTTTGTTGCCAAAGGGAAAACTTAACTCAGGGGGAGTTTTTATTGCCGAAGGGGCTTTTTTCCTCTTTTGAAAACAGAGGAGGAAAATTCTTTTATCAAGTGACATGATTTGGCTCTTTTCTGAGTTTTTATGGTCACTTGTGTGCTGAAAGTTTTTAAATTTTCTTGAAATTGGATTTGGTTGTCAATGCACTCATCAAGGGGGAGATTGAGAAACCAAGGGTTGGTTTCGGTGTTTTGTGATGAGTGATTGATAGGATTTTAACATCTGTTCGAAGGGGTACCTCCGAAGGGGGTTCGGAGGTTGTACCTCCGAAGTGTGTTCGGAGGTGGTTTCACCGAAGGGTGTTCGGTGGCTTGGTTGTTGCAGCTGTGCAGCGGAGTGTGCTCGTCGGAGGGGTCCGACAGTACACGATGACTGGGTGTGTACCGAAGGCTTCGGTACTTTGGGCGGTACACCGGAGTGTGTGCCAGAGGTTGCTAACCCGGAGAGGTCTCCGGAGTACTGGATACACTTGTCTGTTTGTCTGTGGTGCGCAGGGACTTCGGAGGCGACGGACAAGGTTCGTAGCAGGTGAACTTGGGTCAAGCGGGAGGCTTGATGCCAGGGGAGCAGGGAGCTCCGTCACGGTGACTACGAAGGTGGTCCGGGTCGGTCCTCGGGTCGAGGCGTGCCAGGTGAAGGCAGAGAGTGCGGAGCGTGGCTCCGACTGAAGGTACTCCGAGTCAAAGTCCTCGGAGGTGAGGCACTTCGAAGGTACTCCGGATGGAGTGACTTCGGAGTTGGGTGGAACAAGTCCTCTGCGGAGGCAAAGGGTTCGAAGTGTGCTCCGGAGGGAGACATTCGAAGGTGCCCGACGAAGGTCTCAGAAGTCGAGGCGCATCGAAGGCATGGTCCGGGTGAGGCTCGTCGAGGAGTGTGCTCGGGGAGAGGCACTGCGACGAAGGGCTCATGGAATGCTTCATGCGGAGGCCTTGGACGAAGGAGGGACTTCGAAGGGTGGTACTCCGAAGGTGGGGCGTCGGAGTGAGGAAGGCTTCGGAGCGGGCCCAGCTCCGGAGCGAGGTTGACTTGAGGTGCTTCGGCCTGCATGGCTTCGGTACACGGACTGACGGAGTTCGAGCTGGATGAGGCTGTGAAGCCGTGGTGGTCCACTCCGGAGGTGTTGGTGCGAAGGCCCAAGGGCTTTGACGGCTTCGGCTCAAAACCGTCAGTGTATCGGAGACTGACTTCGGTGAAGGGAAGGCCATCTGGCTTCAGGCTTCTCACCGAAGCTACCGCACCCTCACGTGCGAAGGGAGGTTCCAGAAGGTCAAAGACTGCAAAGGCTGACATTGTCTGTTCTGTAAAAAGCTGACACTGTCCCTTCTGCAAAGCTGGCAGAGAAGCCTCCAGAATAAAGGTGGACTACCTTTTTTACCCCTTAGTTCTGTAGAGACAAAATCAATGTAAACCCTAGGGGTAGTGTAGTCATTTCCTTTGGGTGAACTGTGGGCTATAAATATGGGGGCTCGATAGGTAACATTTAACACTTTGAGCATTTACTGTTGAGCTCTTGTAGCCTCATACCTCGCTGTATTCATCCAGAGTTCATTTTATTGTGTTCCTTGTTCAAGCGGCGAAGCCCTGCTTCTGTGTGCTTTTTGCTTGAGCTCGCGTTACATACCTCGCTAGTTATAGTGCACCGAAGCCTGTCTAGGCGAAGGTTGTTTCTGTGCGAAGTGTGTTTTTCAGCGTGTGTTCGCTCTGTGTAACTTGAGGCCATACCTCACAGATTACTAGCGAAGCCCTGATCGAAGCCCGTTTTGCTTCTTGTGTCGAAGCCCTTAGCGAAGTCCATTTGTGTGCGTGTAGAACTTCGTGTACGAAGCACAGCACCAGTTGTTGCTGCCAAGTACTTGGTCGAAGTCCTCAGAGGGCTGTCCACTCTTGCGAAGGGTGAAGTGCGAAGCCTGCTCGAAGCACCCCGTGTGCGGAGCCTGCACTGACTTAGCGGAGTAGATTTTCGAGGGTTGTAAGTGGAGCGAAGTCTTCTTGGCTTCGAACTTTTGCTCCTGCGAAGCCTGTGTTCGGAGGTGTCGAAGTACCTCCGAACCAGACCTTCGAAGGTTGTGTTCGAAGCCTGTTCCGCAGAAGACAGAGCTAAAACCGAAGGCTAGTTTTTAGCCCGAAATTTTAAAAGCTCCCATTCACCCCCCCCCTCTGGTCGCCGTTTCCGGTCCAACAAATACATTCTAGCATGCATATCAAATATAGCGTATGATGTCATGACATGACTGCATGGCTTGTGGTATAGGGATGTGGTTTGTTGAAACTGCACTGGTAGTGTCATAACTGTCCACTCATGAATAATAATATCCTGATTTGTTCATCGTCTACCTTTGTCCCGACATGTTACCTCGAAATGAAGCTCCCATGAACTTGTCGTAATGGCACGATGCTGCGTTGCCTTCTTACTTTTCTCTATTAAGTACTCTTCAATCCTTTTGCAATATAGAAACCACTGATTCCTATGAACCACCAAAGAATAAGTATGTTGGTTAACGAAGTACCTAGTTCCACGGATTATGCCTAATACCAACCAATGGCAAGCATCGTATACTCGTTAGTGTCATATAGTAGAGACCACTGCTAGGGTTGCGCATCTGCACTGTCTCCAAACAAAGAGGTAGGTTATGGTATGAGTTCTTGTAACACCCCAAATTTTCAGAGAAATAAAAATTTCATTTTATTATATTTTTCTGGAAAAGATTAATTTTGAAATTCCTTTAATGCCATTTATCCCTAAATGAACTAGAACCTAGAGGAAATGTCAAAACCAGAGGCTAAGAAAATTTGTATATGATCCCAAGGCCAAGATATATTTTTGAGAATTTTTACAAATTTTTATCACTCATGGAAGCAACCCAAATATTTTAAACAAATTTCAGCAATTAAATTTATTCAGAAAAGTATTTAAATAGTAACGGGACTCCCTCCCCCAACAACCAGCCGGCCCAGCCCACTCTCTCCCCGCGCCCATTACTGATAGGTGGACCCCGCTTGTCAGCGACTCCCTCTCCCTCCGCACGCACCTGACACCCCGACCCCACCTGTCGGCGCCGACTCCCCCTCTCGGTCGAGCCCGACCCCACCGGTCAGAGCCGACCATTGCCACGCCCGCGTCCCCATGCTTGCTGACCGCCATGGCCCACCTGTCGGACCCGTCGTCCACCTCGCATCCCCCCAAATCTCGCTGGCCGATGACCTCGCCCGTCGGATCCGCCTCGCCGGCCCCTCCCCCATTCAATTGGCGCCTTTAAGCTGTCCCCATGCCCCGCTGGCCGTTTCCCCTCTTTATTCCACGTGTCATCATCCTAGATCAAGTGCGCGCATGCACGGAAGGAGCTCGCCGGCATTGATGAGAGAGTTTACTCTCAGCCTCCCCCGATTGCGCCCCCTCTGCCCCCGCCAGGGCCTCTATTTAAACCGTACGCCTCCACCGAACCAGCCCGCACGCCCATTCGCATTGAGAACGAACAGAGTGCCCGTAATCCGAGTTTTAGCACCACATCGCTGCCCTCGCTCTAGCCATCGCTCGCCGTCGCCGGAGTCCTCCTTCCCACTCGGCGACCACACCATCATGACCGAAGACGCCACCCTGACCTTGGCCACCACTCCATCGTTGACGAACCCCGTCGGAACCCCACCACCGACGAGAGACCCGAATGCCTCTGTCGCCCTCACTCATCACCGGCTGCATTCCATCGACCTTAGACCACCACAACGGTACCCTCGTACTCCCCTTGTTGTCCTCGTTCCGTTTCTAGGCTTAGATAGGACCGCCATCGCTCGTCGTGGCCTCTAGCCTGCTCGCCGTCACTGGAGAAGACGACCAGCATGGGTAAAGTACTCGTGTCGTGTCGGATTCAACCGCAACCGTGCGATCTAGATCCAACGGTGGCGATTAGATCGTTCTTGCAGTTTAATCAGATCCGTCGGATATCAGAGAAGGGGTACGTTTTAATCTGGATCGTCTGTTAGTATTTAAAACTCACGTTTAATCTAAGCCATCCATCGCGTACTGGTTCGGCGTTTTAATCGTGGTCATCTGTGTCCACTTAACGCCCCCGCCTCGCTCGTGGCCGCCCGATCACGATCCAACGGCCGATCCGCGATCCGGCGCACGCGCACAGTGCACGGGTTCATGGTGGATCCGGTTCACCATGGACCGGCGACGGTTTTTGATTTTAAATTAAATTCCAGAATTATTTTTACACTTCTAAAATTCATATCTTGCTCATTTTAACTCCAAATTTAACCATTTCAATTCCAGAAAATTTATAATTTTATTCTCTACATGTTAATGCAATAAAAACAATATGTTTCCTTTGAATATTTCATATTTATTTAATAAAGTATTCAAATGCACTTTAGGGTATATTCATAATTACTTTTACAAAATTCTTAACTCCATAAAAATTGACCTTAAAAATTTAGATAATGATGTCAGAATGTTAATAACTTGATTTCCCCTAATTTAATCCAATCAAAAACATATATGCTTATTGTGTGATTTTGGGTTGTTTTATTGAATGTTATGTTTATTGTTTATATCGAGAAGACTACGACGTCATCGAGGAGCTGGAATACTTTCAGGAAGTTCCTCCCTCTCCTTTCGTTGAACAAGGCAAGTCACCAAATTAATCTTTTGAGCTTGTTGAACCCAGTTTTGTTAAACTATTGTTAAACACATAGGTTATACATGCATTAGTCAAATGAAATCCCTACCTTACATTTATTTAGATCCCCGACCTTGATGTGCAACCCAAGCCATGCTATCTAGCCTAAACTCCTTGTCACCATATTATTAGTACTAGTAGATAGTGTCCGATGTATCAACACAATTGTTATAGGTTAAAAATGAATCGTAGCGATTTGAAATCCACTATATGATCCCCGTTATTGTTACCTATGGAATTCTGTTGGTGATAGAGTTATGGTTGGGTGTATGCATGGTGGGTTTCGGGTTCCAACTAGGGCATAGGTCGGTAACACTCGGGGCACTATAAGGACCGATCTACGGGATCCGTTGCAATACATTTCCGTACTAACCACAAGTCTAGTGGGTAAGTCCTAACTAAGGTATGGAGTGTTCCAATCCGAGGCACCACTTGGAGATGGGTCAAGAAGCACCTGCGGGTGGCTTGTACCGATGTGACGCAAAAGAGGGTGCGACGTTAGCCGGGATGCGGGTGATTATCGCTTGGAACATTTCAGGCTGAGGTTTTGGCACGAGTTCCTATGGTATGGGTCATCTCCTTACACTTTGGTGTTTGGGATGAGTGTGTGCCTTATGGGTACAGTGGTACACCTCTGATCAGAGTTTTAAATCTTTTCAAAAAGACGAGCCCACGGTCAAGGGCGGGTTGCGTGACATCCCACAATTAGTTTACTTTTAATGAACATGCATGATGATTTGGCATGTAAGGACTGTAGTTGAGAGAGGAGGGAAAACGTACTCCTCGAGTTAGATGGTATTATATTGTTCATGTTTAATATTCCGCATGATCAAACTTTACTTCACTAAATGCTTTAACTGAAAAATGTACTTTTCTGCACTTTTAGCCATTGTCATTCCTTTGTTATTATCCTGCATTATTACTGCATTCTCGGTGGCTTGTTGAGTACTTTTTGTACTCATACCCATTGGACACACGATTCAGAGGCTGCCTACTATGAGGAAGAAGGTCTGGAGTAGCGACCCAGTCAAGAAGAAGATCCTAAAGAAGGTGTTCGTCATGCTATTTATTTTTGTTGTTTATTTTATTTTTACTCTTATGTAATAATGTGGTCTGCGTACCACGAATGATTGCCCGTATGTACGTTGTCGCATGATGAACCTCTTGTTATTATTGTTTTTCTTTGGAAATTCAATAATGTTCCGATTTGGTAAATCGGGGCGTCACAAGATGGTATCTGAGCCGACTTGACTGTAGGAAGCCAAACGGACCACCCTAGCACTTAGTTTTGATAAAATCTATTTCGTGAAAATCTACTTCATAACTTTGTTCCTTCCCTTATTTCTTTTCAACTTGTTGTTTTTGTAGATGCCAGTCTACCAAGTCCATAGTTTCCGCCGTCACTTCGAGGGCTTCATCCGGGAGCTCCGGATGATGGTGACCTTCCTTGGGTTCCTCTTCGAACCAGAGTTCCATGGCGTCTACATGGAGGAGTTCGCGGGACCGTGTGACGTCTCCCTCACCATCCATAGGTCTGGCGATCACCTGCCGTTCTTCATGGCAGCACTTGGGGGCCTGACCTTTGACGTTGTGTGCCAACGCGTCGCCCTCCAAGACCTCATGGAGTTGCGGATGATCTACGATGATCGTCTTCAGAACTCGTCCTACCGTCTTGTGCTGAAGCGCACTCCCGGTGCCCACTGCAACATCTACATCGGAGTCCACTCCGATCGTGATCCGGTCATGGCCCGGTAGACGCGTCTTCTTCAGGCCATGGATGACCTCCACACTGAGGCCGTGCTCGACACCGAAGAGCACCATGAGGCGGTCGAGTTTCTTCATCAGGAGACGAAGAGCCTGGTCCAACAGAATGGCGAGCTACAACATAAGATTGTACAGCTGCAGAGGGACATTGCAGAGATGATTCCCCTCGTTTTGAGGAGGAAGAAGCCCATCCGCGAGCCCGCCCCTCGCCCCAAGAGGATCCCGCCACACCCCACGCCTGCCGGACCATCCATCTCCACCGCCCCTACTTCGTGCCCCGCCATCGTCATCGACCCTATCATCAAGAACTTTCTCGAGCCCACCGTCCCTCAGGACCCTCGTGGTTCCGAGAGCACGAAGACAGCCCCAGATGGCGAGTAGGTGATAGTTCTAATTGATTGATGTTTAAATAATTTTGTGGATGTGGTACCACCTGCAATAGCTTGTGTTGTGGGTGGATTAAAATAAGAACTTTGATGTAATGAACATTTTTACCACTTATATATGTGAGCCCCTCTGGGCTGTTTTTGGGTAAATTTATTTTAAAACTTTTTCTCTTATGACTAAAAATTTTGTGTGCTCAGAAGATGGCCGACAATCAGAACACCGGGTCCAACAATGGAGAAGGGGCAAACAACGGTCTGCCCGGAAGCATTGTGCCCAACTGGGGCGCAACGGGCCAACGTCAGACTGGGCCACCATCCGCCAACCATCCCACCTTAGCGGAGATGATGGCAAATCAAAACCAGCTAAACACCGCCCTCCTCACCCAAATGCAGCACCAACAGGAACAGTTGGACCGGCTGCAACAACAGAACGTGGAGCCCGTCCCACGTGCACCAGCCCCCGCTCCCGTGCCTCAACTCTCGGAGTTTTTGCGCGTGAGGCCCCCTATCTTCTCTAGCATGACCAACCCCATGGAGGCCGACGATTGGCTCCAGACCATTAGAAAGAAGTTGGACCTCCTCCCCTGCACCGACCGGGAGAGAGTGGCGTTCGCCACTCACCAACTGTAGGGTCCCGCCGTGGAGTGGTGGGACAACTATCGTGAGTCCCAGGCGGAGGACCACGAGGTCACTTGGGCGGAGTTCACCATCGCCTTCCGCACCACCCACGTCCCCACCGGAGTCATCGCGGTCAAGCAGCAGGAGTTCCGGGACCTACAGCAAGGAAGCCAGACCGTCACGGAGTACCTCCATGAGTTCAACCGCCTAGCCCGCTATGCGCCAGAAGAAGTGCGGACCGACGCCCTCCGCCAGGCCAAGTTCCTCTGGGGACTTAAGGATGAGCTCTCCATCCAGCTCGTCGCCACTGACTACACCGACTTCCAGTGGCTGGTGAACAAGGCGCTCATCCAAGAGACTGAGTAGAGCAAGCTGGACCTCAAGAAGAGGAAGATGATCGCATTCAAGCATCATCAGGCGAACCCTCAGAGGCCCCACTTCGTCCCTCCACCACCAACACCCGCCTACCATCCTCGGCCCGTCTATAGGCCACCGCATGCCGCTAGTGTCTCCAACACCAGGTATCCTCACCCCACTCCACCAGCTTCGGCCGCTCAACTGGCACCCGCCGCCAAGGCCCCAATCATGAGGGACCGCAACGGAAAGCTGGTCGTCTGCTTCAACTGCCGGAAAGAAGGGCACTACTCCCACCAGCGTCCTCACCTCAAGCAGCCCCAAGGCATGGTGCCCAACCAAGCAGTGCGTGCCCGCGTCAACCATATAAGCGAAGAGGAAGCTCAAGAGGCTCCTGAAGTCGTACTCGGTATGTTCACCATGAATTCCATACCTACAGTAGTATTATTCGACTCTGGGGCAACACATTCCTTCATATCCGAAGGCTTTGTGAGAACGAATGACTTGGAAGTACTCCCTCTGCCCACCCCCATGATGATTGCCACCCTCGGCAAGAAAACCTTAGCTAACCTGTTCAGCCCTAAAGTAAGGATAGAAATCCAAGGGGTATTATTCTAGGTCGAGCCAGTTCTTATCGAGTGCACCGGCCTCGACCTCATCCTAGGGATGGACTGGCTGATGAAACAAAAGGGAGTGATCTACTGCGCCAACAAGTCCATCACTGTGACCAACCCTGAAGGCGAAGATGTCACTTTTCAGATGACCATCCGTGGTTCTAGCGGGGTATCTCTTCATGTGCTGGCCCTAGAAGAAGTGCTCGTGGCCAGAGAATACATGGACGTCTTCCCAGAAGATCTGCCAGTAATGCCTCCGAAGCGGGACATCGAATTCAGAATCGAACTTGTCACTGGGACAACCCCAATCTCCAAGCACCCATATTGGATGGCCGCCAATGAACTAGCCGAAGTTAAGAGCAATATTGAAGACCTAGAACAAAATGGGTACATCCGACCGAGTACCTCACCCTGGGGTGCACCGGATATCTTCGCCATGAAGAAGGACAAGACCAAGATGATGTGCGTGGACTATAGAGCCTTGAACGACGTGACCATCAAGAACAAGTACCCACTGTACTCGGATCAATGATCTATTCGATCAACTGAAGGGATCCTCAGTGTTCTCCAAAATCGACCTTAGGTCAGGCTACCACCAACTGAGGATTAGGGAAGAAGACATCCCCAAGACTGCCTTCACGTCCCTCTACGGACTTTACGAGTATACTGTGATGTCGTTCGGACTCACAAATGCCCCGGCCTTCTTCATAAACATGATGAACAATGTATTCATGGAGTTATTTGATAAGTTCATCGTGGTATTCATCGATGATATCCTCGTCTACTCCAAGACCAAGGAAGAGCACGAAACTCACCTCCGGCTGACCCTCAGAAAGCTAAGGGAGCAGCAATTGTATGCCAAATACAGCAAATGCGAGTTTTGGTCGTTCGAGGTGAAGTTCCTCGGCCATGTCATATCTACCGGAGGAATAGCAGTGGACCCAACCACCGTGGAAGCAGTGACCAATTGGCTACAACCCACGAACATGATCGAGATCCAGAGTTTTCTTAGATTGACCGGATATTACCGCCGGTTCATCGAGAACTTCTCAAAGATAGCCAAGCCCATGACCAGACTGCTGTAGAAGGAAGTAAAGTTCGAATGGACACCAGATTGCGAAGAATGCTTCCAAACCCTTAAGAAAAAGCTCGTGTCAGCCCCAATTCTGACCCTGCCAGACATCCGGAAGGACTTCCACGTCTATTGTGATGCCTCTCGCCAAGGGTTAGGGTGTGTCTTGATGCAATACAGGAAGGTGATATCTTACGCCTCTCGTCAGCTGAGGCCACATGAGCTAAATTACCCAACCCACGACCTGGAGTTGGCAGCTGTGGTTCATGCCTTGAAGATATGGAGACATTACCTTGTGGGAAATCAGTGTGAGGTCTTCACCGATCACAAGAGCCTCAAGTACATATTTACCCAACCAAACCTAAACCTCAGGCAGAGGAGGTGGTTGGAGTTGATCAAAGACTATGACTTAGGCATCCACTATCATCCAGGCAAGGCAAACGTGGTGGCAGACGCCCTAAGTCGAAAAGGGTACTGCAATGCCATAATGGTGCAAGACCAGGTCCCATTGTTATACAAGGAAATGGAATGGTTGAATCTAGGGATCACTACCAGAGCGTATCTCGCTGCCCTAGAGAACAAACCTATCTTAATGGACCAGATCCATGAGACACAGAGGGAAGACCCGAACATCTTAGAGATCTAACAGAACATGAGAAAAGGTAAAGCCCCAGGATTCTCTGAGGACGAGAATGGTACCGTCTGGTTCAGAAACCAGATATGCGTGCCCCGACAAGCCAGAGTTGAAGGCCCTCATCCTTCAAGAGGCCCATGAAACTCTATACTTACATCCCGGGAGTACAAAGATGTACCAAGACCTAAAGGAGAAATATTGGTGGGTCAGTATGAAGAGGGAAATAGCTGAGTATGTGGCCAAGTGTGACACATGTCAGCGAGTCAAAGCAGAGCACCAGAGACCTACCGGATTATTGCAACCCCTCAAGGTCCCCTAATGGAAGTGGGAAGAAATAGGAATGGACTTCATCATGGGACTGCCCATGACCCAAGCCGGTCATGACTCTATCTGGGTAATCGTCGATCGACTCACCAAGGTGGCTCATTTCATCCCCGTCAAAATGACTTACACCATCGCTAGATTGGCTGAGTTGTACATGACCCAGATTGTGTGCCAACGGAGTTCCAAAGAAGATCGTATCTGACCGAGGGAGTCAGTTTACCTCCAAGTTTTGGAAGAATCTTCACGAAGAACTTGGCACCCGGCTAAACTTCAGCACCGCCTATCATCCACA
The DNA here is from genome assembly GCA_019279435.1 of Zizania palustris. Classification (NCBI taxonomy): domain Eukaryota; kingdom Viridiplantae; phylum Streptophyta; class Magnoliopsida; order Poales; family Poaceae; genus Zizania; species Zizania palustris. The sequence goes on from JAAALK010000286.1 coordinate 35,314,727, forward strand.
GACCGATGGCCAAACCGAAATAGTAAACCAGGTATTGGAGGATATGCTTAGAGCTTGCGCTCTAGACTTTGGCGGAATGTGGGATAAGAACTTGCCATATGCAGAGTTCTCCTACAACAACAACTACCAAGTCAGCCTGCAGATGTCCCCTTTTGAAGCACTTTATGGGCGCAAGTGCAGAACGCCGCTACTCTGGGATCAGACCAGAGAGTCGTAGCTATTCGGGACAGACATATTGCGAGAAGCCGAAGAGAAAGTTAAGATCATCAGGGACAGATTGAAGATAGCCCAGTCCCGACAAAAGAGCTATGCCGATAACCGACGGGGAGACCTAACCTTTGAGGAGGGCGACTATGTCTATCTCCGAGTCACTCCCCTCCGTGGCACCCAAAGGTTCAACATGAGAGGCAAGTTAGCACCCCATTATGTCGGACCCATTCAGATCCTCCGACGACAAGGAGAAGTGGCATATCAGCCTAAACTACCTCCATCTTTGGCAGGAGTACATGATGTGTTCCACGTCTCTCAGCTGAAGAAGTGTCTCCGTGCGCCCACCGAACAGGCCGACCTCCAATAGCTCAATGCCCAAGAAGACTTGACCTACATTGAGAAACCCGCCTGGATTCTAGAAGTTAAGGAAAGGGTAACCAGAAGCTGTGTGGTCCTTTTCTACAAGGTTCAGTGGGACAACCACCCCGTCGAGGAAGCCACATGGGAAAAAGAAGACGAGTTAAAAGCCCAATACCCCGAGCTATTCGAGTGATTTTCCAAATCTCGAGGACGAGATTCTTTGTAAGGGGAATAGATTTGTAACACCCCAAATTTTCAGAGAAATAAAAATTTCATTTTATTATATTTTTCTAGAAAAGATTAATTTTGAAATTCCTTTAATACAATTTATGCCTAAATGAACTAGAACCTAGAGGAAATGTCAAAACCAGAGGCTAAGAAAATTTGTATATGATCCCAAGGCCAAGATATAGTTTTAAGAATTTTTACAAATTTTTATCACTCACGGAAGCAACCCAAATATTTTAAACCAATTTTAGCAATTAAATTTATTCAAAAAAAGTATTTAAACGGTAATAGGCCTCCCTCCCCCAATCTCCCCAACCAGTCGGCCCAGCCCACTCCCTCCCCGCGCCCATAACTGATAGGCGGACCCCGCTCGTCAGCTACTCCCTCTCCCTCCGTGCGCACCCGACACCCCGACCCCAACTGTCGGCGCCGACTCCCCCTCTCAGCCGAGCCCAACCACACCGGTCAGACCCGACCATTGCCACACCTGCGTCCCCACGCTCGCTGACCACCATGGCCCACCTGTCGAACCCGTCGTCCACCTTGCATCCCCCCAAATCTCGCCGACCGATGACCTCGCCCCTCGGATCCGCCTCGCCGGCCCCTCCCCCATTCAATTGGCGCCTTTATGATGTTCCCCATGCCCCGCCGGCCGTTTCCCCTCTTTATTCCATGCGTCATTGTCCCAGATCAAGTGCGCGTATGCACGGAAGGAGCTCACTGACATTGATGAGAGAGTTTACTCTCGACCTCCCCCGATTGCGCCCCCTCTGCCTCCGCCAGCGCCTCTATTTAAACCCTACGCCTCCACCGCATCTATCCCGCACGCCCATTCGCATTGAGAACGAACAGAGCGCCCGTAATCTGAGTTTTAGCACCACATCGCCGCCCTTGCTCCAGCCGTCGCTCGCCGTCACCGGAGTCCTCCTTCCCCCTCGGCGACCACACCATCGTGACCGCAGATGCCACCCCGACCTCGGCCACCACTCCATCGTGGATGAACCCCACCAGAACCCCACCGCCGACGAGAGACCTGAACGCCTTCGTCACCCTCGCTCGTCACCGGCTGCATTCCGTCGACCTCAGACCACCGCAACGGTACCCCCGTACTCCCCAAGTCATCCTCGTTCCGTTTCTAGGCTTAGATTGGACCGCCATCGCTCGTCGTGGCCTCTGGCCCGCTCATCGTCGCCGGAGAAGATGACCAGCATGGGTAAAGTACCCATGCCATGTCGGATTCAATCGCAACCGTGTGATCTGGATCCAACGGTGGCGATTAGATCGTTCGCGTGGTTTAATCAGATCCGTCGGATCTCGACGAAGGGGTACGTTTTAATCTGGATCGTCCGTTAGTATTTAAAACTCGCGTTTAATCTGAGCCATCCATCGTGTACCGGTTCGACATTTTAATCGTGGCCATCCGCGTCCACTTAACGCCCCCGCCTCCCCCATGGTCACCCGATCGCGATCCAACGGTCGATCCGTGATCCGGCGCACGCGCACAGTGCGCGGGTTCACGGTGGATCCGGTTCACCGTGGACCGGCGACTGTTTTTGAGTTTAAATTAAATTCCAGAATTAGTTTTAAACTTCTAAAATTCATATCTTGCTCATTTTAACTCCAAATTTAACCATTTCAATTACAAAAAATTTATAATTTTATTCTCTACATGTTAATGCAATAAAAACAGTATGTTTCCTTTTAATATTTCATATTTATTTAATAAAGTATTCAAATGCACTTTAGGGTATATTCATAATTACTTTTAGAAAATTCTTAACTCCATAAAAATTGACCTTAAAAATTTAGATAATGATGTCAGAAGGTTAATAACTTGATTTCCCCTAATTTAACCCAATAAAAACATATATTCTTATTGTGTGATTTTGGGTTGTTTTATTGAATGTTATGTTTATTGTTTATATCGATAAGACTATGACGCCATCGAGGAGCCGGAATACTTCCTTGAAGTTCCTCCCTCTCCTTTCACTGAACAAGGCAAGTCACCAAACTAATCTTTTGAGCATGTTGAACCCAGTTTTGTTAAACTATCGCTAAAACACATAGGTTATAATGAATTAGTCAAATGAAAGCCCTACCTTATATTTATTTAGATCCCCGACCTTGATGTGCAACCCAAGCCATGCTATCTAGCCTAAACTCCTTGTCACCATATTATTAGTACTAGTAGATAGTGTCTGATGTATCGACACAATTGATATAGGTTAAAAATGAGTCGTAGCAATTTGAAATCCACTATATGATCCCCGTTATTGTTACCTCTGGAATTCTGTTGGTGATAGAGTTATGGTTGGGGGTATGCATGGTGGGTTCCGGGTGCCAGCTAGGGCATTGGTTGGTAGCACCCGGGGCACTATAAGGACCGGTCTGCGGGATCCGTTGCAATATATTTCTGTACTAACCACAAATCTAGTGGGTAAGTCCTAACTAAGGTATGGAGTGTTCCAATCCGAGGCACCACTTGGAGATGGGTCAAGCAGCACCTGTGGGTGGCTTGTACCGATGTGGTGCAAAATTGGGTGCGACGTTAGCTGGGATGCGGCCCGGCGCGCCGATGAAACCTAGAGCGGGTGATTATCGCTTGGAACATTTCATGCTAAGGTTTTGGCATGAGTTCCCGTGGTATGGGTTATCTCGTTACACTTTGGTATTTGGGATGAGTGTGTGCCTTGTGGGTATAGTGGTACACCTCTGATCAGAGTTTTAAATCTTTTCGAAAAGCCGAGCCCACAGTCAACGGCGGGTTGCGTGACATCCCACGGTTAGTTTACTTTTAATGAACGTGCATGATGATTTGGCATGTAAGGACTGTTGAGCGAGGAGAGAAAACATACTCCTCGAGTTAGATGGTAGTATATTGTTCATGTTTAATATTCCGCATGATCAAACTTGACTCACTACAAGAAAACAGGGAACTTCCATCGGCCAAAGCCGACGAAAGTTAGGTCAATACCGACGGAAAAAGTTAACTTCCGTCGGCAAAACACTAACTTCAGTCGGCATTTGGCCAACGGAAGCATTTAGATGGAAGTTAGCTAACTTCCATCGGCCGCCGACGAAAGTTAGTTAACTTCCGTTGGCTAGGCATCACCGACGTAAGTTATACGTTTGACGTGAAAAAAACAGTAACTTCCGTCGGCTGATTTTAGCCGACGAAAATTAAGCCTTTTTTGTATTTTTGTTTTATCCAGACGTGCATACAGCAGTAGACCAATTCAAATTCATTCAGAAACATACTCATCAGAATTTCACATTTCAGATTATACATTCCAGAATAGAATTTCACATTCAAATCCATCCAAATATATCCTCTATACAGAATTATCCTCTAAAGAATTAATCACAACATGAATCACATCTAGTATCCTCATTCAAATACAGTATACAACAATAGTTGTTAATTTGGGAAAGCAACACAAAGCAACACATATTGAGCTCTCAAGTAATTTGCAGAAGATTGATAATTGAATGTTCACAAAGAGTAATTTCAAACATCTGTAATATATTCAGATCCTACAACTGCTACAAATTTCTACACAGGAGTACGTACAGGCCGGCTAATGACTAAACATTTACATGACTCCCCAGTACACCTCCACTGCATATACAATTTGCATTTTTCTTGTTTCTTCTTTCTTCTTTGACGTTCTCAAGAAAGAGAGAGTAGGTGTGACTCAGGTAGCTAAAACCATTCTATCAGGGGTTCCTGAGCTCTGCAAATTAATTATTGTATGTAGATTTACCTACAAAGAGCGAACAAGCGTTGGAAGGTAATGGTGCCAGGAACAATCTCTGATTATTGATCCATGCCATCTTAGTTTCTCAACAATGTTCCCGGTTGCCTGCAAGAATGGGCAGTTTATTCACAGGGAGATTAGGGATAATATAAGCCGGTGAACACACAAGATAGACAAAAAAATACTTAAAGAAGATCCAGTGCTACTATTGTTCTCATGGTTAAATATGGTTTACTGACAAATAACATGTATTTACAATTCGATGTACATATTACAAAACCATGATGCACTTTCAGTTTGTAAACTGTCTCTCTTGATGCAATACAAATTAATCGAACAGTTATAATTTCTCATAGTTTTTACTAAAGCTTTATTTATGCTCTCTTCATTGAAATGAATATAATACACCAGTTTCCAGCAAATGTTACCTACAGTAGCTTGTAATCATTGTTAATAAAAAAACTTAACAAGAGTTATCTTGTGTTGAACCTCTAATATAACATAGATTCAGTTTAGAGAGGGGAATGCCTTTGTGCTTGTTGAAACCATGGACAAATTTAATATTTAAATTTTGAATGTCTACATGTATGACATCTATGAAATTTTTGTTTTGTTTTCACATCATTGCAGCATACCCTTTTGAGTTTCTACAAATTGGCAAATGGAATGCCTACACCGTGGGCAAAGAAACTTCAGCATGAACTTCATAAAGTATATCATGTTATCAGCTTTTTAAAGGCTTTAAAATAGAAGCTGAATACGAACAAAATGTCAAATCAAGCAACCACAAATTACAGATCTGCCATAGTCAACCACCAAAGAACAAAACCAGCGTTTAACCACAAATTATAGATCTGCTCAGAGTTGGATCAGGGAAGTACAGGAGCTCGAATCGAGAGGCTCACCTCGCGCGGCTTCGGCGGGCTCGCGCACCGGACGTCACCTAGCTCAACCACCAGCAGCCAGGCGAGGACAACGAGGACGGTTGTTGCTGTTGCGCCGGCTTCATCCCCCTGTCTCCCTTCCCCCTCTCTTCGTGGTTGGAGCCATTGCTGTTGTCTTCGTTCGGCGAGGGTGGCTGCGGGCCTGCGGCTGCTTCCATCGCTGCAGGAGCGACATTGCGAAGTCTTGTAGCATATTCGGTGACGGCACAGGGGGATCCCTACCCTCGCAGGCACAAGCGCATCTAAGGCCCTCGGAAAACTAGGTGGCTTGGCGGCAGGGACGAGGCGACGAAGAGGTGTGGAGGCGAGCGGCGAGCAGGGAGGCGGAGGGTCGTGGCTGTGGAAAGCTAGGGCAGCGGTGTGGATTGGGAAAAAAATCAGGGCACACACATGAATAGATAGGCTCAAAAACTTATCTTCCGTCGGCTTTTAGGTGTGCCGACGGAAGTTAAGTATATATTTCGTCGGTCCCCCTCCAGCCGACGGAAATTAAGGATTTCTTTCGTCAGCTTGATCTAGCCGACGAAACTCAGTTTTCTTTCCTCGGCTTTACAAAAAACCGACGAAAATTAAATAAACTGATGAAAATTTTTAGTTTTCTTGTAGTGACTTCACTAAATGTTTTAACTGAAAAATGTATTTTTCCGCACTTTTAGCCATTGTCATTCATTTGTTATTATCCTGCATTATTACTGCATTCTCGGTGGCTTGTTGAGTACTTTTTGTACTCATACCCATTGGACACACGATTCAGAGGCCGCCTACTATGAGGAAGAAGGTCTGGAGTAGCGACCCATTCAAGAAGAAGATCCTGAAGAAGGCGTTCGTCATGCTATTTATTTTTGTTGTTTATTTTATTTTTACTCTTATGTAATAATGTGGTCTGCGTACCACGAATGATTGCCCGTATGTACGTTGTCGCATGATGAACCTCTTGTTATTATTGTTTTTCTTTGGAAATTCAATAATGTTCCGATTTGGTAAATCAGGGCGTCACATTTCTCGAATGTACCAAACCTCATCTCGAGTATCTTCTGTTTAGCCCTCCATGTCTTATAGTAGTTGATTGTATACTGAAATCTTATCTCTATGGCAAGTATTAAGGCCTGAGGCTCATAACTGAGATTCCCAATGATCTTAGAGTACATCACCACCACAATGTATCTTTCAATTAGATTCTTGTGCCTAGTTACAGTTGTATCAACCACGCATGTATATTGGACCACAATTGAGCACACCCAATAAATTCCCCACTTCGGTTTATGTGCATGAACTCTCTATGGACAATCATGATTCTCACACACAATGTCATAGGTCGTGCGGTTTGACTTCTTAAGTTGAAATGATTGCTAGAGTTACAACGACCATGCTTTGACAACATCTTGCAATTCATCCTTAGTAGGATACACAGCATCCATGTGTACCTCATTCTGTGAATACTCTCAATGAGTCTGATGCCCATCACTGATAGCAAGAGCATCAAAATATTTTGCTTGCCACTCATTGGGAATTAGAATGTCTGGCTCTTCATTGTCATTATTGCTATATACAACTTCAGTAGTTCTTGTCTCCACCCAACTCCATAGCTTCCTCGAATTCTTGGTCCTCTCTCTCAAGCAACTCAACTATGTCCTCTATATCCTCCCCTTCGTCAGCTTGCCCTCCAGTAGCCCGTTGCACAGTACAAGTTGGAGGTACTACATCCGTCTTGGAGATATCCTCATGGAGCTGGCTACTCTTGCTGACCTCTAATTATACACATGACTCAAGAATTTTATCTGATACTAGGTATAGAGTTGGAAGGACACGAGGAGTGAAATAGACTAGCAAAATATATTCCCAAACTTTCTCTAACACCCTTCTAACATACACCCTCCACATGCTGCTCGAGGTAATAGGATCCATCTCCCAAAAATACCCTTCGAGCACACAACTGCATCGGGCATGCAGATGCAAATCCCACTGCTCCATATCTAACTAAAAAATATGATACATCCACTTCTTAATATTGTCAATGCCATGCTCATCCACCTAACTTAAACTATTCTCGGTACATTGAAAACTACTAAGATCAGCACCGCCATGACTAATAACTACTTTACCATCTTCGTAGTAAATCCTAAATGATGTTCTATCCATAATGCTTGAAAACATTAAGTTCACACCACAATTAAGTTCTATGCTAAAGTATGCACCAAACAATATGACTAAAACAAACAAATATTCAACATTGAGTCCACATCATCAAGATTTTCATAGTATGGTAATCATGTTGAAATTATTGCTACAATAAATATATAACAAACTAAAATAAAATATGTGCAAATACCTGGAACAGCACAGGACACAACGGATGCAGTAAGGTCTTGCGTCAACCAGATTACCAAGCAAGCACAATAAAGCTACGAACAATGAAGGAATTTGTTTATTTAACATGTACATTACACCATAATTATCTCTAAAACATGTGTAAAATAGCCCTAAATTATCTCTAAAATAGCCCTAAATTATATCTAAAATAACCCTAAATTATATTTAAAGAATGTGTAAATTAAATGACGGTACTCATTAGGGTGGTCTAAAATAATGCTATATTACACCTAAATTACCCTTAAAGTACAACTAAATTACTACTATACTATTATTAAACTACTCCTAAACTACTACTCCCTCCGTTAACTTTTGACGTAATTGACTTTTATCTCAACGTTTGATCATTCGTCTTATTCAAATTGTTTTTGCAAATATGTAAAAATATAAGTTATACTAGAAGTACTTTTAGTAACAAATAAAATTATAACAAAATAAATGATATTTCAAAAAGTTTTTTAATAAATGAATGGTCAAATGTTGAGATAAAAGTCAACTGCATCATTTAAAAGTTAACGGAGGGAGTACTAAACTACTACTAAAATATTTAAAACTGAATATAAAAAAAAGAGGGAGAAAAATTACCATAGAGGTTAATGGTGAGGCAACCCGAGCATGGGGGAAGGGGGGAATTCGACCCCCTTTATAGGGCCAGGTTCGGGGCTTGATTAGTCGAACTAGGCCATGGCAACTTGGTTCGGCCGTTGATTGGTCGAATGAGGCTGGTGTGGCCTAGTTCAGTCGAAATAGTTGTTGCACGGTCATTGCGCGTTAAGTGGACCAACAATTGGGTTTGGTTTGATAGTCCATCGGCCGAACCAGGATGACATGGCTTCATTCAGCATATGGTTTGCCGATGGGAGCCCAATTTTGCATTTTTTAATTCATCTACTAGATTTGAATTTTTTTTAAAAATATTATTAAAAAATTCTAAGAATCGATACATCCGTATCTGTTTTAGAAATTCACACAGATTAAACTTTTAAGGACTCAAGATGAAACATCATCACTATATTAACATGTATGGTTTATTTATTATTTATGTAATTATGGAATAATTAAGTTAGTAAATATTAATATGTATGGTTTATTTATTTTTTATATGATTATAAAATACTTAAGTTAGTTAGAGTTTTCTAGCAATACAAGGCAGTAAGATATTTGCAATTTTGTTTGAGCTTGAAAATTTTTCTACACTCAATATATAACATAACTTATTCTATGTAAATTGTTTGTATTTTCTAGATCAATTTGCTATTTTTAACTCATTAATTGTGTTTCTAGGATTTAAATTGAAATACGTGAACTTTGAACTATAAGTACCTAAAATAATTCACAAAAAGTATAGAAAATTCATATTCATGTTTTTGAGTCAAATTTTATTTCTTATACCTAAATTTATAGAAAAATTGTATGAAAAATCTATTTTATGACACTCGATCGGTAATGTGGAGCTTAAGGGTTTTTAATTCTAAAAAAACAAATAAAGTCGAAAAATATGAGAATTATCACGATGTTATGATATTATATGTATATATTATTATAAAATTTTTAAAATGTTTTAAAAATTTTGTCACATGGGATGTTAAGAAACTTGAGATTCTCTTGAAATGAATTAGTGTTTTGACAAGGAATAGGTTATGGTTGAAAGTATATCCATGGTTAAATCTTTATTTCAACTTGAAACTTTTTTATAATCAAAATATAACATATATCATTCCATGTAAAATTTTGTATTTTTCTATATCGAATTGCTATTTTTAACTCATTAATTGTGTTTTTAGGATTTAAATTGAAATATGTGAAATTTGAACTGCATATACCTAAAATAATGCACCAAAATTTATAGAAAGTTCATATTCATGTTTTTGAGTCCATTTTTAGTTATTATCCACTAAATTTAAATAATTTTTGAAAAATCAATGTTTGGACACTCGATCGGTAATGTGGAGCTTAAGGTTTTTTTAATTCTAAAAAATCAAATAAAGTCTAAAAATTACGAGACTTATCATGGTGTTATGATATTATACATAGATACTATGATAAAAAATAAAATGGTTCAAGAAAGTTATTACACAAATGTTAAGACACTCGATATTCTCTTGAAATGAATTAGAGTTTTGAGAATGCATAGGTTATTGTTGAAAGTAAATCGATGTTTCAATATTTGTTTGAACTTGTGTTGATAGCAAAAAATGGCATTAATGGTCAAGATTGTCAAAATATCAATTTTGGTACAGGCCGATCTGCATAAGGCCTCGGAGGCCTGTTAGTAGTTTGTTGGCTTCGGCCCGAAGACCCTTCGGAGGCTTGCTCCACTGAAGCTTCGGCCCAAGGACTAGGCTTCGGCGGGCCTACTGAAGGCCCACTTCGGGCTGGCTGCGGACGATAGAATTTGATACAGATTCTAGTTGTTTTATTTATCCCTAAACATGATTAGGCTGAATCTTATCGGATTAGGATTAGAGATAAGAAGACTAGCCCCTATAAATACAAGCACTACAGGAAAACGATAAACTTCCGTCGGCCAATTTAACTTCCGTCGGCTTTTGGGAATGCCGACGGAAGTTAAATAACTTCCGTCGGCTTTTGGGAACGCCGACGGAAGTTAAATAACTTCCGTCGGCCCCTGGAGGCCGACGGAAGTTAACTTAACTTCCGTCGGCTTCTGACAGTGGCCGACGGAAGTTAGCGGGGGTTTTTCCGCGGCCGATCGGATCCCCTAACTTCCGTCGGCCAGCATTAAAGCCGACGGAAGTTAGCTAACTTCCGTCGGCTTTAATGTTGGCCGACGGAAGTTAAGGGGCTTTTCCCCCAACCGCGCGCGCGTACAGGGAGCCCTAACTCCCTGTACATGCGCGCCCGGCCTGTTCCCCGCCGCCGCCGCTCCTGCGCCCGCCGCCTCCTGCGCCTGCCGCCGCCGCTTCGCCGCCTCGGCCGCCACCCGGCCGCCCGCCCGGCCGCCTCGGCCGCCGCCCGCCCACCCGCCCGGCCGCCGCTCGCCCGCTCGCCCGGCCGCCTCGGCCGCCGCCCGCCCGCCCGGCTGCCTCCCGGCCGCCGCCCGCCCGCCCGCCCGGCCGCCTCCCGGCCGCCTCGACCGCCGGCCACCGCCCCCTCTCGGCCATCGCCGCCGTCCGCCCCACCGCCGTCTCCAACACCGCTGCCCGGCCCGCGCCACCCGTCCCTGCCGCCGTCCCCGATCCGACCACCGCGAGCCGTCGCCGTCCGCCGGCCTACGCAAATCACAAAGTAATTTTTTTCACCGCTTTACAAATTTTTTCGCTTTTTATTTGTGAACTGTTTCATTGGTAAATCGAATTGGTAGAGACGTATAGATAGATATGGATTAAATTTTGTCAATTGATGAATTAAATGATTGATATGGATTATTCCAATATTAAATTATGGAGACATATAGATAGCTTTATAGTCCACTAATATCTTTTTTTAATTTTGTACTATTATAGTTAAGAAAAAACACTTGTACATGCATTCTACAAAAGGATTTAAAACACTCAAATTAAGTGGCTTTGATTATTTGATATTCTAGACCGTCATGATCATACATGAATTTTATGAATTTTGTCATTGGTATGCATGAGCAGATACACTCTAATAGACGTGTATAGGGAGGAAATGTTGAATGATAGTATGAATCTTGTTTTATATGTGATATTCTTTTTTCATATGCAATATATGTTGTGATATTATGTATAAATTATGCATGATTTCATTGGGTGATTAGTATTATATCTATATATACTTTATTATATATACTTCTTTTCGTATGCAATTTTTTATTTGACAACAACGTAGATGGTGTAACGAAACCTATGCGTCACCCGTTTCGGACCAACATGTCTCACACGTGTCATGCGTGTGAGATGTGTAGGTCCGGAATTGTCCCTTTTTGGACAGCCTCAGAGTGGGCGACAGAGCGTGGTTTTATGATGAGTCATGAGTCCGAATGGGATTTCAGTAACATAACCTTGTTGTTCTCCATTGCACCACTATCAGGCGTGCAATTGGAGAACAGCGGGGTTATGCTGCTGAAATTTCGTTCGGACTCATGGCTCGTCATAAATACCACGTTTTGTCGGTCACTCTTGGGTGGGTTTAGGACCTATCTTTTCCTATAGACCATGGTTGTCACGGCATCGCCTGCGCCGACTAGGCGTTCAGGCGGTCACCGCTCAGAAGAAACCCCGGAGATGGTTCGGATGAGGGAGGAAATGAGGCGGCGCGACGAGCACAACAGGAAACAACAAGAGTACTATTCCGCCTGCTTAGCACAACAGCAGGCGATGATCCAAGTAATCTTAGTTTAGAGTGTTGCAGTTCAAAAGTATTCAGAAATAGGTTTAGAACTAACTGATTACATTACAACATGTGTAGCAACTAGCCCAGCAAAACAGTGGATTTGACATGTCCATGTTCCAACCACTACCTCCCCCGCCACAACCACTATCTCCTACATCACCTGAGGTACCTCCTAAATACTTAAGTTAGCGTTTAGAAGGGTAGTTGAGTTCATTTCTAATTTTGTCTATTTCTTCAGTGTTTCCGTACGCCTGGTCAGGATGGAGCCTCCGGGGCAAATGTGAACGAAGCGGGAGGCAGCGGCGGCACCCACGACCCAAATGTGGGCGATTAGTGAGTATGGATGTGTATAATGAACCTGAATTGAATCTCGATATGTTATGTGACTTTGTATGTGAATTTGGATGGTACATGTGAATGCAGTTGTGTATTGTGACTTTAAATGTGAATTAAGTTGTGTTATGTGATTTTGGATGTGATGTGTGAAGTTTTGGATGTGAGATGTGATTTTGGATGATATATGTGAAGTTTGAATGTGATTTTGGATGTGAAATGTGAATTTGGATGTGTATTGTGAATGTGATTGAAATTGTGGTTGGATGTGAGTGTGAGTAGGGGAACCAGGAAAAAATAAAAAAAATACCAGGTAACTTCCGTCGGCTTTGACCATAGCCGATGGAAGTTAGCTGGTTTCGGCCACGTGGGCAGAAAGGCTAACTTCCGTCGGCTTTGGCCCTAGCCGACGGAAGTTAGCTGCCCCTAACTTCCGTCGGCCAGGCTGGCCGACGGAAGTTAGAGCCCCCCTGTTGACGTGGCAGTGTTCGGCGCTAACTTCCGTCGGCTTGACGTGGCCGACGGAAGTTAGCTAACTTCCATCGGCGGCCGACGGAAGTTAGCTAACTTCCGTCGCCTCGCTTCCGTCGGCCAAAGGCCGACGGAAGTTAGCGTTTTGCCGACGGAAGTTGGCTTCTTCCGTCGGGAAAGGGCTAACTTCCGTCGGCTTTGGCCGACGGAAGTTGCCTGTTTTGTTGTAGTGAAGGGTGAGGCCTGTTCATTAGACCCCCCAACACAATTCAACCACAAAGCCCTAGCTTTGAACCGTATTTACCTTTCTGCACAACCTTCGTGGGTTTGCTTGGAAGCCCTCCGCCGGCCACGTCGAAACTGTGGTAATCCTTGTTGCTTTGCTTGTGAAGTACCCATTAATCTATGTAACAAATTGCTATCACCTTGTTGGCTCGCCCGTGAACCATCTATTAATCTACGTAACAGATTGCTACCTTCGTTTCACTACTTCAACACTTAGTAAATTCGGTCTCTAGGCCGAATTAGCACTTGATCTCTATTCTACTGCAGGTTTCACGGTCGGAGCCCCCTTTGCCGAAGGTTTTCGTTGCTAGGAAAATGGTTTCGGAGGCTGCCAGAACACCCTTCGGTGGAACCCCCTTCTGCTATAGGTTTTGGTCGGATCCGTCACGCTGTTGTCGGTCCGGTCAAGTCTCGCGTACTGGAGCCACTCCATAGTAGGGCTGCTTCGCGTCGGGGTCACGTCAAGATGCTCCGCATGAGGCTTCGTCGTATCGGTACTCTGCATCAGGCTTTGTCAAGCCAACACTCCGCAATGAATGAAGTTGCGCCAGTGTGTTGCGTTGGATTTCTGTCATGTCAGAGACTACGCACTGAATCCTTTCGTTCGAAGGTGATTTCGCGTTAGAGATCTGTTCGGAGCCTGCCTTCGGCCAAATCGATCCAAACATCGAAGGCTATCTTCGGTGCACCCTTCGCATCAGACGCCGAAGCCCCCCCCCTTCGGTGACCCTTTGAATGGTATACTCTGAATCAACCAGGCTCTGTTCAGCCGGTTGGTTTATTTTATCTATATATCTTTTGACTAATTGGATTATTTCTATGTGATCTGATTACCTGGTGACTCCACCTCCTTACCACTATTAAGGATTGTCAGAACGTGATGTCAGTGTTGTGTTACGTTTAGGCTTGTTCCTAAGTATCCACACACTTTTGGATCGTCGAACTAACCCAAGTGCCGGGCACGTTTTCATGTCAACACACTTTTTGGCGACTCTGTTGGGGAAGGCTACACCAACATGATGAGTACGTCTACATCGGATACAAGTACTTCTATGATGGCTACTACGTCTACAATGCTGATGGTTCCCATGGGGGGCGCAGAAATTGATAACCACAATATAATGACGCCCACCCTTGAAGACATCCCTGAGGAAGGTCGGGCGGAGATCGAGGCAAAAATGAAAGAGCTACAAGATCTCATGCTTGGGAGCTACGTCAAGACACGCCCAGGCTTCATCAAGCATGACATCAACATCCCCGACCTCAACCGAACTCACGTAACACCAGTATCGCCTCCTTTATCTTCGTTAGAAATTGAGCAAAAGATAGCCGCATCAGTAGATCAAGTCGTTAGTGCTTCACTAGCGAACCGTTTAGATTCAGCAGTCAGCTCACAAGTAGAGGCAATGTTCAGAAGGTTTGGTTTTATCGAGGCCATACCTCTAGCTCCGATTGCGAGCATACCCTCAATGAATCGCATTTATAGCAGAACTCGGTAGTACCGGCAAAGCTATTGCGTCTCCAGCCTCGACATCTACGGCCGAGACCAGTCACCATGCTTACAGCCAGGCTAACACCGCCTACTATGCGCCACCTCCACCTATGCTTGCGCCAGATTTTCCCGTGCTACCAATGCCGCATGCTCCCACACAAATGCATAGGCCTGAACACGCAATGTATCATGAGCCAGCACGTGACGAATACCCTCTCGGCCAACACACCGACATACCGCCGCATGTTGCGTGCCCACATGAGAGATGTGCAAAGGCAGGGGTCCAGGATGACATTGAAGAGCGGATCCACGTGTTATTTAGGGAGTGCACCGGTTTCGTGCCTAGGGATCGGGCTAGGGTTTAGCGAAAGTCGTACCCCGACCACTTTGACACCATACCCTTCCCTCGCGGTTATAGAATTCCTTAATTCACCAAATTCGATGGTGAGGGTAACAAGACCACACTAGAGCATATCAGCCAGTTCTTAGCACAGTGTGGAGAAGCTAGTGGGTTGGACACATTAAAACTTAAACTATTTTCTCTTTCACTATCTGGCACAGCTTTCACTTGGTTTTCGGCACTCCCGCCGAACTCTGTCCAAACATGGGCCCAATTAGAACAAAAGTTCCATGACTATTTTTATACGGGCGAGACAGAACTTAGGGTCTCACACTTGACATCGGTCAAACAGAAATCTAGCGAGAGTGTCTGCGAGTACGTCAAGCGCTTTAGAGATACTAGAAACTGATGTTTTAGTCTCAATATTTCAGAGAGGGATTTGGAGGACCTAGCTTTCAATGGGTTGTGTTATGAGCTTAAAGAGAGGCTAGACAACTAGAACTTTTTAGAGGTAAGCCAAGTCCTGCAGTAGGCTCTGGTCCAAGAAGGCCGAGCCAAAGATAAAAAATTCATTAGGACATTCAATAAGCCTAGGGCTGAAGTCCACATCATGTAACACTCCGATGAGGATGATTCGAAGGAAGAAGAAGATTCGGCCAACATATATGCGGCCAAATGGGTTTAGAACGCTAAGAGCAAGCCCATCACTTATTCTGAGCTACGGCCGTCTCCCACTAAGAGTCGGCCCAGTGAAGTTAAATACTCATTTGATATAACTAAGTGCGATAAAATATTTGATTTACTCTTGAAGAGACAGCTTCTCAGGTTGCCTAATGGCCAATTTATTTCAACCACCAATGAGCTAAAGAAATGCCCCTACTGTAAGTGGCATGATTCACATTCTCATTGTACTAACGACTACAATGTTTTTCGTCGACAAGTTCAATCGGCCATAGAGGAAGGACTACTGAAAATAGATCCTAGTCCAAAGATGAAGCTGGACAAAGACCCCTTTCCCGTTAACACCGTCGACCTCGACAAGAAAAGGGTGCTGATTCGGCCAGATCAGGCCGAGCCAGCTAAGGGGAAAGCGGTCATTATTGGAGAATCACACATGAGTACACTCGTACCAAAGAACCCTGAAGTAGGAGTGTGGAAAAAGAACATCAATACATCTCCTTCAGCTAGGGCTCACAAAAGGCCAAAGGTAACGTACTAGATGCCGTTGAGAAAACACCAGAAGGAAGCTAAGGAAACAGGCCCCCGGCCAAAAATTCTAAGGCAACCGAAGGGGCTAAGATAGTCAAACCCTTCGCATAGTGAGTTTAGACCCCAGAGGCCAAAGCCTTCGCATAGTGAGTTCGGACCCCAGAGACCGAACCCTTCGCATAATGAGTTCGAACCCCAAAGGCCTAACCCTTCGCATAGTGGATTCGGACCCCCTTGGCCGAACCCAATTCTGCTCTAGGCGGATCCCTCGATGGGAGGCTTCGGTCCACAATGGCCGAACATACCTCCAGCTTGGCAAAACCCCTCATTGATATGGTCCAAGATACATTCGACATGGCCGAACCCCCCTCCGGGCAATGGGTTTGTCTCATAGTAAGTGAAGCCACTGGAGCCACCAATGCCTCCGCCATACAATTGGGCAGGATCCCCGTGGGCTCCAAACTATGACTCGCCTCTGGAGTACCCTTCGCGGTATAACATTACCCCCTGTTTTCCTTCAGAGTATTATGATTAGCAGGGAAAAACAGACATGACGAAGGGAGACGTCTTCCACAGGTTGTTCGTAGTACCTCAGAGTCGACTCGCACAGGACGGAGCCAAGGGAGATGGGCGCGAAGAGGTGAAGGAGGGGATCCGAAGCCATCACAGTCAAGGTAGGGTCTTAGGAAGTCCCTATCTCGAAGGCCTCCTCACCGAAGCCCGATGGAGGTAAGTCCTCTAGACCGGCCGAGGCTAGCGCCGAAGCTCAGTCTGATCAGCCTAACGAGGTCGGTCTGACCGACAAGGTCCGCAGAAAGTCCCCTACTAAACATAAAACATGCGAGGCCGACCTGGGTAATACCCCTTCGGCCAGAAGTCACAGAAACAAGGTGGTGGCGCCTGGTACCAAGCCACAACCATCTTGGGCACCTCCGGGCATGTCCAAATCATAGAAGATGAACCAAGTCTACAACGCCTATGGGCACAGGAGATGAGCGAGAAGAAGGCCGAGGATGAACGAGACGCCATCTTTGAGGAGATCCGCCCTCGTCCAGCTGCGAAACAGGTATGGAGGCCCAAGCTGGTTGAGATGAGCAACCCAACTCCCGTTTCGAGCGATAACGACGATGACATGCTCGACGACGACTACACGCCCATCTCCGAGGGACCCGCACCGCAGGCGATGGACATCAACGTCGTCATGCTTCTCGCCGAGTTCGCTCTACCATGGGATGAGGCCGAGGTCGCTCAGTTGAACCTCAGCCCATGAGATGCTATTTTTGAGAAGCCCGAGGATACGGCTCATCACCTAAAGCCTCTCTACATCAAGGGGCATATTGACGGGAAGCCGATCTCCAAGATGATTGTCGACGGTGGAGCCACCGTCAATTTGATGTCATACTCTCTTTTGAAGAAGCTTGGCAGGGGTGAGGAAGACCTAAAGAAAACCAATCTAATGCTCAACAGCTTCAACGGCGAGAGTTCCGAGGCAAAGGGCGTACTCTCCTTGGAGTTTACGGTAAGCAACAAGACATTGCCAACAACATTCTTCATCATAGACGTGCAAGGTAACTATAGTGTGCTACTTGGGCGTGACTGGATTCACGAAAATTGTTGTATTCCTTCTACTTTTCACCAATGTCTAATGCAATGGGACGACGATGATGTGAAGATCGTACCAGAGGCGGTCGTGTTGGTGAAGGTGGAGGTCATGTATAAACCTATGATGATGACATAGCAACCTCGTCGATCATTGGAGCCGTCTTGAAAGTTTCTGAGTCGGGACCCGCCTCTCCTATGAAGGATGACAGAATTTTAGGTGCTCCCTGAGGCATCGCCGCATTCATAGACACTATCACCGACGCTATTTGAGAAACCAAGGGTTGGTTTCGGAGTTTGTGATGAGTGATTGACAGATTTTATCCTCTGATTCGAAGGGGTCCCTCCGAAGGGGTTCGGAGGTTGTTTCACCGAAGGTGATGGAGACACTCCGGATGGCCTGACCTTTCGGTGAGACGATAGAGATAAGATAACTTCGATTGGAAGGAGATGACGTTGACGACCCGACTACAACCATACGAGACGTTCGTGTTGCGCCTTAGCGATCGATACACCAACTCCAAGGGTTGTTGATCTTATCGGTGATCAACCTTGTTCCTGCAAGCAATCGAAGAACAAGCAAGAACAAGATAAAGGAGCAACTAGAATTGCTGGATATGAAAGACGCACAGGGATAGTTGGGGTTCTGAAACGTGAAATCGGCGATCTAACCGATCATGGGTTTACACGGACAAGTAGCATTGGCTAAACTTTTATCTAATCAAAACCCGCATTACAACTGAAGTCTCTAGGGTTATTTATAGCCCTAGGGACGTTCCCAATGTTTGGAAAACTTATTACATATGGAAAGGACTAATTATTTCCAAAACAGATTGACTACAAAATGGAAATTCCGTGCTTAATTGGTTCGGCCTAAAAAAGGAACACGCATTGATTTGGTGATTGCGATCTCCTCCGATGGAATCTGGATATGTGGCTGGATCCATTGGAAAGAGGACGTATCAAGCTTTCCAAAAAGTCCAAGATCATCCAAATCGGAGTTTCCATTTAAATGTTATGCACATTTGAATTCGGTGCTATCCATGCAGTCCGAATCCGTGTCGAAATTGTGTAGAAGTTAATCTCCACTTTCTCTTGGCACATAAATAACGTCCCAAAATTGTATATTATGTTTTCATGGCTTTGACTTGGTCCCCAATCAACTTCCATGATGTTCCATGCTCTTGATGTGCTCTTAACGTGTCGCTTGATCCATGAAAGAATTTCTGTAATTGAAAACAAAGCCAACTCATTGTGTAGCATCCTTAGCTCAAATATATAAAATGTAAATCTAATATAGAATGAATGAACCTTGGGTTGTTTATTATAAAGTATAAGCATGGTTATATCCGAGCTAGTGATGTCCTCATCATTCTCTCCTTCTTGGCTGCAAACCGTCCTCGGTTTGTTCTTGTGTTCCTCATCAATGCAACTCCTAGCAAAAGAACCATTATTGTGCAGTATCTCTTGTTCTTTAAACATGTGGTGAATTGAAGAAAACCAACTCACCAAATCCTTTGCTTGAACAAATGACATCGAATATGTACTTTTATATATGGTAGCAGGAATTGTGGCATTGCTAAGCAGCCCACAAGGCTCTCCTTCTTGAAAACAAACCTGTGTATTTAAATCAAAACAAGAGACTCTCGAGATAATAGGATTAGTTAAAGCACCTTGGTCGAGACTATTATTTTCAGAATTTACATGTTGTTTCAAATCTGAACATATGTAAACTCTATGCACAAAGTATACTCCTTGATCATTGTATTTTCCAATTACGTGAAAACTCGTTTGATCAGGACATGGCAAATCAGGTCTAGTGAGTAATTTCTCATTTAAAGTACTAAGTTCACAAAGATCATCAAGTTCAATATAACCCCAAGTATTTAAAGAAGATAACAATTTATGTTCTTCCTTTTCACTAGCAATGTGAACAACATATATCAAATCACTTAAAGGTTCAGCAACAAAGTCAACCTGTTCATTAACTAGTTGTGGCATGTATACAAGTGAAGTATTAACACACAACTCTTCTTTATTACAAGGAGTGTCAAGCAAATCATCTGGTAACAAAGCAATTTCAGCAAAAGATTCTACTAACGGTGGCTCTATAATAGCATGAATAGTGGACAATTGTGTTTTATCAGGAGTACACTCACCTTGATTAATTGCACATAAATTACCTTCCAAAACATTTTCCAATGATGTAAGTGCATTTTTATTCTCCTTTTCCTGTTCAAGGTTAGTAGTACTAGCAAGCAAACTGATTGGTGTTTCCTCTAAATCAATGGCAATCTGAATTTCAGCTCGACATGCAAGTTCAAACAATTGAGAGAGATAATTATATGTTTCATGAAGAAGCATTTCCTGAATTTCCTTGTTAAGCCCACGTAAAAACCTTTGTTCTATAGCTTCTTCACATTCATCTATAGCACAACGTAATAAACAAACATGCATATCATGATAATATGAGGCAACACTTCTGCTATCTTGTTTTAAACATTGTAGTTTCTCTAATAAAATATCGGCATAATATGGAGGAACAAAAGCATTTCTCAAATATTTCTTTAAGTCTTTCCAAGATTGAGGTATTTTATCATGTCTACAAAGATGTTTCCAATGATATGCAGCATCTTTAACTAACACTTTAGAGGCAGCCATAACCTTTTCTCTTTCAGACAAGTTATACTTTTTAAATTCATTATCAACAGCTAGCTCCCAATGAATATATGCATGAGGATCATAATTTCCTTCAAAATAAGGTAGTGTACATTTGAACCTAGCTAGAATTTCATCACATACCTCATATTTATCGTGTTGATCTCTCATGCGTCGATGAAGATGTCGATATTGAGCTTCACTATATCCTATCTTCTTGTGTATCCCTGCCATGATTAGTAGTAGACAAGAAACATACAGATAATATGTACGCTCCTATTAACTATAAGATTGTGAAGGCACAAAGTCACACTCGCTCAATCCTATATCAAGCTCTTACAAGTTCTTACCAATGCAAGCATGAAGGTGTTGTACACCGACTTAACCACAAGCACCACGGAATTAGATGTATCGATGCCTTGGCAAACACTTGGTTGTACAAGCTGTAGTCAAATCTGTGGAGCTCTAGGTAGGCTGAAATATGTAGCAAGGAAAACTAGAACCACATTAGCATAAGCAAATTGAGTAATTGTTCAACGTCGGTATTGTGCTGATCCTAGGCTTGAACGTACTAGAGACGCGAGCCTAGACACAAACGATACCACCAAACCGACAAAGGAAGAACTAGCTTTCCTCCTCTTTTGTCACACGTTTTCTTTCTTCACTTTTTTTTCTCTTTTCTCTTTTTTTTGGTGCATATTTTTTTCTTCTTTTTTTTGAGCACCTTTCTGCCTTTTTTTTCCTTTTTCTCTCTCTTTTATTTTAAAGAATAGCAAAGGACAATGTGACTCTTAGTACAGGACTCCCGAACATTGTACGTTCCAAAACAGAAAGCAAACGACCGAATATGAAGATGACTCTAAAAGGAAAAATAAAGATCCTCTTGTAAGCTTTCCAAAAAGTATAAAAACTCTCCAATCCGAGTTTGCATGTGTGAGATATGATAGTTTTAGTAATGCTTGCACAGCCTGCCTAAATTGTACCCGAATTCCAAAATAACAAACCGACTAAAACAGACCCAAACACTGTGGTAAAAAGGTGACAAGAACTCGAAACTCTAAACGAACTAAACGCTAAGACCAGCAACTTCACACGACGATGCAACCAAAAACTCAAAAAGCCGATACTAAGCAGAACTAGTAATAGGCTCAAAGAGGTTTGGATCTCGGGTAATTTTTTTGGGTGACTTTTTCTGGACTGTAGGAAAAAATAAAAAACTCACCGATCAACGAAAGCTCTGATACCACTTGATGGAGACACTCCGGATGGCCCGATCTTTCGGTGAGACGATAGAGATAAGATAACTTTGATTGGAAGGAGATGACGTTGACGACCCGACTACAACCGTACGAGACGTTCGTGTTGTGCCTTAGCGATCGATACACCAACTCCAAGGGTTGTTGATCTTATCGGTGATCAACCTTGTTCCTGCAAGCAATCGAAGAACAAGCAAGAACAAGATAAAGGAGCAACTAGAATTGCTGGATATGAAAGACGCACAGGGATAGTTGGGGTTCTGAAACGTGAAACCGGCGATCTAACCGATCACGGGTTTACATGGACAAGTAGCATTGGCTAAACTTTTATCTAATCAAAACCCGCATTACAACTGAAGTCTCTAGGGTTATTTATAGCCCTAGGGACGTTCCCAATGTTTGGAAAACTTATTACATATGGAAAGGACTAATTATTTCCAAAACAGATTGACTACAAAATGGAAATTCCGTGCTTAATTGGTTCGGCCTAAAAAAAGGAACACACATTGATTTGGTGATTGCGATCTCCTCCGATGGAATCTGGATATGTGGCTGGATCCGTTGGAAAGAGGACGTATCAAGCTTTCCAAAAGTCCAAGATCATCCAAATCGGAGTTTCCATTTAAACGTTATGCACATTTGAATTCGGTGCTATCCATGCAGTCCGAATCCGTGTCGAAATTGTGTAGAAGTTAATCTCCACTTTCTCTTGGCACATAAATAACGTCCCAAAATTGTATATTATGTTTTCATGGCCTTGACTTGGTCCCCAATCAACTTCCATGATGTTCCATGCTCTTGATGTGCTCTTAACGTGTCGCTTGATCCATGAAAGAATTTCTGTAATTGAAAACAAAGCCAACTCATTGTGTAGCATCCTTAGCTCAAATATATAAAATGTAAATCTAATATAGAATGAATGAACCTTGGGTTGTTTATTGTAAAGTATAAGCATGGTTATATCCGAGCTAGTGATGTCCTCATCAGAAGGGTTCGAGGCTCTGGTTGCTGCAGCTATTGCAGTAGAGTGTGCCTGTCGGAGGGGTCCGACAGTACACGATGACTGGGTTGTACCGAAGGGTTCGGTACTTTGGGCGGTACACCAGAGTGTGTGCCGAAGGTTGTTTACCCAGAGAGGTCTCCGGGGTACTGGATACACTTGTCTGTCTGTCTATGCTACGCAGGTGACTTCGGAGGTGACAGACGGTTCGTAGCAAGTGACCCTGGGTCAAGCAGGAGGCTTGATGCCAGGGGAGCAGGGAGCTCCATCACGAAGGCTGCGAAGGGGTCGAGGTGCGCCAAGAGAAGGTAGTAAGTGCGGAGTGTGGCCCCGGGTGAAGGTACTCCGAGACGAAGTCCTCGGAGGTGAGGCACTTCGAAGGGTACTCCGAATGGAGTGACTTCGAAGTATGGTGGACAAAGTCCTCAGCAATGAGGCAAGGTGTTCGAAGTGTGCTCCGGAGGGAGGCACTCGAAGGTATACCCGACGAAGGTCTCAGAAGTCGAGGTGCATCGAAGGCATGATCCGGGTGAGGATCGTCGAGGAGTGTGCTCGGGGAGAGACACTGCGACGAAGTGCTCATGGAATGCTTCACGCGGAGGCCTTGGACGAAGGAGGGACTTCGAAGGGTGATACTCTGAAGGTGGGGCTTCAGAGTGAGGATGGCTCAGGAGTGAGGCTGGCTTCGGAGTGAGGCTGGCTTTGGAGTGAAGCTGAATTCGGAGTGAGGCAAGCTCCGCAGTGAGGCTGGCTCCGGAGTGAGGCTGACTTGAGGTACTTCAGTCATGCATGGCTTCGGTACACGGACTGACAGAGTTCGAGCTAGGAGAAGCTGCGAAGCTGTGGTGGTCCACTCCGAAAGTGTTGGTGCGAGGGCCCAAGGGCTTTGACGGCTTCAGCTCAAAACCATCACTGTATCGAAGGCACCTAGTGTGCTGAGCCTGCACTGACTTAGCAGAGCTGATCAAAGTCCTCAGAGGGAAGTCCGCTTTTGCAAAGGGTGAAGTGCGAAGCCTGCTCGAAGGTACCCGGTGTGCGGAGCCTGCACTGACTTGGTAGAGCTGAATTTTCGGAGTTGTGGGTGGAGCGAAGTCTTCTTGGCTTCGAACTTTTTCTCCTTGCGAAACTTGTTTTCGGAGCTGTAAAATACCTCCGAACCAGAACTTCAAAGGGTGTGTTCGAAGCCTGTTCCGCAGAAGACAGAATTAAAACAGAAGGCTATTTTTAGTCTGAAATTTTAAAAGCTCCCATTCACCCCCCTCTGGTCACCGTTTCCGGTCCAACTCTCTTGTTGACCGCGGCCCCGCCATGACATCCTCTGCCAACATCTTTGTCCTCTTCGCTCATGGAGGGCAAACATCCATGCCCTTTCTTTTCTCATCGGTCGGCCCAACGTGTGGGTCAATGTCTTTTTGCCCGACCGCTCGAGGATGTTCAGGAAGTGGCAGTAGAGAGAAAAAGGATTCTCGACCCTACATAGTTTGAGAGTTAGTACTTGGAAGGCCCAATTTGCTGGCGAAGATAGAACTCACCCTCTTCTCCATCTCCTCATCCCCCAAGGACTCATCCCTCTCCCTGGTAAGGTCCCGGGTGCTCGAGTACTCAAGAGCTAGATGGAGCTGCTGCTTTAGTGGCTGCATGTAACAGCCCCAGAATTAAAATAAAATAAAAATAAGGGAAATAAATTTTCTGGAATAAATGATTTATTAAATTAAAGAAAAAGGCTAAAAGAACTCAATTAAAGCAAATCATGAAAAATATTTCAAATCTATACCTGAAAAATTTATGATGGAATCTAGAAGCCAAGAAATATTTTTGAGAATTTTTACAAAATTTTAACAACAGTCCTTCAAGCCTAAATCAAATAATTCATTTTCTGGAATTATTTTAATCAGAAAACAAATTTTAAATCTTATTGGGCCGAAATCCTGAATTCCCCTCCAAGAGCCTTTTCGGCCCAGCCCAGTCCGGCCTCTCTCGCTGGCGGGTGGGACCCACCTATCGGCGCCGCCCCCCTCTCTCCTCTCCCGCGCGCTCCGCTGGGTCCACGCGTCAGCCTCCGTCCGCGCCCCTTCGGTCACTACCAAGCCTGGCCCGCTCGTCAGCCCCCTTCTCTTTCGCTCACAGCCACTGACAGGTGGGGGCCACCTGTCAGGCCCTTCTTCCCCGATGGAAGGGGATCTCCCCCTTCCATTCCCGCCGGCCCCCTTGCCCTATTCGCCGCCGGCCGCCTCGGGTCACTAAATCGAGCCGGATCTCGACCCCCCCATCCTTCGGCGACCTCTTTCGCATGTTTCTCACGTGCTTTCCACCGTATATGGCAAGAAACCGAGCGCATGGAAGCCTCGCCGACGAGCTTTGGAAACCCCCTCGATTTCCTCCTCTCGGCCTTCCTTTTTCCCAGCCGGTGACCCCTATTTAACCCCCCAACACCGCCGCATCCAGGCCACCCGAAAGAAGCCAAGCCCAAGCAAACCGGGCGCCCATCCCTCTCCCTTTTCGCCACCACCTTCACCCAAGCTCCAGCCGCCGATCGCCGGCGCTCCGGGCCACCGCCGCCCTCGCCGTAGCCACCGTTGGGACCGCCGTCGCTCATCCTACCCCGGCCTCGCCTCCGTTGGGCCGAACCACCCCCGGATCGCCTCGCCGTCGTCGCACCCGAGGAGCCCGTCACCACCTTCGCACCGCCGGTCGCCGCCCCTGCTCCAACAACCTCATCGCCGGTACCTACGTGCTCCCCACCCCCTCCTCTTTCCATTTTTGTCGAAAACTAGGGCCTTAGGCCAGCGCCGCCGTTGGTAGCCGCTCGCCGTCGCGCCACCGTAGCCGGGGACGAAGACATCTGTCTTCCTCATGCCACGTGCGTGCCGGACGCGCGCTCCGCCGTGCGATCTGAGATGAACGGCACAGATTAAAACCCGCAGGGGATTTATCTCGGCCGTTGATCTGGCCGAAAGGGTATCGAGGCCTATGAGCCGTCGATCGCCACTTAAGTGCCCCGCCCCGCGACTGCCCGTTGGATCTGGATCCAACGGTCCTGATCGGCCTGGTCCACGCGCGCAGTCAACGGTTCACGGTGAACCCAGTTCACCGTGGACCAGAGACTGATTTCCTATTTAAAATAAAATCCAGAAAATCAGTTTAAGCTTTGAAAATTCATATCTTGTTCAAATTAACTCCAAATTTCACCATTTTAATTCTGAAAAATCTGTCTTTTTATTCTCTACACATTTATGCAATAAAAACAATATATTTAGTTGGCACAAACTAATATTATTAAATAATAAAGAAAAGTCCCCTTTAGGATTAAAATCATATTTCATTTAAATAATCCAGAAAAACCCTTAAAAATATATAGATTAATTTCAGGGGACATAATGACTCCATTGCACTATTTATAAGCCAATAAAAATATAATGATTCATTTTGCCCATTTCATTTTATTAAATAACATTTCCAAGGCCCTTTAAGATAAATGATTAACTCATATAATAAAAATGCAACACTTTACAAAAATATCATGAAAACTTATATAATAAATTCAGAAGGCCTAACAACTTAAGTTCACTATTTTTACTGCAATAAAAATAATAAGGGTATTTTATACCTTTAGTTCATCTCTAAAAAGGGAAAATAAAAACCCCTAGGAAAAATAATTACATCAAGTCATAAAATTCAGAACTCTCATTAGAAATCAATCTTAAATATTTAAGTAACAATTCCCTAAACTTTAAGACTCTATCTCCTTTACTTAATCCAACATAAACATGTATGTTGGTATGGTTGATTTGTTTTGGATTGTTTATTGAATGTTTTATTTACTTTTCCGTATCGAGAAGACTACGATGTCGTCGAAGATCCGGAGTTCTATTCCAAGGTTCCACCTTCACCATTTGCTGATCAAGGCAAGTCATCGACTACCCCAGTGGAAACAGTTGATCATCATTGAGCCCATGTTTTAATAAATTATCGCTATAACACATAGGATAATATTGCATTAGTCAAATATCAAGCCCTACACTTATATTTATTAGATCCCCATCCTTGTGTGCAAACCCAAGCCATGCTTATTGAGCCTTAACTCCTTGTCACTCTACTATAAAATTACTAGCTAGTGCCCAATGTACCGGCACAACTGCTATAAGATAAAAAGAATGAGTCGTAGATAGATGGATTCTGTTATATGAATTTCCCCGTTATTCTTGTCTCTGGACTCTGTTGGAGTTGGCTATGTTATAAGTATGGTGGGTTCCGGGTGCAAGCTAGGGCATTGGTTCGTCGCACCCGGGGCACTATAAGGACCGGTCTGCGGGATCTGTTGCAAAGCACTTCCGTACCAACCACAAGTATAATGGGTAAGTCCTAACTGGAAGTATGGAACAATCCGACTCGATGCACCATAGTGGAGGGGGCAAGGGGCAACCTGCGGGTGACTTGTACCGACGAGGCTCAACGGGGGGTATGGTGGGGCTCCGATGCATCGGGACACCATATGAAACCTATAAGAGGGTGTTGTTGAGTCGAGGTGAACCATATGGAAGGTTTTGGCACGAGTTCCCGTGGAATGGGTCATCTCATTACACTGTGGTGTAATGGTGAGTGCGTGCCTTGTGGGTACAGTGGTACATCTCTGATCAGAGTAATTTAATCTTTTCGAAAAGCCGAGCCCACGGTCAAGGGCGGGTTGTGTGACTACTCGCAGTTAGTTTACTAATGTTTGAATGGTTGAGTTATTCATGGCATGTAAGGACTGTTGGGCGAGGAGGTAAAACGTATTCCTCGAGTTAGAAGATGATGATGCATACACATGTTTACTTTTCAGTACTAATAAATTGATCACACTTAATGCTTTACAATTATGCTTTTCCGCAAAATTAGCCACTATCTCCCTTGTTATTACTCTGCATTATATTTGCATTCGGTGGCTTGCTGAGTACGTCTGTACTCACCCCCATTGACTTACACCACCAGAGCCCGTCTACTACAAGGAGGATGAAGGTCTAGAGTAGCGACCCAGTAAAGGCGAGACTGGAAGGAGGCGTTCATCTAGGACCCCTTTATTTTATTAGTTTCTCTTCACCTTTATTTACTTTTGTATTAATGCGGTCTACGAACCATGAATGATTGCTCATATTGTACGTGGTCGCATGATGAACGTCTTGTTTTTATTGATTTTCTATGGAATTTCAATAAAAGTCCTGATTTATTAAATCGGGGCGTGACAAGATGGTATCAGAGCCGACTTGACTGTAGGAAGCCAAACAGACCTGACCCTAGGACTTATATTAACCCTACTTTCTTACAAAATTACTTATCCTCTCCTCTTCCGAGGTTTTCACAAAAGCATTCTCTCTTTTGTAGATGCTGGTCCATACCATGAGCGGGACTCTTCGTGACGAGGCCGGATTCATCCGTGAGCTTCGCGTGCTCGTCGACTTCTTGGGATTCTCCCATGAGCCCGCGTTCCACGGGATCGTTCCCGATGCGAGCGAGAGCTACTGCGAGGTCACGGTTGTCATCCGCTCCTCTCCCACGCAGCCTCCCTTCTACACCCATGGCGTCAGAGGACCCTCATTCGTGGTGGCCAGTCGGCGCGCCGCACTTCAGGCCCTCGCCGAGCTTCGACTGGTCTACGATTGCCACCTCCGCGACACCGTCTACCGCTTCATGCCCATGCGCACACTAGGGAGTCACCACAGCATCTACATCAACCCCCTCACCCAGAGCAACTCCGCCATCGCTCGCACGATGAGACTCTTGGAGGCTATGGACAACCTTCACACGAAGGCCGTCCTCGACACAAATAGCCAACACGACACCATCGACTTCTACCACCATACCTCGGAGAACCTGAACCGCGAGAACACTGAGCTTCGTCGACAGGTCCAGTAGAACCCCCAGTTAACTCTCGAGGTAGAGGAGTTGAGGCGTAAGAACGAGCTTCTACGCCAAGGCGCCATAGTCAACACCCAGCTCCGCCAGCAGCTCAAGGAACTAAAGAAGGACATCGAGGAGATCGCACCCCTTCCGCCCCGCAAGCGGAAATTGCTTCGGATCCCCACCGTGAGGACCAAGAGGATTTCCCGCAGTGCACCACCCACCGGACCCTCCAGTTCCACCATCCCGACCGTTTCCGTCGAGCCCGTGGTCGAGTCGTCCCCTAAGCTACCGTAGATGTAGTATTTACGATTGATTGTTTTCTTTTCCTTGTTTGTAATGCCACTCATGTCAAATATAAGGCATGAGTGAAGAATTAAATAAAAACAATAAATGTAATCGCAAGAACGATACATTTTGAAATAAAGCTTAATATCATTTCCCTCTTCCTCCTATATCTGTTAGGTCATAGTCCCAATCTAAAGGAGAGAATCTACCTCTAGTTTCAACTCAACATAATTCGTTCGTCACCATTCTGCAAGATCAACTCCAATCATGAAATCAAGAAAAGTTGTCAAGAAAGCCCTAACTTAGCCAAACCCAATCTATGAAGATGTAGACTTAAAGCCTCTAGTGTAAAGAAGTGATTCATAGCTGAAGCATATCCATGCCTTTCTATTTCTAGCCTTTCCGAATCTCAGGACGAGATTCTTGTTAAGGAAGTTAGGATTGTAACACCTTGATTTTTGTCAGGCGTTAAAAATAAAATAAAATAATTAATAAATAAATTTCAAGAAAAGGATTCAGTATAAATCAAGAAAGAGGAAAGCTAAAATACAAGCTTAGAAATTTCATTTAAAAATAACAATTAGCTAGAGTATTTTCCTAAAAATTCTCCTAAGCATTAAATTGCGTTCCAAAAATTTTCCGGAATTTTTGGTACCAAGGAATTCAATAAGATATAATCAACATCACTTCATCTTAAACCTCTAACACTAATTAATAAAATATATTACAACATGAATGTTGAGTGAATAAAATACATGATAAATCATTTATATTAAAAATAATATAAGGCATGAGTGTGAAAGTTGATAAGGTACTAAAATAAAATATGTAAGCATCTAGGTCAAATTATTCATCTTAGGCAATAAAATCAGTAACAATTTCCCCTTAATGTTGGCACCTTCTTTTTGAACCCTTCAACTTCAGGATGGCCAATGACCAAGGATCAGGAGCCCCACGCGACGGAAACACCTCAGGCAATCTGCCTCAGTGGGGTGCAGCTGGACAACAGCAGACCCCCGTTGCCTATCATCCCACACTAGCGGAGATGATGGCAAAACAAAACCAACTGATCGCCACGCTGCTTACCCAGATGCGACAACAACAAAAACAGATGCAAGAGCAGCAGGCACAGTTGTTCCGTCTCCAACAACACCAACACGAGCTCTCCCTTCAGTTAATCTACGGGGAATTCACCAACTTTCAGAGATTGGTGAACAAAGCAATTATGCCGGAAACTAGAGTGATTCCACCTCAATCCCCAACCCCTGCCAAGCCACGAACGACCCTAGGAGGACCAAGCACAGGCATCCCACCCCAAGCACCGCCAGCCTGAAGGACACCGGCACAAGCTACCGGATACAAGAGGGATAGGAACGGAAACCCAATAGTGTGCTTCAACTGTCGCCAAGAAGGCCACTACGCCTACAAGTGCTCCTACCCCAAGCGAGCGCCATCCTCCATTCCAAACCTAGAGGGACATACCCTAGTTCACCACAAAGAGAACCCATATACAACCGAAGACACTCCCAATTTGATCTCGACCAACCTAGATCCGGAGGTCACTTTGCCTATTTCTGATGTAACACCATCTCCTAATCCAGAGCACCAGTAGAACCCCGTCCCCTAGTTTCCTCGAGGGTCGCTTCGAATCTCGAGGACGAGATTCTTTGTAAGGGGGATAGGATTGTAACAGCCCCAGAATTAAAATAAAATAAAAATAAGGGAAATAATTTTTTTGGAATAAATGATTTATTAAATTAAAGAAAAAGGCTAAAAGAACTCAATTAAAGCAAATCATGAAGAAATATTTCAAATCTATACCTGAAAAATTTATGATGGAATCCAGAAGCCAAGAAATATTTTTGAGAATTTTTACAAAATTTTAACAACAGTCCTTCAAGCCTAAATCAAATAATTCATTTTCTGGAATTATTTTAATCAAAAACAAATTTTAAATCTTATTGGGCCGAAACCCTGAATTCCCCTCCAAGAGCCTTTTCGGCCCAGCCCAGTCCGACCTCTCTCGTTGGCGGGTGGGACCCACCTGTCGGCGTCGTCCCCCCCTCTCTCCTCTCCCGCGCGCTCCGCTGGGTCCACGCGTCACCCTCCACCCGCGCCCCTTCGGTCGCTGCCAAGCCTGGCCCGCTCGTCAGCCCCCTTCTCTTTCGCTCACAGCCACTGACAGGTGGGGGCCACCTGTTAGGCCCTTCTTCCCCGAAGGAAGGGGATCTCCGCCTTCCATTCCCATCGGCCCCCTTGCCCTATTCGCCGCCGGCCGCCTCGGGTCACCGAATCGAGCCAGATCTCGACCCCCCATCCTCCGGTGACCTCTTTCCCCCGTTTCTCACGCGCTTTCCGCCGTATATGGCAAGAAACCGAGCGCATGGAAGCCTCGCTGGCGAGCTTTGGAAACCCCCTCGGTTTCCTCCTCTCATCCTTCCTTTTTCCCCACCGGTGACCCCTATTTAACCCCCCAACGCCGCCGCATCCAGGCCACCCGAAAGAAGCCAAGCCCAAGCAAACCGGGTGCCCATCCCTCTCCCTTTTCGCCACCACCTTCACCCAAGATCTAGCCGCCGATCGCCGGCGCTCCGGGACACCGCCGCCCTCGCCGTAGCCACCGTCGGGACCGCCGTCGCTCATCCTACCCCGGCCTCGCCTCCGTTGGGCCGAACCACCCCCGGATCGCCTCGCCATCGTCGCACCCGAGGAGCCCGTCACCACCTTCTCACCGCCAGTCGCGGGCCCCTGCTCCAACGACCTCATCGCCGGTACCTTCGTGCTCCCCACCCCCTCCTCTTTCCATTTTTGTCGAAAACTAGGACCTTAGGCCAGCGCCGCCGTTGGTAGCCGCTCGACGTCGCGCCGCCGGAGCCGGGGACGAAGACATCTGTCTTCCCCGTGCCGCGTGCGTGCCGGACGCGCGCTCCGTCGTGCGATCTGAGATGAACGGCACAGATTAAAAACCGCGGGGGATTTATCTCGGCCGTTGATCTGGCCGAAAGGGTATCGAGGCCTGTGAGCCGTCGATCACCACTTAAGCGCCTCGCCCCACGACCGCCCATTGGATCTGGATCCAACGGTCCTGATCGGCTTGGTCCACGCGCGTAGTCAACGGTTCACGGTGAACCCAGTTCAGCGTGGACCAGAGACTGATTTCCCATTTAAAATAAAATCAAGAAAATCAGTTTAAGCTTTGAAAATTCATATCTTGTTCAAATTAAATCCAAATTTCACCATTTTAATTCTGAAAAATCTGTCTTTTTATTCTCTACAATTTTATGCAATAAAAACAATATATTTAGTTGGCACAAACTAATATTATTAAATAATAAAGAAAAGTCCCCTTTAGGATTAAAATCATATTTCATTTCAACGGATCCGCTATGTTCAAATCCGTGTGCACCTTGCAAATCTTCATATCACCTCTCTCTATGATCACTCGTATCAGGTGATACAACCAAAGTACATGTTTGGACTTCTTGTGTTATCTAGGCTCCTTGGTTTACGCAATGGCACCACCATTACCATAATATAAGTCCACTCGACTGAATGCACTAGAAACAACAATCAGTTTAGAAACAAACTTTCTGATCCAAACAACCTCCTTCACAGCTTCCAAAGTTGCAATATACTCAACTACTATTGTAGAATCGGCCACAACCTATTGCTTGGAACCTTTCCAACTCACTATGCCTCTGTTGAGGCAGAACACAACCCTAGATTACGGTCGAGAATTATCTTTTATCGATCTGAAGGCTAGCATCGGTGTAACTCCTTACATCGAGCTCCACTTCGCTACCGTGTCCTAGGAACATATCCTCAGTTCTTCTCAAGCACATGAGGATCCCTTTTATGACTGCCCAGTGAATCTCACCTGGGTTTGACTGTATCTGCACGTTTGGGTGTGTACATGGCACATATGATTGACCCGATCACTGAGGCATACAGGATCACACTCATATTCAGCATTTTGAAACTGTTTCAAAACATTTTCAATGTAATTCATCCCAACCTAATCCAATTAGCCATTTTGATCGATATCCATAGATCTTTATGCCCAAAGTGCATGCTGTGTCTCCAAGGTCCTTCATTGATGTGACGCCCCTCCTTGTACAAATTCGACTGTTATGAGGGAAGTAGTCACTTTAACAATCGAATTCATTTCAAAATGAAATTCATTCATATTGCCGGTAGTCATGGCGACACATAGTAGCGTAATTATTACAAAAAGGCCGTATGAGGCATACCTCGTGATCAATTATTCGTTACATCAGAGTTTGCAAGCGAAAACCATAATCGCTCATCTCATCATAACTCGTTTAGTTGGGAACTAGGACAGGAAACCTAATCTTCACGGTATTCTTCCTCCTCGACGCCTCCTTTTACGAAGAACTTACTTCGCCTTCGGTGCCGCAAATTCCTCCTACGGAGGTTCTTTGCATTTCAAGCACTGACTGGCGGAGCTCAATCATGGAGTTATTGCAAGGTGAAGCAAATTTGCCTGAAGGACCATAGCTTTCGAGGCTGAAGTTAAGAGTTCAGAATTATCATGTAATCAATGGTATTCTCTACAAGGCCGGAGTATGTTCCCCCCTACTCCAATGTATATCTCAAACCGAAGGTCAAGATATACTCCAAGAAATTCATGAAGGCCTTTGTGGTAGCCATCTGGCCCCCCGGGCTTTAGCAGGAAAAACACTTTGCTAGGGGCTTTATTGGCCTACAATAGTGGCTGATGCGGAGAGCTTAGTCCGCACTTACCAAGGTTGTCAATGGATGGGAAGACGAAGTCATCGTCCTCCAACGACTCTTCAAGTCATTGCTCCAGTTTGGCCCATGGCCAGATGGGGCATGGATCTCATTGGCTCCTTCCCAGTAGCAAAAGGAAATCTGACATTCGCAGTGGTAGCAATTGAGTATTTTTCCAAGTGGGTCGAAGCAGAACCCCTCACAGCTATCACTTCAAATAATGTACAAAAGTTCTTTTGGAAAAATATTATATGCAGATTCGGAGTGCCTCGACAGCTCACAGTTTACAATGGGACATAGTTTTGTGCGGAGCCCTTCATAAAGTTTTGCGAAGATCTTGACATACAAATATGCTTTGTAGTTATGCGCCATCCTCAGTCTAACAGAGCTGTTGAAAGGGCTAATGGTAATATTTTATCAGGGCTGAATCGAATAATAGTAGGGTTAGCAAAGGGGTTGTGGACCGAAGAACTCCCGAAGATTTTATGGTCCATTTGGACCACTCAAACAAGGTCCACAGGTTTTACTCCTTTCAGATTATTATTTGGATATGAAGCTATGACACCGACGGAGCTTAAAGGAGGATCTCTTCGCACCACCGAACCTGAAATAGAAGGAGAAAGGCAAGCTTCGCTTGATTTAACAGAAGAGACAAGGCTTCAAGCTGTGGCTAATTTGTCAAAATATCAACAGCAAACGAAAACTTGGTATGACCCGAAGGTTAAGCTTAATGAACTTAAACCAGGTCACTTAGTTTTGCGAAGCATCATAGCACCAGGGAAATTAGGAAATAAGTGGGAAGGTCCATATATAATTTTATGTTCAGGACGCCCTGGTTCTTTTAAACTAGCTAATTTAGAAGGCGAAGAGTTAAAGCATGCCTAGCATGCGGAGAACTTAAAGCGATATTTCGCATAGGGGCTCCTTGTAATCATCTGTAAACACCTTCTGAATAAATAAAGTTTATGGTTCAGATAATGCCTACCTCTTAAACACTTCATACTTCTAGTGGATGCACTGGAGGAATGAAGTTGACTGTGAGGGAAGTGTCATTCATTTGAACCAATTTTGCGGACTTCGAACCACTGGTTCGAAGCTTCCGACGAGGTGGGAAAGTCACAGAAAAACGGATTCCAAGCCACTGGCTTGAAAGCATCCGTAAAAAGAGTCCAAGGAGACCAAATGATACGGATTCCAGGCTCCGGCTCTATAGCATCCGTAAAAAGAGTCCAAGGAAACCACTGTGCGAATTCCGAACCACGGTTTGATAGCATTCGCAAAAAGAGCCGAAGGAGGCCAAACAAAACAGACTTTGAGCTAATAGCTTAGAATGTCTGTAAAAAGAGTCCAAAGCGACCAATTGTTTTGGATGCTAAGGTATCCGAAAAAACAGTCCGAAGTGACTATATTCAAACAAAAAGGTACTAAGTTACTAGTTTTCATACTTCGAGTTAATAGAATCGAAGACATTTTTTGAGATCTTAGTCAATCTCTAAGTTGATAAGGGGCTCTAAGCCTCCAAAATTGTACTCCTAACTAAAGTTATTTTCATTGCGCGTAACCAATTTCGACCAAGTTTCGAAGTTGCTTACACCCAAAGAGGGGCGACAAGTAGGGAGAAAAAATTGAAACTTTAATCTTTATCATTCAAACAGATTACATTACATCATGAAAAGTCTGTATCTATACCGAGAAGGAAACGAAGACCTCTTCGATTCCTAGAACTACCACTAAAGCTAGAGTGATTAGTTCCGGAGTCGGGAGTTTTAATAACATTACGTTTAACTCTTTTCCCTCCTTTCGAAGCTTGGAAATCCTTTTGTTCTTGCTAAAGTTCAGCCCATGTTCCAAGTCGCTCGGGGCTTCTTTCACAGCTTCAAAGTTGTTTAGAACTTTTCTTTACTTGCTCTTCAGTAGTATTTTCTTCTTCGGACCATTCAACGTCTTCAGAAGATGAAGGTTATAAGTTAACTTCTTTTTCCTCTTCTTTAATGTAAGATAATATATCTTTGCATATTTCGGGCGCAATTACACCGGAGCTTTCTCGAGGAATTGAAAATCGAGGGCGTTTGTGAGGTCTTAAAGTTTCGAAGGTAGCCCATAGCAGGCGAAGCTCTTCGTTAACCTCTAGTACTTTGAGATCATCCATAAAAGGTCAGAAAGCCTAAAAACATTTCCAAATAAGTCTTTTCATTCATAGAAGATAAAAACATAAACTTTTACATATTCGGGGCCCTAAACAAAACTAGACCTTCGGGTCTGGTGGGGGCTGTCTACTTGAAGCCTACGACAGTGCTTGCTTCTGGCTAAGTCCTTCATCAATCCAAGCCTTGATCGTTGATCGACCTTCGGATCTCCAAGACGCTTGGAAGGCTTGCCAGGCTGCATCTACATCGTCGGAAGGGTTTAAGAGCCGGTTGTCATCGATGATAATGGGATCCGCCCCTGAGTCTGGTGCTACAGATAGCCCTAGATCCTCGTAGTAGCGAAGTACTGCGAGAGCAGCCACTTGGCCGGAGATTTCTCCATACTGAATGCCCATCGTCTTCATCATCTTCGCTGCTACTTGGATCATCTTCAATCTTCGTATAGCAAAGGGATGTCGCTAGTTGAAGGTAAGGTCCAAGAAGTCCTGAAGTATTCCAAGATGCCCCGAAGGTTGTCCATGGTCTCTAAAGCTATCTTCTCGGACTTCACCTTGTCTTCGGACAAAATATCCCTTGATGAAGACAACTCGTCTATCAAAGAGGATAGCCTAGCTACCTCCGTAACCAAGGAGTTCTTCTGATCGAGCAAGTTATTAGCCTCTTCCATTAACTTCGCCTGCTCCTCCCGGAGATTGACCAGCTCAGCCCTCGCAGTCGTTTGCTCCGTTCGCAGTTTTTCTACTTCAGCCCGAAGCACGATTTGTTCGGCTTCAAGCTTCTGATTAGTAGCTTCCAGACCAAGTCTGGCTTTCCTTTTCGCTGCTACCATCTCATCCAAGCTGGAAGTTCGAATTTCGGAGTTGACAAGACTCCCTTGGAGAGCAGTTATCTTCTCCTTAAGACGATTGCATTCCCGCTCATTAGAAACAGCCGCAGCTCGAGCCAAGACTATTTGCTGCGAAGTAAAAATCAATGTGAGTAAACTATTTACATGTTGAAACTAACTCTGTTATTGCAGATACTTCATACCTGATATGCTGCCCATTCAAAGGCTGCATCTAACTCTGACCCCTCGACTTCCCCAAGTATAGCCACCAAGTCAGTCTCCCCGACTTCGCGATTAGCTCGAGCCAAAGGCTCTAGCAGAGTCCAAATCCCAGTTCTTCGCTCTAGAAAAGGAGCTAGGAGGGGGAGCATTGACAAGGCTCTTTGATCGTATTCATTGGGAGAAGGGCCGGAGCGCAGCGCTGCATCCCCGGAGACCTCGGTGGATTGGCCCCCTTCCGTGGACTGGCCTCCGTTTGTAGATTCCGACGGGGTTAATCTAAAGTTCGGAGCAGGAAAAGGATCCACTTTTCCTTTACCTTTTCCAGGCCCTATTTTTATAACCTCCTCCGGAATTGACTTCGGAGATGTCGAGGTTTCAGGTGCAGTCTTCGCGGCAGGGGTCATCTCCATGGGGGTTGATCCTGTAAAATCAAAGGTATTATATATTGCATAATTTTGTAGGACACGAAAAGAAAGGAAAGGTACTCTACTAAGGCTTACCTTCGACATCCTATCGACGGACGAGTATGGGACTGCTCGGAGGCTCGAATGCCCCTTCGAAGTCTTCCTCGGATTCGGAGTTGGGAACTGAAGGATTAGCTGCCAAAGCTTGATCATTTGCTACCTCGACTCTTCCTTCAGCTGCAGGGACCTCTTGGTTTGGCAGGATATTCAAAGTCTCTGCCTGCTCGAGGTTGTCTTGCGTAGTCGGCACAGTTGTTGTGTCACTTGTAGCCGGGACTTCGACATCTTCCTGCACCTCTTCATCTTCGGTAATAAGGTCTATTAAAACCCTTTGCATTTCTTTGTAACCTTCATCTTTGGAAGGCGCCAGAAACTTCGGTTTACGGGCTAACTTTTTCATGGGAGTCTTGGCTGGCGTCGAAGTCCCAACTTCAGGTTTCCTCTTCTTCGAACTAGGCTCAGAAGTGCTCCAGTACGGAAGGGAAGGAGCGTCCACTCCGAGTACGCTCCATACCCGGTTGAATCGCTCCCAACTGCCTACCAGTTTCACCCTCTATTCTTTCTCAGCAAGGGTAGGGGCTCTGAAGATCTTTTCTGAAGCCTGTAAGACTTGCTCCGAAGTCAAGGAGGCGTGTGGAGCTGAAAGATAAG
The DNA here is from genome assembly GCA_019279435.1 of Zizania palustris. Lineage (NCBI taxonomy): Eukaryota > Viridiplantae > Streptophyta > Magnoliopsida > Poales > Poaceae > Zizania > Zizania palustris. The sequence goes on from JAAALK010000286.1 coordinate 35,352,787, forward strand.
TTTTTATTTTAGTTATATCATTTTTTATGAACTTATCATACATGAAACATTTTGCAGTTTCCGAAGTTACCTGTAGAGCTCGAAGAGATTTTTCGGAGTCCACCCTCCGGATTCTGTTCAGAGTTAATAGGCCAGTTGGCCATCAGAGGCGGAATCTGGAGCCCGATGAACTCCTCCGCTAAGTCCCGCATGCTCATGCGACGACTTATTGCTTGTAGCAGATTGAGGCGAGATTTGAGCTGGCCCGAGTCTGGATAAACTTCGGCTTCCATTCGGAAATGTATGTCTTGCAGAGGCCGGGCTAAACTGCTATCCGCTCCAACTTCGGTGTAAAACCACCGAAGAATCCAATCCGTGTACCATCTGACGTTGATGGCCTTCGCCGGAAATCGAGTTTGGTACTCGTCTCAAAGCCTGAAGTTGATGCTACCGAAAGCAACTACGATCTTCTCTCCTCCGGAGCCCTAGTAAGTCTTCGGCTAGAAGGAGGCCTTGTGAAGCGCTGTGAAGATTTCTGCTCTCCCTTCACAACCTTCGGCTCGCAACACCCACTCGAAGATCGTAAGATGCGCTATGGCGTTTGGAGAGAGTTGAGGAAGGGTGACGTGGAAAAGCTCCAATACCTTCGACAAAAAGTTTACTACTGGAAGCCCTAACCCTACCTCGAAGAAGGCTTCGAAAACGACCACTTCTCCGGGCCGAGGCGAGGGGATTGCTTTCTGATCGGGCTCACAGATCTTGACTCCCGGGCTAATCTTCCCTGCAATTGCTACTGTGATCGTCTTTTTCTTGCAGGTTGATGGCCCCAATTTGTAGGATTGGTCTGAGTACTTGGAGGAAGCCGGGAGGAGGTCGTGGGGGCTGGCTTGTGGGGGATTCCCTGGCACTATCGATGCTATCGCCGCCATGGCTTGCTGCCTAGCCAAGGTCGAGGCTGCTACGAGAGCTTTGAAGCTAGTTTATGCCATCAGACAGAACGAGAAGCTTGGAACTAGAGCTCTGGAGGCTAATGAGGGATTGCGCGAGAACAATGGGAAAAGTATCTCGAATGTCTCTTGCTCCTCTATTTATAGCCTGAACTCACGATTTCTTACCATTCATACTCGACGTTCCGTCTTCTGTACCGTTATTATTTCCAAAATTAAAGCAACGTTATAGCTTCTTCCGAAAGAAAAAGATAACAACTATTTTTCTGAGTCTAACGGTCTTTTCAGCTTCGCAGAAATTTACTTCGGAGCTGTTCAAATGAGACCTTCGCTTGGAAATCGATTCGAAGTTTCTAAATTTTTGAATACTACCAAGGTTGATAAATTTTATTAACCCCAACGCATGATTATTTTTCTTGCGTATACTGCTCTCCTAACTTTACAGATCACTCGGAGAAGCGTATTCGAGGGGCTATTGTTGGGGTAAAATACTTCATCCTCAGGGTCTCTACAGTAATAAGACAAAGACAATCTACCAAACCGAAGTTCCAGTATTAACTCCGGTTTAGTACATGATCAAGTTCGAAGAATCTATGCAGACTTCCGTTCGGAGTATGACTTATAAGGTTAAATCTTGAGAGAGCTTATATACTAGCGAGGATGGAAGACTTATCTTCTTTCTGATTAGATTAGTCTTTTACAATTTTAGTCCTATCAGGGGTACCGAATAGTTTCCACTATGTCGGTTGTAATTGAGGGGTAAAAGGGTCTTTTCCTTAAGATTTTTTCCTATAAATACCCCCTTCTTACCCTGTAATAATCATCAAATACTCAGTTATTCAATACATAACTTCGAACTACTTCGAGCTATTATCCAATTTGGAGGCTTGAAATAGTCTGCTTCACAAACACTTCGTTTGTTAGTTTTTAATCTCCGAAAACTTGTTAGCATAATCTTTTATGCCAACATCTACCATGACAATTGAGGCTCTGATACCAAATGATACGAGGATGAACCCAACCTTCACGGCGTAGAATCAAAGATACTCATGAAACCTGACGAGTCTTGGGCAGCCAACCATTGCATGTGCAACAACTTGCAGCATGGAGTTCGCCCAACCTCACGTTGTCCACTCAATCAAGTCAAGCATATTACAATCTTCGTTGCAATCACAAAGGTCTTGCAAGAACAACGGGAAGGAATGCACAATTCTTATAGATGATTTAGCTAGTAGCTAAAACACTCAAGAACATGCATAAGCATAGTTGCTTCAATGTGAAAATTTTGTTCCATCAATACATTGAGAAAGATTCTATTATATAGAAGGGATTGAGATGGATATGGAGAGGTGTCTCTCATCAGGATGTTTTACACTGCATTAAGCCAATATTGGTGCACAATACCTTAATTAAAGCAAATAAAATGTTGATAGTTTTTGGGCTCCACGTTAATTCGATGATAACTCTCTATTCTGGTAGACTTCCCCAGGCGCGCAGGCCACGAGTACCACCGATGTGCCTTAATCGGCTCGAGTATGTATGTGAACCTTCTGTTGTGCGTCTGGTTTGTATTTATCTGATGCCTAATGTTTCCTTACACAACCTTCATTTCCTATCGTTGCATCTCCTCTCGTGGCTTTTGACTAGGTGGCCGATGATCCAAATGGTACTCAACTATCCAAGCCCGCTAGGGGTGCTGTAGCGAAAACCATCATTAGGACCGGTGTGCCAAAGTTCATATCCGTGGATCCCGATTTATCGGCCAATGTGGCTAGTGTGGCTACCACTACGGAGGCCGATATACTGGAGGGTGTGGCAGTTGATGCTGAGGTCCCTTCTGCTTCAAGTTTTTCATCAAGTACTTATCTCTTCTTGTTGCTCGCTGCATAGCTAACATTAGATTTTAAATGCAGCCGATCCCGGATGTTGCGGACTCGCCTGCCCCCTAGGGTGGTCTTGAAGAAGAGGGCACACATACCCTTCCGGTGACTGGAGGGGAGGATGATACTGCCACCTCTTCCCCCGATAGCATTCCATGACCGAGTACTCCTGTCAGGCCTATTGACATGAGTCCTCTTGTTCTCATTATCATAATATGTTGGGCTTTTCCTTAACTTGTTTCTCTTCTTTTAGTCTTTCGCCCAGTAATTTCCTTTTGACGTTCGGCCATACATGGAGGATGAAGTTGCTGATGTTTCCTCATAGACCGCGACTCTATTGCCTCCGATAGTGAAGGAGGAGCTGTCAGATTTGCTACATCACTTGGAGGCTCAAGTGGAGGTGCTAGTCAATGACTCAGGACCGATACGGGGTTGTTTCAATGATATCCTAGATCGCCTCTCGTCGGATCTGGCAGACTATAACACCCTAAATTTTCCAAATTAAATAAATTGGAGAAATAAAAACTTTTAAATGAATAAATTAAGTTTGAATAATAAAATGGTTAAAATAATTATAAAACCTTAAGGAAGAAATAAAATAAAGTAAACAAAAATTGTTGGTTAAAGTCAATTAATTAGGTTTGAACCAAAAAGAGACAACTAAATAAAAACCTTGAGAAAATTTATTTTTCCAGAAAAATAAATATTTTTTATTTTTGAATAAGCTAAAAATATCCAAATAAATAAGAATAGGGAGAATTAATTCAAATCTTGAGCTGAGAAAATTATGTTAGGTTCATAAGGCCAAGATCTATTTTTGAGAAGTTTTATAAAATTTTAGAACCATTGTTGATAGCTCATATTTTATAAATGAATTTTTGCAATTATTTTTAATCATAAAATAGTTTTAAATCCTATTGGGCCACCTCCCTCTAATCTCTCTCCAGCTCAACCCAACCCACACCTATGCTCACCGATGTCAGGGACCCACCTGTCAGCCTCTCCCCTCTCCTCTCCTGCACGCGCCCGCACCCTCCCTCTCTCTTCCCTCACTGGCGCCTGGCCTCACCTGTTGGCACCAAGCCCCGCGCCCACACCCCGTCCCTCTCGTCGCCACTCAGGCCCGCCTATCGGTGCTGACTGCTTTCACCGCACGTGCCCACCCGCTGACCGCTGTGGCCCACCTATCAGGATCATCTTCCCCACCAGAATCGCCCCCAAATCTCCCCCTGCGTCGGCCGAAACCCATCCCTCACCAATCCGCTACTGCCGACCCCCTTCCCCCGAATTGGCCTCAGAATTGCATCCCCCATGATCTGGCGATTAATTTCCCCTTTATACAGATGTTTTTCCGTCTCGGGATCGTCAGATCCATTCGCAAGTAAAGGCTCGCCGGAGTTTTTTGGGATTCTCTCGGTTTCCCCCGATTGCACCCCCATTTAACCCCACCGGCGACCCCTATAAAGACCCCCTCCTCCTCTATACCCCACGACCTTAGAGCACTTAGCCCTCGCAATCTTGAGCCCCACGGAGCCCTAAATCACCACCACCTCTGTTTGGCCTCCAGCTGCCGCTCGCCATCGCTGGAGACCACCACCCGCCTCGCTGATGAACCCACCGTGATCCCCGATGGCTACGTGACCTCAGCAACACCTCCAATCTAGCTAAAGACCATTGGAACACCGCCATCGTCATCCACGCGAACACCTCCGCCACCCTCACTCGTCACCAGCCATGCTTCGACAACCCCGAGCCCCATCTTCGGTACCACCTTGATTGCCACCTTATTCTCGTTCCATTTCTGTGCTTAGAGTAGGCCGTCGGCCATCGCAATCGTTGCTAGGCTCGCTGCCACCCCCTACCGTCGCTAGAGAAGACATCCGTCATTGGTAAATACCCGTGTCATGCCGGATTCCCTCTCAACCATTCGATCAAGCCTGGACGGACATGATTAAAACCCGAGCGGGTTTGATCTGGGCCGTTCGTTTGATCGAAGCGGTACCGAGGCATCATGGTCGTCCGTTTTCACTTAACGCTCCTACGTCGCCCGCGTGCGTCCGATCGTGATCTAACGGAAACTTTAAAAATTCATAACTTCTTCAAATTAACTCCAAATTTTACCATTCAAATTTCATAAAATTTATCTTTTTATTCTCTACATGTTTAGCCAATAAAATGTATATGTTTGTATTGTATATTTTAATGTTTTTAATTGTTTATTGTTCTTTTCTTGCGTGCCTAGAAGATTACAACGCCGTTGAGGAGCCGGAATATTTTCTCGAGGTTCCTCCATTATCATTTACTGACCAAGGCAAGTCACCACCCCATTTTTGAGCATATTGAACCTAGTTTTATTAAAATGTTGCTAAAATCCATAGGTTATTAATGCATTAGTCAAATTAAATGCCTTACATTATAATTATTAGATCCCTGACCTTGATGTGCAAACCCACGCCATGCTATTGAGCCTAAAATCCTTGTCACCATAATATTTAGTATTATTAGGTAGTGTGCAATGTATCCACACAAGTGCTATACGCTAAAGATGAGTCGTAGATACTTGGATTCTATTATACAATCCCCTGTTATTTCTCTCATCTCTGGTATTCTATTGGTCTTGGAGTTTTGGTTAAGAATGTTAGCATGGTGGGTTCCCGGTGCAAACGAGAGCATTGGTTAGTCGCACCCGAGACACTATAAGGACTGGTCTACGAGATTCGTTGCAAAGCACTTCCGTACTAACAACAAGTCTAGTGGGTAAGTCCTAACTAGAGGTATGGGACGTTCCAACTCGAGGCACCAGTTGGAGGGGTCAAGTAGAACCTGCGGGTGACTTATACTAAGGAGGCACAAAAGGGGGCACGATGTTGGTCCAGTGCACTGGCGCGCCAGTGAAACCTAGAGTGAGTGTTATCGAATTGGTGCGTTTCAAGCTAAAGGTTTTGGCATAAGTTCTTGTGACTTGGGTCATCTAAACACACTGCGGTGTGTATGGATGAGTGCCTTGTGGTTATAGTAGTACACCTCTGATCAGAGTTTAAATCTTTTCGAAAATCCGAGCCCATGGTCAAGGGCGTGTTGCGTGACATCCCATAGTTAGTTTACATTTATGAGTGTTGCATGATGTTATGGCATGTAAGATCTGTTGAGCGAGGATGGATATACTCCTCGAGTTAGAAGATAGTGCATTATTCATGATTTAATTTCTGCACAAATAACCTGATGACATTAAATTCTTAACCATAAAAATGTACTTTTCCACACTTTAAGCCATTATCTTCATTTGTTATTACCTTGCATTAGTATTGCATTCTCGGTGGCTTGTTGAGTACTTTTGTACTCATCCCCATTGATTAAAACTTTTAGACGATGATTTCTATTAAGACGGAGGTCTGGAGTAGATGTCCCAGTCAAGGATGCAAGTCCTGAAGCAAGATGTTCAACGCCAAGATTTTCCCTTTTATTATTAATTCTGTGTAATCAAATAGCATGCGAGCTATATGTTGTTTGTCGTAAGACGTGGTCATGTGATGAACATTTTGTAACTATTATTTTTCTTTGGAAACTCAATAAAGTCCCGATTTGTTAAATCTGGGGCGTTACAAGATGGTATTAGAGCCGACTTGACTGTAGGAAACCAAATAGACCTGCCTAGGACTTAACTTTGAGAAAAACCTTACTTTCGAAAATCTATTCCATTTTTTTCCTTCCCCCCACTCTTGTAAAATTTTATTTCTTGTACCATGCTGACCCACATTCGCAGTTTCTACCAGGAGGCCATTGGTTTCGTCCAAGAGCTTCGTATGCCGGCAACATTCCTACTATACCCCCACGAGACGGAGTACCACGGAATCTGCCAGAATGGAGAAATTGGGCCATGTCAGGTGACCCTAACGCTCATCGCCTTAGTCTAGGAGTTGACTTCCTTCGCCACCTCGGCTAGAGCTATGAATTTTGAGATTGGTTGTAAGGAAACAACACTACAAGCACTCGGGGAGCTTTGTCAGATCTACGACAACCACCTCGACGACACTGCCTTTCACCATCTGTCGTCCCGAGAGCCAGCATCAGACCGCAGCACCTACGTCGGCTGTTTCATCGACTGCGATCCTCTCATAGCTCGACAGACTCATCTCCTATCGGACATGGATACCCTTCACACTGAGGCTCTTCTACACACCGACGAGACGCAAGCTTGGGTCGACTACTATCGTCAGGAGGCCGACCATCTTCGACAGCAGAATGCTCAATTCCTTAGCCAGAACCAGGAGCTCAAAAGGATAATGCTGAGCTGACACCCGCAATTCCCCCTAGGAGGAAGACCCCTCAGAAGACCATTCGCCGACCGAAGAAGTTGAACAGGCTAAGCGTGATCCTACCCAACCCAGGTGAAGCCGAGTCATCAGAGGAGCTGATGGCAGATGATGAGGCCAAACCTAGCACTACAGTAGACTCCACCCGAAGATCCGAGAGTACATCCAGCGATACCCTCGACCGCCACTAGATGGTTATAGTATACTCTAGATTCCGGATGATTGTTTTCTTTGTTTGTGGTCTTACTCCATAGCGGCTTGTGCTATGGACAAGTTAAAAATAAAAACTGTAATAGACAAATCTATTTTTACCACAGTAATAAAAAGGACTATCATTATTTGAAAAAATTATTCTACGTCCCTTCATCTTTTCTTGGGGTGTTACATCCTTTAGAAGAATGGCCAACACTTAGAGCAATAACGCCAACAGCAACAGCGAAGCAGAAGGCAACCCTACCAGCAACCTTCCCAGAAGCATTGTGCCTAACTAGGGTGCAACATGTCAACGACAGTCCGGTATCCCAACTCGAATCATCCTACCCTAGTCGAGATGATGGCAAGACAGAACCAACTCATCACAGCATTGCTGGCTCAGATGCAGTAGTAGCAGACACAAATGCAAGAGTAGTAGAACCAACTGCAACAACTCCAACAATGATAAGCTCAAGAACAGTACCCCCACAACCACGCACCGGTACCAGCCCAAGCGCTACAACTATCGGAGTTCTTGCGAGTGAGACCACCCACCTTCTCCAGCACCACCAATCTAATGGAGGCAAGAGATTGGCTCCGTGCCATAGGGAAGAAGTTGGACCTTTCGTCCTGCACCGACCAGGAGCGTGTGGCGTTCACCGCGCATCAACTTCTTGGACCAATACTCAAGTGGTGGGACAACTACCATGAGTATCAGCCCAAGGACCATGAGGTCACCTAGGCAGAATTCTTAGCCGCCTTTAGAGCCGCTGTAACAGCCCAAATTTGAAAATAAAATAAAAATGAGGGAAATAAATTTTCTAAATTTAAAATGAATTATTTATTTAAAGTAAAGGTTAAAAGAACCCAATTAAAGAAAAACAGGGAGAAATCTTTCAAATTTGAACCTAAAAAATTTAAGGTGTAACCTAGAAGCCAAGAAATATTTTTAGGAATTTTTACAAAATTTTAACAACAGTGATTCAACCTCTAAGAAAGTAAATGATTTACTGAATTATTTTAATTGAAAAATGCATTTAATTTGCTAGTGGGCCGCAACCCCTATTTCCCCTCCAACCCGGCCCAACCCAGCCCCGCTCTCGCTGACAGGTGGGGCCGCCCTGTCGGCGCCTCCCGCCCTCTCTCCTCCGTACCCACGCCCGCCGGGGCCCGCATGGCAGCCGCACACACTCTCCCTTCCACCGTTGACGTCCTGGGCCCACTGGTCGGCGCCCCACCCTCTCTCCTCCGCGCCCGGACCAGACCTGCCTGTCAGACGCTAGCTTCTCGCGCTCGGCCGCTGCCCTCTCTAGCTCACATGCCGGCCCCTTTTTCCCTCGCGCCCGCTCACTGACAGGTGGTCCCCACCTGTCAGGTCTTTCTTCTCCGATGGAAGGGGATCCCCCCTTTCCATACCGGCGCCCCCATGCCATTTTTCCGCCGCCGGCCGCCGTGTGACACCAAGCCGAGCCCGGATTCACCGGCCCCGATCACCGGCGACCCCTTTCCATCCTTTTCCCACGCATTTTCCCTCCTGGATCGCCGGGTTTCGTCTTTATGGAAAGCTCGTTGGAGTTATGGAATCCCTTTGGATTTGCACCGGTAACCTACCAAATTGACGCCGGCGACCCCCCTTATTTAAGCCCTCGGTCCCCACCGCACTCCGCTACCCCGCAATTGCCTAGCCTTGCATTCCCGAGCGCTATTTTTTGGTTTTCTCCCCTACCCCACCACCGGCAGGCCCTCGCCGGCGACTCGAGCTGCCGCCGCCCTCGCAGTCGCCACCACCAGGACCATCGTCGCCTCCTCTACCCCGGCATCGCCTCTGTTAGGCCGAATCGCCGCCGGATCGCCGTCACCACCGTTGACCCGAAGGTCTTCACCGCCTCCCCTCACCACCGGCCACCTCTAGTCTCCGCCCGCCCCCGCCTCTGGTACCGCTGTGACCCTTGAGCTATGCTTGTTCCATTTTTGCTTTCAGTTTAGCCCTTAGGCCACCGCTGCCGATGTGCACCGCTCGCCATCGCTCGACCGGCGCTTGGGACGAAGCCCTCGGCTTCCCCCGTGCCGCGTGCATGCCGGATCTGGCGACAGCCGTGTGATCGCTTTTGGATGGCCCAGATTAAATCCCCGTGGGATTTAATCCTGGCCCTTGATCTGAGCCGAAGAGGTATCGGGCCCTCACAGCCGTCGATTACCACTTAACCTGCCCCGCCTCGCATCTGGCCGCTTGATCCAGATCCAACGGTCCAGATCGGGCCAGACCACACGCACAGTGCGTGGGTCTATGGTGGGCCTGGCTCACCGTGGACCCACGCCTGTTGTCTGTTTAACTAAAATTTCAGAAAATTGTTTAAACTTCAAAAATTCATAACTTGCTCAATTTAACTCCAAATTTGACCATTAAAATTTTGGAAAATTTGTCTTTTTATTCTATACACCTTTATGCAATAAAAACAATATGCTTATTTTGCACAAAATATCCTTATTAAATAATAAAGCAAAACCCCCTTTAGGATTATATTCATATTTCATTAAATAATTCAGAAGAACCCTTAAAATGCATAAATTAAATTCAGAAGACATAATAACTTAATTTCACTATTTTAATGCAACAAACATAGTAGGGTTATTTTGAACATCTTTAATTCACATTTAATGGGGAAAATAGAGACCCCTTAGGGAAAATCCTTATACCAATTTATAAAATTCAAAAACTAATCTTAAATACTTAAATACTCAGGTAATAATTCCATAGAATGCAAGGCTCTATCCCCTTTATTTAATACACTAAAAACAAGTATGTTGTATTGGTGATTTTGGATTGTTTATTGAATGTCGTGTTTATTTCTTTTCGTATCGGAAGACTACGACGCCGTCGAAGATCCGGAGTCTTACCCCGAGGTTCCACCTTCACTGTTTGCGGATCAAGGAAAGTCACCACCCCCATTTTGATCATAATTGAGCCCATGTTTTAATAAATTATCGCTATAACTCATAGGAATATTGCATTAGTCTAATATCAAGCCCTACATTATATTTATTAGATCCCCGTCCTTGTGTGTAAAACCAAGCCATGCTTATCGAGTATTAACTCCTTGTCACTCTACAATATTATATTAGCTAGTGTCCAATGTACCGACACAACTGCTATAGGATAAAAGAATGAGTCGTAGATAGATGGATTCTACTATATGTATTTACTCGTTATTCTCGTCTCTAGACTCTGTTGGAGTTGGCTATGTTATAAGTATGGTGGGTTCCGGGTGCAAGCTCGGGAATTGGTTGGTCGCACCCGGGGAACTATAAGGACCGGTCTGCGGGATCTGTTACAAAGCACTTCCGTACTAACCACAAGTCCAGTGGGTAAGTCCTAACTGGAGGTATGGATCGTACCAACTTGGAACACCATAGTGGAGGGGGCAAGGGGCAACCTGCGGGTGACTTGTACCAACGTGGCTCAAGGGGGGTATGGTGTGGCCCGAAGTGACTGGGAAACCATATGAAACCTATAAGAGGGTGTTATCGAATTGGTGTGTTCCATGCTGAAGGTTTTGGCACGATCTTCTCGTGACAGGAGTCATTTAACACACCGCGGTGTGCGGGAAATGAGTGCCTTGTGGGTATAGTAGTACACCTCTGATCAGAGTTTTAATCTTTTCGAAAAGTCGAGCCCACGGTCAAGGGAGGGTTGTGTGACCTCTCGCAGTTAGTTTACTAATATGTGAATGTATGGATTATTCATGGCATGTAAGGACTATTGAGCGAGGGTGGGCTGACTGTACCCCTTGAGTTAGAAGATGATGCATGAACTCATGTTTACTTTTCTGCAATAATAACTTGATTACATTAATTGCTTTACAAATATGCTTTTCCGCAAAAGTAAGCCACTACCTTCCTTGTTATTACCTTGCATTATAATTGCATTCGGTGGCTTGCTGAGTACGATTGTACTCACCCCCATTGACTTACACCACCAGAGGCAGTCTACTACGAGTAGGGTGATGGTCTGGAGTAGCGACCCAGTCAAGGCACGAGACTGGAAGAAGGCGTTCATCTAGAGATTTATTTTATTAGTTTCTCTTTTATTTAACTCTTTTGTAATAATATGGTCTACGAACCATGATTGATTGGCGTATTGTACGCAGTCGTGTGATGAACGTCTTGTATTTATTGATTTTCTATGGAATTTCAATAAATTCTCGGTTTTATTAAATCGGGGTGTTACAGCCGCCCACGTACCAGCTGGGATTTTCGCCCTCAAGAAGCAAGAGTTCCGTGATCTGCAGCAAGGCAACAAGACCATCACGGAGTATATGCACGAGTTTAATCATTTGGCCCGGTAGGCAACAGAAGACTTGCATACAGATGCATATAGGCAAGGCAAGTTCTTGAGTGGATTAAAGGATGAACTGTTGATTCAACTCGTTGCATCAGATTATACCAACTTTTAGAAGTTGGTAAACAAAACCATTATCCAAGAATCTGAGCAGAATAAGATAGACCAGAAGAAGAGGAAGATGATTGCCTTCCGTTATCAATAAGGGAACAGTTAGAGGCCTTGCACCATGGTTCCACCTCAAGTGTCAGACACTTTTGATCCACCGAATACCACTGGGGAACAAGTTCTGGAATATCTCACCAAGCCCCACCTGCAGGTCATGCTTCGATGCAGGCCACCAGAGTCATGAAGGACAGAAATGGCAAAGTCGTGGTTTGTTTCAACTGTCATCAAGAAGGGCACTTCTCCAACTGATGTCCCTACCCTAAGCAACCTCAAGGCACTACCTTAAACCCGATGGTCCATGCTCAAGTGCACCACATCTCCGCTATGGAAGCCTAAGGTATGTCAAAGGATGTGTCTAGTATGCCACCTATCAACACAACACAGCAGATGTTTAGCTTGATTCGCAAGCAGTACATTAATTCATTCCGGAGTACCATTGAAGGCCTCGCCTCCTGAGTTTTCTGAAGTTCGCTTTGAATCTTAGGACAAGATTCTTTTTAAAGGGGATAGGATTGTAACACCCTAATTTTATAAATTAAATAAATTGGAGAAATAAAAAATTTTAAATGAATAAATTAAGTTTGAATAATAAAATGGTTGAAATAATTAGAAAACCTTAAGCAAGAAATAAAATAAAGTAAACAAAAATTTTTGGTTAAAGTCAATTAATTAGGTTTGAACCAAAAAGAGACAACTGAATAAAAACCTTGAGAAATTTTATTTTTCCAGAAAAAGAATGATTTTTGATTTTTGAATAAGCTGAAAATATCCAAATAAATAAGAATAGGGAGAATTAATTCAAATCTTGAACTGAGAAAATTTTGTTAGGTTCATAAGGCCAAGATATATTTTTGAGAATTTTTATAAAATTTTAGAACCTTTGCTCATAGCTCTTATTTTATAAATGAAATTTTGCAATTATTTTTAATCTGAAAATAGTTTTAAATCTTATTGGGCCGCCTCCCTCTTTTCTCTCTCCAGCTCAGCCCAACCCACACCTGCGCTCACCGACGTCTGGGACCCACCTGGTAGCCTCTCTCCTCTCCTCTCCCGCGCGCACCTGCACCCTCCCTCTCTCTTCCCTCGCTGGCGCCACGCACCACCTGTCGGCGCCGAGCCCCACGCCCGCACCCTGCCCCCTCTCGCTACCACTTGGGCCTGCCTGTCAGCGCCGACCGCTTTCCCCCCGTGTGCCCGCCCACTGACCGTCGTGGCCCACCTGTTGGGATCATCTTCCCCGCCGGAATCATCCTCAAATCTCTCCCCCCACATCGGCCGAAACCCTAGCCCCACCAATCCACCACCGCCAGCCCCCTTCCCCTGAATTGGCCCCGGAATTGCATCCTCCATGATCCGGCAATTAATTTCCCCTTTATACCAACGCATTTTCATCCCGAGATCATCGGATCCGTGCGCAAGTTATGGCTCGCACGGAGCTTTTGGGGATTCTCTCGGTTTTCCCTGATTGCACCCCCATTTAACCCCACCGGCGACCCCTATAAAGCCCCCTCCTCTGATATACCCCATGACCCAAGAGCACTCAGCCCGCGCAATCCCGAGCCCCGTGGAGCCCTAAACCGCCACCGCCTCTTTTTGGCCTCCAACCACCGCTCGACGTCGCCGGAGACCACCGCCTGCCTCACCGACGACCCCACCGTGATCCCCAACGGCTACCTGACCTCAGCCAAACCTCTGATCCAGCTGAAGACTACTGGAACGCCGATGCCACCGTCGACCCGAACACCTCAGCCACCCTCGCTCGTTGTCGGCCATGCTCCGACGACCATGAGCCCCATCTTCGGTACCATCTTGACCGTCACCCTATTCTCGTTCCATTTTTGTGCTTAGAGTAGGCAGCCATCCATCGTAGTCGCAACTAGGATCACCGCCACCCCCTACCATCACCAAAGAAGACCATCGGCATGGGTAAATACCCGTGCCATGCCAGATTCCCTCTCGGTCATTCAAACAAGCCTGGATGGACGTCATTAAAACCCGTGTGGGTTTGATCTAGGCCGTCCGTTCGATCGAAGCGGCACTAAGGCATCCTGGTCATCCGTTTTCACTTAACGCTCCCGCCTCGCCCACGTGCGTCCGATCACGATCCAACGGTCGATCTGGATCCAGCGCACAACATAGTACTCGGGTTCACGGTGGACTCGGTTTACCGTGAACCGAAGTCCGTTTGAAAATTAAAATAAATTCCAGAAAAGTTTTTAAACATTAAAAATTCGTAACTTCTTCAAATTAACTCCAAATTTCACCATTCAAATTTCAGAAAATTTATCTTTTTATTATCTACATGTTTAGACAATAAAATTTATATATTTTTGTACTGTTTATTTTATTGTTTTTAATTGTTACTGTCCTAATTTTGCGTGCCTAGAAGATTACTATGCCGTTGAGGAGCCGGAATATTTTCCTGAGATTCCTCCATCATCATTCACTGACCAAGGAAAGTCACCACCCTATTTTTGAGCATATTGAACCTAGTTTTATTAAAATATCGCTAAAATCCATAGGTTGTTAATGCATTAGTCAAATTAAATTCCTTACATCATAATTATTAGATCCCCGACCTTGATGTGAAAACCCAAGCCATGCTATTGAGCCTAAACTCCTTGTCACCATAATACTTAGTATTATTAGGTAGTGTTCAATGTATCGACAAAACTGCTATAGGCTAAATATGAGTCGTAGATACTTGGATTCTATTATACAATCCCCTGTTATTTCTCTCATCTCTGGTATTCTATTGGTCTTGGAGTTTTGGTTAAGAATGTTAGCATGGTGGTTTCCCGGTGCAAACGAGAGCATTGGTTAGTCGCACCCGAGACACTATAAGGACTGGTCTACGGGATTCGTTGCAAAGCACTTCCGTACTAACAACAAGTCTAGTGGGTAAGTCCTAACTAGAGGTATGGGATGTTCCAACTCGAGGCACTAGTTGGAGGGGTCAAGTAGCACATGCGGGTGACTTGTACCGAGGAGGCACAAAAGGGGGCGTGGTGTTGGTCCAGTGTGCTGGCGCGTCGGCGAAACCTAGAGTTATTGTTATCGAATTGGAGCGTTTCATGCTAATGGTTTTGGCATGAGTTCCTATGACTTGGGTCATCTAAACACACTACGGTGTGCAGGGATGAGTGCATTGTGGGTACAGTAGTACACCTCTGATCAGAGTTAACCGATTTATCGGCGGGAATGATTTCCACCTGATCGCCGACCCACTAAACCAGGCTCTGGTGCAATGTCGAGGAGATGCAACAATTCGCATGTATCCAATCACGCCCCAACAACAAGCTCTAAGATCCTTTTTCCTCTATGACAAAAAACGTAGTCGACATCGTCTTGCTTCCAATCGTCAGTTCTATGTTTAGTACTCCCATCATGTCTGATGACTTGTTATCGAAGTCCCTTAATACCATATTAGTTCTGATGAGGTGTTTAGGAATTTTCCCAACTTACGGAAGGTGGTATAAGGCATTAAGTTGACAGTCACCCCTCCGTCTATCATCATCTTAGATATCGGCTTCCCGTTAACCAAACCTATGATGTATAGAGGTCTTAGGTGTTGATGCCCATGGTCTTTTGGTTGTCAAAAATTGATGGATGTGGAGCCAACACTAGTTGAGCCATCGTATTGACTTCATCTGTGTTGTCTTCAGAAGATGCCCGATACTGTGCAGGTAGAAAGAAAACCATGTTTACCCCTGCGTCTTTCTTCTCGTCATGATTGGCCTTGTCTTTCACTCGCTATTCACTTTTGCTCATTTGGGGTCGATCCGTTTCTTCATCGCATCTTTGTGCCTTCAGTTCTCTTTGTCGTAGACGTTGCACCCTTCTCTTTTGGTTCCTTATGAAAATCCCACTGGGGCACCATTGCAGGTTTTCTAGTGTGGTTTTGTCATCATCGGCCAACTGGCCGATTTCCTTGGAATTGATGGGGGCGAGCCTCTCAAGCGCTGATACCCTTTGTGGTGACAACTTTTGGTGAATGGCTTCTTGAGCAAGTGGCCTTGGCTTGATGTTATGTGGCCTATGATCGTCTTATGCCTTTACTTCTATACCACACCCCGGGCAGTCGTCCATTGATGGCAGACATAGCCCCTCGTTCCAGCAAAGCCTGAAGATCTCACAGTTCCAACGGGGGTTGAAACATGAGTAGCTGTGGCTATCTTCGTTGTCCACCCTCTCATTCGACTTCCTTTTGTTTTCTCGATGAGGTCTGAAGAAGTGATGTTGCTGCTGGCTCGCCTGCTCTTCCTTGTATGCCAATTTCTAGTGTGGTATGCGTGCACCATGTTGACTGGGAACGGATGACTGTCAATATTCATTGGCTTCTTCCCGTCGCCGATCTTGATTTGGCCTTGTTCCATGGCCGATTGAATCTACTGCCTAAATACTTTGCATTCATTAGTGTGGTACGATGGGGAACTGTGTCACATACAATATTTTATTTTCTTTAGTTTATCGGCAAGCGGTATCACGTGGTTAGGTGACAAGTGGATTTTCTTTTCCTTGACCAACAAATCAAATATCTTAACAGCCTCGTTGATGTCAAAGTCGTACTTTTCTTCTTTATCAGTCAGCTTCACCCAAGGGCTTGAAACCTATTTCTTATTCTTGGACCATTCAGCCAAACCAACTTGTGCATCAGAGTCACTACCCTCGTCAGAGTCCAAATAGTAGGGCTGAGTATATGCCACCTTTTTTTGTACCTATCTTTCCTTGCTTCTTGCAATCAGTTGTCGTGTGTCGATACCCTTTGCACCAGTTGTGAGAGGCTCTTGAACTCATGTGATGAAAATCTCTCCTTAATTGGGTTCAGGAGTCCTTGAAATGCCAATTACACCAACTAGGTGTCACTGAGGCTCAAGCTATAGAACCTACTTCGTACGTCCTAGAACCTTTGGACATAATCATGTACCTACTTGTACATCCTTTGCCTCACAGCTGTCAAGTCGGTGAGCTTCATGAATGACGGTGAAGAAATATTTCTGAAACATCTTCTCTAAATCCACCCATCCGCTGACGGAATCCACTGGCAGTGAAGAAAACCATGTGAAGGCTGATCCTGATAGAGAAAGCATGAAGAATTGGACCCGTAGCACTTCATCGACAAATGCCTCCCCACACTGGGCGAGGAAACGGCTGATATGCTCGATCGTGGAGACCGAGTCTTGTCCTAAGAACTTGGTGAAGTCGTGTATCTCGTATCATCCTGGCAGTGGTACTCGATAAAACCATTCTAGGTACGGCCGCCAATACATGCATGTATGTTCTTTGGGCTTCAACCCAAATTGGTCTCGAATAACCTTCGTTATCCAATTCACCAAGTCATCTTCCTGCAGTCTAGGCGTAGGGTGTTGATCAGATATTGGGACCTACTGATATTGGTCCAACCGAGTAGCATTATGCCTATATTATCCCTCATCACCGTATGGCAATGCTCCATAGTATGCAGTACGATGATACCCCTGAGGAATACCATTGGGTGCCCTCCTTAGCGACACGAGATCCAACAGTACATTCCTTGTGATCTCGTATGTCACATGAGGCATCTATTATCTTGGTAGTCTTGGGTCAGATGCTGGAAGTGGTGTCGTCGCACCCCTTTCGAGGCCATATGGTGCGCTCTGTAGTAAGCTCTGTGCGGGAGCTAGCGGCTGGCTCATCTTGTTTCCTTCATGGTTGAATGAGGTGCCCGGCTATTCTAGCCTCATCGGCCCTTGTGGCTATGGTGTTGGACGAGTACGTTGTGGATTCTGTAGTAACTTTGTTTGGCTGTCAGGGAGGTACGTTGGAGCTTGTGGTGGCTCGTGGGCTATAATGTCATCAATAGTCTTCTCGATCAACCCGTGGAGGGTGTTAACCAATGTTCTAGATTGATTTACTAGTGCGTGATGAATTTCCTGATCAATGATCTCTTGGAGATTGGCCTAAGGGCTTTCTATCGGCTGACTGGCTTCTATAGCCAATGCCGGTCGTGGTAATGGATCTCTTTGGATGAGACCCGATCGAGTCATGTCGTAGGCTTGCAGACATAACATCTAGAAATCATCTACGTGCCTTTGCATTTCCACCCTCTGCTCTTCACTTAGTGTTTCAAGAGTGATCGGGATGATATTGGTGTTGTCAATCTCGCCCGCCATGGCTGATCTGCTGAAGAGGTACCACCAGTGTGCTAAAAAGCATGTTGGTGTCTTTTTTGTCACACTTTGACACAGACGTGGCTTGGGAGATCTTCTTAGCTCTAGTGCAGATACTATAATCTTAGAAAAAGGGTTCAATGCGTGCCAATCAGTTTGACCCTACAAATGATAAGGAAACAGAGAAAATGACAATAGTAGCATAGTCGATCAGCTGCTAAGCCGATGAAAGCGGTAAGAATAAAACAATCGTGAGTGAATAATGCCAATCGGCCATAAAACTGATGACCAAGGTAGAGCGACCAAGGCAAACGCACCATCAGCCGATGAGATGGACAATTCACACATATGGGCCGATAAGTCTTTCCCGATGGCAGATAGAATATAACATTGAATTGAAGATAACCTACCGGCTTGTACTCCGGCATAAATAAATAAAATATGCCATATAACATATTTGTATCATTAAAATCATCACAATAACAAGATTGGATCTAACTAAAACAGTAGCTAGTCACGATAAACTTAACAATACTTCAAAGTATCGGGCATGCTTTATTTAGATGAATGGTATACATCATGAAGAAGATACAAAAGAAATAGATGTCGGACCTAACCAATGAAGCCTTAGACTACCACACATAAATCACATCAATCTAAGAGATCAAACTAATAGAACTTTAGACCTAACCAAAATACCAAGATAAACCGGTGATCGTACTATTTCAGCAGATGCCTCAAGAGATTAAATTGATGCAGCTGTGAGGACATTGACCTAGTCGATACGATCGTCGGGGTGGCAGGACTCACCTCTTTGCTGGAGATCAGAATGATGCAGCCCAGCTTCGAGTGCCGAATCCCGCCGGGATTAACCTTGGGAAGCCAAGGGTGGCAATGCACCGAAGATTGTTTATAGGGTTGGTTGTTGTTTTTGACATAACTAAGGAATACATATTTATATTCCAGAGACTTGTCGTCCAAGTAATCTATCATAACCGATTCTGGATAATCTTCATCTTCTCACCATCGCCTCCTTCATATCTGGTCATGTTGTAACGAACATACTTCTTTGACCACCTTTGACCGGACTCCCTTTTACTCTCATTGATTGTGCGACATTCTTGGTGAGCCCTGAGCTTTACTAAATCTTGACGTCAACACATAAGTGACCTATGAATCCATCCACCTTAATCTAGCTCTTCACGGCACCACTACACCGGAAATTAGGTTAGTTGCATAGAACTATAGAAGCATATTTGGATATCTGATTTTTAGCGGAAGCGGAAAAGTTCAACTCCCACACTCCCAAATGATCGTGTGATAAAATGTTTTTCCTCGACGTGATATTTAGGCCTTTTGGGGTCAATTTTACTCTCTTTGAAACAACTTATTGACAACTTATACTTAAAGTAAAAATAAATTATGTTTTAAACAAAAAAATATATCCAAATTAAATAATAATCATAATCAATGGCATAACATAACTAATAATCAAAATCAACCATATTCATGCTTATTCAATAATTGGAATTATATTATAATCCTAATTATTTAGATTGGTATTAATTTTTTCCACATCCAATACAAACTCTACCAAACTCATGGGTGAGCAACAATCCAAAACAGAGTTTAGTTACACATAAAAATTGTTACTCATTGTCCTAGGATCCACTTTTCTGTGTCACAATATAGATATTTCTAGCGTTTAAATTTTATTCTAAAATATAATTACTTATCTCATACCCTATAATTTAAAATCTTAGGTAATCACAACCCTCTGTTGACACTAAAGTGCGCCAAACACACTGACATCGATCCGGCGATCCAAAACTGTGCAGATATTTAGCAGTAAACCTCTAAACGTAACACAACACTGACGCCGCATTCCTAAGAAAATAAAGGAGTCGCCCGACAATCAAATAATATTAACATAAAATTATTCGATTAACCGATGTGTGAAAAAATAACCAAATACAAATAACCCTAATTAGACCGACTAGAACATGTCTGGTTCAACTGAGGGTCCTAGCGGTCAGACCGGCTAATGGAAGCCGGTCGGACCAAGGGCACACCGCCGGCCGGACCGGTGGTGCGGAGTGGTTCGGCCGAAGGGGGCCTCAACGTGCAATGCGAAGGGGTAATTTCCACCCTTCAGCCGGTCGGGCCGAGGGAAGACCTCTGGTTATACTGCAGATGGCCGAAGGGGCCAGGAGGTACTCCAACGCAAATTGGCCTTAGGTGTGAGGTGATCTCCGGTGCAAAAAATACCTTTGGTGCGGAGTGGGCCAATCGGACCGTGGGTTTAACCCCGGTCAAACCAAGAGCTTCGATGTGGGGTACTCCGACATGACACACTCCAACGTGAAGGCTCTAGAGTGAAGTATTTCCCCGCTGCAAAGGGGTTGGTCGGAACGGCCTTGTACTGCCGATCAGTGAGGAGCCATGCTGAAGAGCGTGGGCCTCATGGCTCCAGATGTGATGAGTCATTGTCAATGAAAGTCAAAGAGGAATGATGAGGAGAAAAGACATGCTTTGTCTGGGCCGCATGTGACTCAGGTACACGGGCAGCAAGCGACTATCGGGCAGAGGGGCCGCAAAGTCGGGCTGGCCCAATCCGGGTACATGGGCTAGGAGCAGCAAAGGATCCACTGGGCTGTTGACCAAGATTGACTCAGGTACACGGGCGGCGAGCGATTGCCGGGCTAAGAGAGCTGCGGAATCGGGCCGGCCCAATCCGGGTATCTAGTGCAAAGTCGGTGGACGCTTTGTCAGTTTCGTCGCAAAACTGACGACCGCTGATCTCGGATCGGACCGTTCTGAGGCGAAGCCATAGTCGCTATGAAAGCTCCGCTTCAAGATAAGTCATCTGTAATTAGGAGTTTACTATTTTGTCCTTAGGCCCATAGTCAGTCAGTCGAGTCTGTAAAAATATCCTAAGGGCAGTTTGGTCTTTTTCATTTTATTTCAGCGTCTGTAAAAACCCTAAGGGTCTTTTGCTATTTTCTTTGGCTATTGGGCTACCTATAAATAGGGCCCCAATCCCTAGGGTTAGGGTTACCCATTCTGAAATTACTTTACTAATCAAAAGGATTGGGTCATCTTTTTTGCGTTCATGCTTCTAGAGCTTTCCTCTCCACCACCTCTGTTCTTCGCGAACTCGTTCAGGAATCATTTCATCAGGTGTCGCTGTTTACTGTTATCTCAGTCGATTAGTTTTGCATGTTGTTTTTGTGATCTTCTGTGTGCGGTGATTTAGATTCTGTTTTCTGATTTCTATGCGTCAAGAAAAATCTATTTGTGTCTCAGTTCTGTTCGCTCGGCTGGCTGGTTCCTAGGTTCATTTATTTGCTTCATAGCCATCTTTATCTCCCTGCCTGAGACGGTGTTTTTTTTTGTCAGAGCTTCTTTATCTCAGGCTTGTGTTTTTTATTCGGTAACCTTTTTGGCTGTGGCGCGGAATAGTCTGCATGCTAGTTCTAGCTAACTGCGTACAATAGTTTAGGTAGTCTAGTTCTTATGCCTTGGTCCTGCTGCTGTTGGTGTTTTTGGTCTTCATGTTTTGTCTCATGCACATCTCCTTACAAGCAGCAAGAGTAGGTTCAGAATAGCCTTGCTAGCTAGCTCCAGTTTTCATTTAGAGCAGGTCTGTTCTATAGCTTCCTGCAGGCTAGACTGTTTTTATTTGCACCTAATTTCTCTAGGTTTCGCTTGAGTACGCTGCAGTTTTTCTTTAGTTTTACATGGCAGAAAACATGAGTAGCCTAGTACTTTTTATGTAGCAGTAGCCCGTGATTTTGCTTCTAGGTGCTAACGTGTAGTGGCTGCATAAGTACCTAGGCTTCATGTTTTGGTTCTGCAGCAGCCGGATTTCTTGTTCTGTACTTCGTTTTATTCGAAGTAGTTTGTTCGAAGCTCTCAAGTGGAGTCTGCTCGAAGCACTGGCTCCGTTGCTTTTTGTTCGGAGGGTGACTCCAGTTCGAAGTGTGGGTGACTCCAGTTCGAAGTGTGGGTCTTCACGCTCTCTGCCGAGGTTGCTTCGCTGTCTTAGTCTTCGGAGTTTTCGGTTTCTGACCTGCGACTGTTCAGTCTTCTGCTGTTCGAAGTATGCTTCCCCACGTAGTGCACTTTGGCAACGAAAACAGACTCTAGCATATTCGAAGCATACTCCGACAGATCTTCTGTTGTTTTCGTTTTTATCGTAGTCCGTTCTTTGTGTAAGCTACACACTTCGCTCAACGTACTGCACGAACTTCGACAACTTCAGGCTTCACACGTTCACATCGCACAAGCTTCGTCAAGTTTCGAACATGAGACAAATTTTGAACAGTAAACTTTCATCTCCTTTTACGTGCACTCAAGTTAAGTACTTGTGATGATTTACCTTCATGAAGCTTGAAATGACAATGTTTTAAATACTCTGCTAATCTGCCTTTAAGCACTATGTTGGTGTCTCTTTGTTTAGGACACCGGTCATTTTTAGGCTAGATCATTTTAGGTCTTGTTGATTTGTTTATTTTTCCCTACTAAGTCTATTGAGGTGCGTTGGGTGTTGGGAGCAGGCCATTGATTCGAAAGAATTTTTTAGGCGCCCATTCACCCCCCCTCTGGTCGCTACTTTTAGTCCTACAAGTGGTATCAGAGCCTGGTTAGGGTTTTTCCATACCTTAACTGGTTCTAAACCCCAGTAGTGACCATGACTTCTCCTGGAAAGGTCCCGTCATTGGAAGCTTATGGCTATAATTATTGGAAGACTCGCAAGCGAGCCTATCTCATGAGCCAAAGCTCGGACATTTGGGACATTTGTATTCACGCCACTTTCACAGTATTGCCTGTTGTTGAGCGTAATTCTCCTAATATTATCGCCCAGCATCAGAACAACAACAAAGCGGTGAATATTTTGTTTTCTGGCTTAGGTCCCACTGAATTTGAGCGTGTGAGCCATCTCAACACTGCTAGAGAGATCTGGGCTACCCTCCAGGCACACCATGAGGGGACAGCCCAGGTCAAGGCTCGGCTCTATCAGACCTACCGGCGTGAATATGAAAATTTCACACAGAAGCCGGGTGAATCAGTTGAAGCTTTGTTTGGTCGTTTTCAATCGATCATCAACAAGCTTCGGGCCAACAAGGCCGAGGGAGTTCAGCTGGTCTCAGATCATGAGCAGGCGCTCAAGGTTCTCCATATCTTGGACCCTAAGATCTGGGAGATCAAGGTATCCTCTATCATTGAGAGCACCTCTTATGATACCTTGACAATTTCTGAGTTGTTTAGCAAGCTGAAGGCCACTGAGGTTGATACCCAGTTGAGATCAAATCTCACTGGCTCTGGATCAAAAACCCTGGCCCTTGCTACACCTTCTGCTGACCCCTCTTCTGTGAGCTGTGCTGGGTTCTCCTTGATGTCTATCACTGAGGACCAACTTGAGTCGTTAGGAGATGATGACCTGTGTCTGTTTAATAACCAGGTGTGTCGTGTCTATGATAAGAGAATGTTCAAAAGACACGGCACAAAATCCGGATGCTTTGAGTGTGGTGATCCAGGTCACTTCATCGCCGATTGCCCCAAGCGCAATGGTCACAAGAAGGGTACCGGTGGTGGCTTCTACGACTCCGACAAGCACGACACCTCCTCCTTCACAAAGGGCAAGCCAAAGACCAGATTCTTCAGAAAGGCCCTGAAGGACTACCGGCGTGAGAACAAGAAGTGCGACAAGGCCTTCTTCGCCGAGATGGAGAAAAGCTACTCCAAGCGGTCCACGTCTTCTTCCTTTTCATCAAGCTCAAGCGATGAGGAGATCGTGATAAGGAAGGGGAAGGACAAGGATGATCTGGCGGGCCTCTGCTTCATGGCTTCCGGGGACAGGCCGAAGAGCCGCTCACATCAACGCCGAAGATCCCGCAAGAGCTTCTGCTCAATGGCTCTTGGGGATAAGGAAGAAAAGGGCTCCTCCGACGACTCCGACGATGACGACAATGAAAAGGTATCCTCTTACGAACGTGAAATCGTTGATTTACTTGAAAGTAATCGTCAAGAGTTGAAATATTGGGAAAAACTTCTTAGAGGGGCTAAGAAGAGGATAGATGAACTTGAGAGTGAGCTTGCCGTGGCCAATGGCAGAATTGAGAGTCTATCTTCTTCTCCTTGCTTGGGTGATAGCAATGAGTGCCCAAAGTGTGAGGTGTTGCTGTGTGACCTGACGACTCTGAAGTCCAGGTACACAGAAAGAGTTGATGAGAGGGACGCTTTGGACACTGAGCTTGAAAGCGCTCAGTTGGAGCTGAAATATGCTCATGCCACTATCGTCGTGCCCTGTGTTGATTGCCCATCCCATCTAGTTAGTTTAGCTGAGCTGAAAGCCAAGGGTGATGAGCAATTGGGCGATTTGGAGAGAGTTAGAGCTGAGCTGGAGCAGACTAGGCTAGAGCTTGAGACACTGTCAGTTCCACCCACTGTCTGTGAGAACTGCTTGTCTCTTAGATTGGAGTTGATCAAGCTGAAAGCTGATAAGTCTGTCCAGGTTGATAGAGAGTGTGAGACCGGCTTGTCTCAGGTGGAGGTACTAGCTTCCTTGAGAGAGGAGCTAGCTGATGTACAGAATGAGAACTTCTAGCTCCGTCAGATCCTGAGTTGGGTGAGTGCTAGAGAGCCACAACTCGGCATGATGATCCAGTAGTTTAAGAGGCGGGATGGGTTTGGGGTAGGCTACACCTACACCAAGGCTAATTTTGAGAGTGCTATTAGCCAAGCAGTGGAGTGGAGTAAAATGACTCCTGAACAGAGATACCCCAAGACTCAGTCCACTGAGTCTTTCCGGGCTAGTCAGCCCAAGGATGCAGTGTTCCAAGAACAGTCTAAAGCTCTAGCCAAGAAGCCTATTTTGGTTCCAAAGCCCAAACACCTCCGCACTTCTCTAGACTCTCTTCCTGGACCCTCTCACACCAAGGAGTCTACACCCAACACCACCAAGCCCAAGAACACCAAGCCTCAACCACATCCCAAGAAGCCCACCTACCACTGTGAGTAGTGTCAGAGAGACGGGCATCTTGCGGAGTTTTGCTTCAGGAGGAAGCGGGTTGAGAGAGAAGAGAGAGCTCGTGGTGGCCAGGAGCAGTTCTACTAGCAGGGTGGTAGACTAAGAGTTCCTCGATGCGGGGAGAGGCTAGAGGCCAGGCCGCATCGTGTAGGTGGTGGTAGAGGATACGACTTTCATGCCCGTGCTCCTGAGGGTGGTGTTTGATCCGGCAGAGCTCTAGGTTGTTTTGGATACGGTCCTGGACCTCGTGGCCGAGGTTTTAAGCAGAACCGAGGACCGCGCTTTGAGCCGCGTTTTGGTCTAGATTCCTATAATGATTTCTGCTTTCCGTCTTTTGAGCAGATGGCTCGACACTGGTTTAGTTCTTTTGCTAAACCTGGTGTCGGACCATTTGCTCTCCCTTACAACCACTGATTGTGCAGGATCGGGGACTGGAAGACATATGGATCATGGACTCAGGATGCTCTCGCCACATGATGGGACATCGCATATGGTTCTCCAGTCTCTCTCCCCCGAGCTCCAAGGAATACATCACCTTCGGGAACAGTGGTCATGGGAAGGTACACGACATTGGCTCAATTCGCATCTCAGACCATTTCTCTTTGAAGAACGTTGCTTTGGTTGGAAATTTGAACTTCAATTTGATTTCTGTTTCGCAACTTCTTGAGGATGGTTTGGAGGTTCGTTTTAAGAAGGGCAGTTCTTCTGTGGTTGATTCTAGAGGGTCTTTGATTTGCCAGATCTTACCTTTTGGTAAGGTTTTTCAGATTGACTTCTCTAGTTCTTTTGGTCCTTCTCGCTGCTTGATTGTTGGATCCTCCTTTGAGCTCTGGAAGTGGCATAGGAGGTTAGGTCATTTGAGTTTTGATCTGCTTGTCAGATTGAGCTCTATGGACCTCATCCGAGGATTTCCCAAGCTTAAGATGGAGAAGGATCTAGTTTGCCATCCCTGTCATCACGGGAAAATGGTTTCCGCTTCTCACTCACCTGTGACTCAGGTGATGACTTCGTACCTGGGAGAACTGTTACACATGGACACTATCGGTCCAGCTCGGGTACGCTCAGTCGGTGGGAAGTGGTACGCACTTGTGATCGTTGACGATTTTTCTCGATTCTCGTGGGTTTTCTTCCTAGAGTCTAAGGATGAGACTTTTCATTTTGTTCATGACCTTATTTTGAAGCTAAAGAATGAGAACAATGGTCGGATGTGAGCGATTCGCTCTGACAACGGCTCTGAGTTCAAAAACTCTCAGTTCGTCAGCTTTTGTAGTGATCAGGGTCTTGATCATCAATTTTCTGCTCCTTACACTCCACCACAGAATGGCGTTGTGGAATGAAAGAACCGCATGCTAGTCGAGATGGCCAGGACGATGCTCGATGAGCACAGGACTCCTAGGCGTTTTTGGGCTGAAGCCATGAGCACGGCTTGCTATCTGGCCAACCGCATTTTTCTTAGAGCTTACCTAGGTAAGACTTCATATGAGTTGCGGTTTGGCAGACAGTCCAAGGTGAGCCACTTGTGAGCGTTTGGATGCAAGTGCTTTGTGCTCAAGAAGGGAGGGCATTTGGACAAGTTTGAGTCTCGTTGCTAGGATGGAGTTTTTCTTGGCTACGCTTTGCATTCTTGAGGCTTCCGTGTTTGGAACCTCGACTCCCAACAGCTTGTCGAGACTTGCGAGGTTTCTTTTGATGAGTCCTTGCCTTCTTTGACTCCTTCTTTTGAGCTGTCTGGAGATGGTGAGCTCAGAGAGTCCATCTTCGAGGAAGATGATGACGCTCCAGCTGTTGATGAGGATGGTCCTTCTGCACAGCCAGTAGAACCCACACCTTCTGATAGTTCGACTGAAGACGAGGGCAGACCTCTGATCACTTCTTCCACTTTGATCGAGCCCCCTCAGTCGAGTCCAGAGGTGCCAGCTGCTGACTCCGGTGAGGTGACTCTAGATCACCAGGGATCCCGAGCAGTTCAGCGTGATCACCCCTCACAGCTCATCATCGGTGATTTGTTTGAGAGGACTTTGCGTTCTTCTGTTGAATCTCTTGCTTTGTTTGTTGAATCTGTGTTTGTTGCATCTTTTGAGCTCAGAGACGTTTCTCATGCTCTTTCTGATTCAAATTGGATTAATGCCATGCAAAAAGAGCTTGAGAATTTTGTCCGCAATCGGGTTTGGACACTGGTTGAGTTGCCACCTGGATGCAATCCCATAGGCACCAAGTGGGTGTTCAAGAAAAAGCAAGGTGAAGATGGGGTTGTGGTGCGCAACAAAGCTCGACTAGTCGCCCAGAGTTTTTTCCAGAAGGAAGGTTTTGACTTTGAAGAGACTTTCGCCCCTGTTGCTCGTCTTGAGTCCATTCGCATTCTCTTAGCTTTTGCCGCTTCAAAGGGTTTTAAGCTTTTTCAAATGGATGTCAAGAGTGCTTTTATGAATGGGTACATAGAGGACGAAGTCTATGTTAGGAAGCCCCCCGGTTTTGAAAACCCAAAGTTTCCTCGACGTGTTTTTAAGCTGCAAAAAGCTTTATACGGTCTGAAGCAAGCCCCCAGGGCTTGGTATGACTGGTTGAAGTAGTTTTTGTTGGGTAAGGTCTTTGTGATGGGTTCTATGGATAAAACTCTTTTCTTGCTCAGAGATGCCTCAAATTTCTTGGTTGCTCATATTTATGTTGACGATATCATTTTTGGTGGAACTACTGATGCTCTTGTGTCCAAGTTTTCTGAGCAGATGCACAGTGAGTTTGAGATGAGTCTCATGGGTGAGCTCAAGTATTTCCTAGGGCTCCAGATCAAGCAGACCAAGGACGGCACCTTCATTCACCAGGGTAAGTATACACGGAACATGTTGAATAAGTTCGACTTTGGTGGAGAGCTAAAGCCTCAGATGACCCCAATGGGTACATTTGGGGGCATGGAAAAGGATGAGAATGTCGTCAAGGTCAATGAGATAGAGTTTTGAGGGATGATCGGTTCGCTGCTGTACTTGACAGCGACGAGGCCAGACATACAGTTCGTCGTGGGACTGTGAACGCGCTTCTAGTCTTCACCACGCGCGTCCCATCGATAGGCTGTCAAGCGCATTTTCAGGTACTTTACCTATGCGCCCGATCTAGGTCTTTATTACTCAACATCATCATCTCTTGATTTATCTGGCTTTTCGGACGCTGACTTTGGTGGGTGCCGGTTGGATCGCAAGTCGACTTCGGTACTTGCCAGTTTCTTGGTTCTTCTCTTGTCTCTTGGTCTTCTCGAAAGCAATCTGGAGTTGCACTTTCAACCACTGGCTGAGTATGTAGCTGCTGCTCACAGTTGGTTTGGATGATTTCCACGTTGCGAGATTTTGGGTTGTTCTTTCCTACCAGAGTGCCTCTGTTTTGTGACAGCACCAGTGCGATTAGTGTAGGGAAAAACCCTTGTCTCCATTCAAAAACCAAACACATTGATGTGCGCTTTCACTTTTTGAGGGGTCAATATGAGAAAGGTGTCATTGACCTTGTTCATGTTGATACCCATCATCAGTTGGCTGACATTTTCACCAAACCCCTAGATCAGTCTACATTTGAGCGTTTACGAGGGGATTTGGGTATTGTGTATCCTTTTTAGGAAATTTTGAGTCAGTTTCCTTTCTTCTTTACTCTTTTCTTGAGTCTTTTTGTGTGTGTTTATATCATGCATATTCACATATCACATTTTGAGCCTGCTTCTGTTATATGATTGACCTGCTTTATTTACTCTAGTTGGTACATGCTTTTGATTACTTGTTGATGATCATGCTTTGCTTCAGTTCACATGATATGTCTGATATCTGTCATATGCATCGGTTTTATGCTTTAAAATTGAAAAATGATCACCATTGCTTCTGGTAACTAGCATGTGTAGGCTGAGTGCTTTTGCTATCTGTTTACATGTCTTGTAGTTAGTTCCTCACTTAGATGTAGATATGCAACTTGGACATCTATATGCTTTAACATGGAAAATATGCTATAAAAATGATAAAAATCAAAAATGAATGAAAATTCCATGCCTTTTTATGCTTGAGTTGAAAAGATCCAGCTGGGTTTGCTTTGTCGCATTGCATTGTTCTGGACTGCTTACCATAGCACTTTGGTATGAACTAGGACATTGTAGTGTAGGCCAAGACCAATGTCTTAAGCTTCTGATGGTCCAGCTCTGGCCTAGGCTTGACTTGGTCGGTTAGCATAAGGTTTGACATGCAAATAACCCCTAGCAAAAATGAAAAAGGAAAAAGAAAAAGCCTAAAAATTAAAAAGATAACAAGTTTGCTGAAGCACTTTGTTTTGGACAATGCTAATCTTGGTAGATATCAGTTAGCTTTTCTATCTCATGCTTTACCTTGCTTGTCAACTGGAAAAAGTGGTGATGCTTTTGTTTGCAAAAAATTGAAAAATGTGTGCTAATGACTTTCTTTAGATATCATCTACTCATTGATCATGCCATGGTTCTTATACAGTATATCTTTTGCTATATCTGCTAGATGTTGTAATTGCAATCAATCATATCTGAGAAGCATGCTTTCTTCCCTCCACCTGCACCCCAGTTGCATTCATTGCATATTTTGAGGGGGAGTTGCATTTCAGGGGGAGTCTGTGTCTCTTTAGAGTGCATTTTGTCTCGCTTGATGAGTCCAATTGTCAACAAGGGGGAGAAATTTTGTGGAGAAGAGTTTAAGGGGGAGTTTTGGCTTTCTCTGGGATTTGTTTCAGGGGGAGTTTTTTTCTCGTTTGTCCTTACTCTTTGGATATCCTTGTTGATAATTCTGAGATTGCACTCGTTTTTGAGTCTTTACTTTTGGTTAACCATAATGACCGCTTTCTTGCTTTTGTTTGGCTTTTGGTCATTAGGGTTAAACTTTTATTTTATTTTCTTCTTCTCTGTTTTCTTGTGTTTTGTTTTCGTGTTTCCACATGTGCTCGCAGGTACTAGAGAGCTGATGAAGAGAAGTGTTGACAATGCACTCATCAAGGGGGAGATTGAGGAGCCATGCTCAAGAGCGTGGGCCTCATGGCTCCAGATGTGATGAGTCATTGTCAAGGGAAGTCAAAGAGGACTGATGAGGAGAAAAGACCTGTTGTGTCTGGGCCGCATGTGACTCAGGTACACGGGCAGCGAGCGACTGTCGGGCAAAGGGGCCGCGAAGTCGGGGTGGCCCAATCCGGGTACATGGGCTAGGAGCAACATAGGATACCCTAGGCTGTTGACCAGGATTGACTCAAGTACACGGGCGACGAGCGATTGCCGGGCTAAGAGAGCTGCGGAATCGGGCCAGCCCAATCCAGGTACCTGGTGCAAAGTCGGTGGACGCTTTGTTAGTTTCAGCACAAAACTGACGACCGCTGATCTCGGATCGGACCGTTCTGAGGCGAAGCCGTAGTCGCTACAAAAGCTCTGCTTCAGGATAAGTCATCTGTAATTAAGAGTTTACTATTTTTTCCTTAGGCCCACAGTCAGTCAGTCGAGTCTGTAAAAATATCCTAAGGGCAGTTTGGTCTTTTCCATTTTATTTCAGCGTCTGTAAAAACCCTAAGGGTCTTTTGGTATTTTCCTAAGCTATTGGGCTGCCTATAAATAGGGCCCCAATCCCTAGGGTTAGGGTTACCCTTTCTGAAATTACTTTACAAATCAAAAGGATTGGGTCATCTTTTTTGCGTTCATGCTTCTGGAGCTTTCCTCTCCGCCGCCTCTGTTCTTCACGAACTCATTCAGGAATCACTTCATCAGGTGTCGATGTTTACTGTTATCTCAGTCGATTAGTTTTGCATGTTTTTTTGCGATCTTCTGTGTGCGGTGATTTAGATTCTGTTTTCTGAGTTCTGCGCGTCAAGAAAAAACTATTTGTGTCTCACTTCTATTCGCTCGGCTGGCTGGTTCCTTGGTTCATTTATTTGCTTCATAGCCATCTTCATCTCCCTGCCTGAGACAATGTTTTTTTGTCAGAGCTTCTTTATCTCAGGTTTGTGTTTTTTATTCGGTAACTTGTTTGGTTGTGGCGCAGAATAGTCTGCATGCTAGTTCTAGAAGCTTGTGTACAGTAGTTTAGGTAGTCTAGTTCTTATGCCTTGGTCCTGCTACTGTTGGTGTTTTTGGTCTTCACGTTTTGTCTCATGCATATCTCCTGACAAGCAGCAAGAGTAGGTTCAGAATAGGCTTGCTAGCTAGCTCCAGTTTTCATTTAGAGCAGGTCTGTTCTATAGCTTCCTGCAGGCTAGACTGTTTTTATTTGCACCTAATTTCTCTAGGTTTCGCTTGAGTACGCTGCAATTTTTCTTCAGTTTTACATGGCAAAAAACATGAGTAGCCTAGTACTTTTTCTGCAGCAGTAGCCCGTGATTTTGCTTCTAGGTGCTAACGTGTAGTGGCTGCATAAGTACCTAGGCTTCGTGTTTTGGTTCTACAGCAGTCGGATTTCGTGTTCTATACTTCGTTTTATTCGAAGTAGTTTGTTCGAAGCTCTCAAGTGGAGTCCGCTCGAAGCACCGGCTCCGTTTCTTTTTGTTTGGAGGGTGACTTCGGTTCGAAGTGTGGGTCTTCACGCTCTCTGCCGAGGGTGCTTTGCTGTCTTAGTCTTCGGAGTTTTCGGTTTGTGACCTTCGACTGTTTAGTCTTCTGCTGTTCGAAGTACGCTTCCCCACGTAGTGCACTTTGGCAACGAAAATAGACTACGGCATATTCAAAGCATACTCCGACAGATCTTCTGTTGTTTTCATTTTTCTCGTAGTCCATTCTTTGTGTAAGCTACACACTTCGCTCAACGTACTGCACAGACTTCAACAACTTCAGGCTTCGCACGTTCACATCGCATAGGCTTCATCAAGTTTCGAATAGGACACAAATTTTGAACAGTAAACTTTCATCTCCTTTTACGTGCACTCAAGTTAAGTACTTGTGATGATTTACCTTCATGAAGCTTGAAATGACCATGTTTTAAATACTCTACTAATCTGCCTTTAAGAACTATGTTGGTGTCTCTTTGTTTAGTACACCGGTTGTTTTTAGGCTAGATCATTTTAGGTCTTGTTGATCTATTTATTTTTCCCTGCTAAGTCTGTTGAGGTGCGTTGGGTGTTAGGAGCAGGCCATTGATTCAAAAGAATTTTTTAGGCGCCCATTCACCCCCCTCTGGTCGTTACTTTTGGTCCTACAGTCAGACCGAGGCTTGTCAGCATGTTAGATGACCGCGCGACACAGTCCGGACAGACCTAAGGGGTGCCGCCGGTCGGACCGACAAGGACTTACCGTGATTACGACGCGGCGGACAGATAGTTTACAGCGCAAACCAGCAAAGATGGACATTACTTGGCTAATTCTAGGGCAAGGAACGTAAATTGAATGCAAATGCGATTCAAGGTAGATAATAGGGGTGAAAACGGATCGGATACGGACGGATATCACTAACATCATATCCTTTTTCATATATTTTTCGGATTCGAATTAGGATTCGGATAATCCGAATACGGATACGGAATCAGATATCATCGGATACGAATACGGAGCGTATATGAATCGAATACGATTACGAATACTTACCGAATATCAATAACGTATTTATTTATTCACAATCACAATTCACAATACACAAATGATAATTATCAGTTAACATCACATAAATTACGAATACGGTTAGAGAAAGTTGACTGTTGACTTAGTTTTTAGTTTTTGGAGTGAGAGAGATAAGGTTAATAATTGTAAATTTGAATTATAACTTGAATACTTGATGGTTAAATATTCGTTTAAACTTGATTTTTTTTCTACAGTCAAAATACAACATATATCATCTCATATAAAAAATTCACATTTTTCAACATAAGTTTGCTATTTTAATTCATTATGTATGTTTCTATGATTTATATTGAAATTTGTCAAATTTGAACTAAAGTGCATGAAATAATGAACCAAAAATTCTAGAAAAATCATATTCATGCATTTGAGTCTATTTTAAGTCAGTATCCACTAAATTGAAAGATTTTCTTTAAAAAAATGTTACGGGCAACAGAGAGCTTAATGAATTTTTAATTCTAAAAAATTCAAATGAAGTTTGAAAAATACAAGACGTCTCATGGTATCATAATATGATACATAGATACTGTGATAAAATTTTAAAAATATTTCGAGAAAGTTTTAATGTACGATGTTAAGAAAGAGGGAGATTTGAGAGTAACGAATTAGAATGTTAAGAATGAATGTGTTAGGTTTAAAAACAAATATATAGTTAAATCTTCGTTTAAACTTAAATTTGTTTATGATAAAAATACAACATATCTAATCTCATACAAAAAATTCACATTTTTCTACATAAGTTTGCTATTTTTAATTCATTATGTATGTTTCTATGATTTATATTGAAATTTGTCAAATTTGAACTACAAGTTCATGAAATAATGAACCAAAATTCTAGAGAAATCATATTCATGCATTTGAGTCTATTTTAAGTCAATGGACAACATAGAGGTTAATGAATTTTTAATTCTAAAAAATTAAAATAAAGTCTAACAAATACGAGACATCTCATGGTATCATCATATGATACATAGATATTGTAATAAAAATTTAAAAATATTTCGAGAAAATTTTCATGTACAATGTTAAAAAAGATAGAGATTTGAGAGTAATGAATTAGAATGTTAAGAAGGAATGTGTTAGGTTTAAAAGCAAATCAATAGTTAAATATTCGTTTAAACTTGATTTTTTTCTACGATCAAAATACAACATATCTCGTCTCGTACAAAAAATTCACATTTTTCTACATAAGTTTACTATTTTTAATTAATTATGTATGTTTCTATGATTTATATTGAAATTTGTCAAATTTGAACTACAAATGTATGAAATAATGAACCAAATATTCTAGAAAAATCACATTCATGTATTTGAGTCTATTTTAAGTCAGTAAACACTAAATTTAAATATTTTATTTTAAAAAAATGTTACGACACTCGATGGACAACATAGAGCTTAATGATTTTTTAATTCTAAAAAATTCAAATGAAGTCTGAAAAATACGAGACGTCTCATGGTATCATTATATCATATGAATACATAGATACTGTGATAAAAATCTAAAAAATGTTACGATAAAGTTGGTCATATAATGTGATGAAATTCTAAAAATGTTAAATAATTGAAATGAATTAAGTTTAAAAGAAAATCGATGGTTTTTTTCAATTGAAACTTTTTCTATAATTAAAATACAACATATATTATTTTATGAAAATTTTTGATATTTTTATAGGTCAATTTTATATTTTCTGTTAATTGATTATATTTCTAAAATTTAAATTAAAAGAAGTAAAAAAATCGTTTTTATTTTATCCGTTAAAACATCACATTTTCTCTGTTTAAAATGATAAAATTTTATCCCATTTATAAAAATAATATTTTTTTTTAATTTTTAATATTTTTTAATTTCTTTTCTCGTCATGGCTCCTGGCTCCAAACTAGTCGTGTGGGCCTAGTTGAGAAATTGCCCCTATGTATGAGTGGGTGATGGGTGAGTGGGCCTATATTTTTAATGGGACGGATAATCCAGATAAAAATTATCTGGATTATTCGAATCCATATCCAAATCTGACGGATGCCAGACATATCATATTTGTTTCCGTATCCGAAAAAATTATCTGAATCCAAATCTGTATCTGAATCAAAAAAATCTGAATCCGAATCTATATTTTTGGATACGGTCGGAAACTATCCGAACCATTTTCACCCCTAGTAGATAATAGATTGGACCTATTAGGGTTTTGGGGGGTCTCTTTGAATCGGCATTGCCTCTATTTATAGAGGTTGGTCATAAGTGTCTAGACTCTATTTTGAGTTGCACACGGGTTTCAAGTCGTCAATAATTAATTAGAGATAAAATAGACCTGAAATCAGGTAATCTGAATCGGATACAGATTGGCCCAGTCTGACTGAGCCCATATGGCCGGTCAGACCAGGCCTACATGGCCGGTTGGACTAGTCTGTGCCAAGTCTCGGCATATTTTCGGTAAAACTACCAAAAAGTGATATTTTGATAATTTTGACTATTAATGCTATTTTTTTGCTATCAACACCCTCGTCTGTTTAATTTTCTCCGTCTATTGTCTAAAAAATTATAGCTATTTTTATTTAAGTTAATCTTTGTCCTTAATCTACCCTACTATATAATTGGTGAGTTAGGATTACACCACGAATAACCATCAAACAAATCCTAACCTTTCAATCATTCATTCTTCTGATCTATTTTAATCTAATATAATCTATCCTTCCTAATCGCTCAGACCGAAATTTCCTACCGTCATCCCTAGAATTTTTCTTTAAATTTGTATTTTTTTAAAAAAAATCAAATTTGTATGTCGAATTCAAAAAATTGCAAAAATAGTATCCGGTCGGTCGACCGAGTGCCTACTGGCAGCCAGTAGGCTGTCCGACGGCCAATTGGCACCCAAAACGCGCTGCGGCGCACCGCGCCACGCCCGCGCCATGACCCCTTTCCTCCTGGCCCCTGCGTGCCCCCGTGACCCCTTGCCTCCCGCGCCCCCTCACTGAGCCCGCGGTCGGCGAGGGGACACGGCAGGCGAGGGGTCACGGGGGCGGGGGGGTGGGGGCGCCAGCACCGGGAGGCGAGGCATGGCGGGTGCGCGGCGCAGGCGCTAGCGGGGGCGCAGGCATGGCCAGAGCGTGGCGTGGCGCGCCACGGTGCGTTTCGGGCGCCAGTCGGCACTTGATTGGCCGACCGAATACAATTTTTGCAATTTTTTGAATCTGACATACCAATTTGAATTTTTTTAAAAAAATATTATTTTTTTAAAAAATCCTCATCCCCACATCCTCTTTTTTTACTCTCTCTCTCTCTCACTTGGCAGTGGGATGAACCTGCTGCAAGTCATACTGAGCCCCAGGGATTTGTTGTCGAGGATGCATTTGATGGAGAGCAGGAGGTGGAGTCGGGAGTCTGGATATCCGATTGATGATGCACCGGCACAACCAAGAGCAAGTCTTCATGATCACAACGAATGAAGTTTAGTTCAGCATAAAAGCAGTGTTGCGGAGTAGGCGCAGAGTGCATGTGCATGTTGATAGGAACTTAGGGGCTTAGGTTCTCAGAATCGCCTAGGGTTAGAGCTAGCAGGGTAAAGACTCAGGGGCGTGTTCCTCTGTGATCCATCGAGGAAGAAGACGCCATGGCCGGTGCTGTGGCGTCGAAATCCGGCGAACGGCGGCGGAGGTCAGGGAGCCTTCCCGTTGCTTCGGTACAATTACTTAGATCGGTATTTGCCTTAGGTTTTTTGGGATAGGCAGAGGAAAAGGTCGAACCTTGATCAGGAAATCTAGCCTCTCCCTATATAGTGCCGCGCAACAGGGGGCCCCTAACAGATTCCGTTGGGCGCTCCTGATCAATGCGCTGGGATCTGACACATGCACATGGCCTTTGTGCATGCGGGGAGGAGAGGGACTTAGTCCCCCTCTCCTCCCGGGAGATCTGTAACTAACATTCTCCCCCTAGATCTCTACTTATATCTTAACCTATACTTAACATAATATATGTTCCATTGTAGATAAATGCATCGAGCACGCTGCATCACAATAGTCAGTTACGTACTACATGACTCAACGACTACAATACACCTTTCCATTCTGAAACATAATCTTATCTTATTTTGGGCCCCTTATAAATCCATAGATCATAGGCTTTCCTTAAACCCATATCGACTAAATGTTCTCTGAAGATAGTGGGAGGTAAGCCTTTTGTGAGTGGATCCGCAAGCATTCGCTTGGTACTTATATGCTGTACTTATCGTTTGATCTTGGATTCTCTCCTCAACAATATAACACTTAACTTAGATGTGTTTGGCAGCAACACACTTCTTTTTGTTATAGGAGAAATATACTATTGACTCATTGTCACAGTATAACTTAAGTGGTTTTAAAATATTGTCAACCACTCTTAAAACCAGGAATAAATTTCTTAAAATATAGTGCTTGTCCGGCGGCCTCACAACTTGCTACAAACTTGGCATACATCGTGGTAGATGCCATCACGGTTTGTTTGGAGCTTTTCCACGACAAAGCTCCCTTTGCGAATGTGAATATGTAACTTAATGTGGACTACTTAGTATCCACACTTCCCGCAAAGTCTTAATCTGAATAACCTGTTATCGATAGGTTATCTAATCTTTCATACGTCAGCATGAGGCCTTTGTGCCTTATATAAAACTTAAGGCTTTCTTAATTTAATCCAGTGATCTATTTCTGGATTTTTTGATTTCTGCCAAGCATCCCGGCGGCATAAACTAAGTCAGGGTGAGCACATAATCGAGCATACATTGGCTTCAGACAGCAGAAGCATATGGAACCAATCTCATTTGATCGATCTCATATTGGTTCCTAGGATACTAAAGTTCCCAACTTATCACCCTTGACTATCAGATCAGGTGATAGCTTATACGCATGCATACTATATACTTTCTCAGTATATCTTCTAGTATGCTGTCTGCGATAATCTTAATACCCCATTAATGATATCTTAGAGAATCTCTAATCATAATGCATAGGAAAATTTCTCCAAGATACTTAATATCAAATGAGAGGACAAGAATTTCTTAGTATGTGATAGTAGATTGACATTACTACTTGCAAGTTGAATGTCATACACATAAAAGACTAGAAAATAAATTTCCTATTCTTTAACTTAGCATCAATGTAATTGTCCTTTTCATTCTCCTTAAAACCCAAAATT
Source organism: Zizania palustris (assembly GCA_019279435.1). Taxonomy (NCBI): domain Eukaryota; kingdom Viridiplantae; phylum Streptophyta; class Magnoliopsida; order Poales; family Poaceae; genus Zizania; species Zizania palustris. The sequence goes on from JAAALK010000286.1 coordinate 35,390,515, forward strand.
TTCTAATAGTCTAATTAAATTTTAGGTGCCCTTACTTAAAACTTATTTAAGTCCATTGGACATAGATAAAATGACATCCTAAAATTTCCTTCATTTCTATGACTAAACACTTAGTTGTGTCATATAGACATTCTCACTTAAAGCTTGTTGAAAATGTCGTTTTTATATCAAACTGATGCAGTTCTAAGTCATAATATGCCTTAATTATTCTTAAAGAATCCTTAAATAAGACATACGAAAATGTCTCATTTAATCTGCTTCTTATCTGAGTTGGCACATTATTTTCTAAGTTAGAGAGTTGTTCCTTTACTTCTTCATTAGCATCATCTAGAAATGCAGATTCCTGAATAACAGGAGCCTCATGTATAATAGATGTCGCTAATGAAGGTCCAAACTCAAGTGTTGGACAAAGGAAACTACCACAGGTACATGAAAAAATTGCTCTTGAATCATAGGAGTGGATTCACTAACCCACTTCTCTTCAAGATTAATTTATCTAAGTACCGTGCTCCCCCCGATTAAAGCATCTTCTAAAAAATGCATGTCTTGTTTCTACAAACTTAACATGTCTGACAGGACATTAAAAAACGAGTTCACTTAGACTTATTTTTACAGTCAATAAAATTGACAACTTACTGTCTTAGGACTTTAACTTATTAATATTTGGGTTAAAATATAACCTTAGCAGGACGACATACCCATATTCTAAAATAATTTAGAAAATGGTTATCGTCCTGTCCATAATTCTTATGGTACTTTTAGGCACATACTTATTAGGGATCCAATTAAAAATATGAATGGTGGTTTTAATTCCTCCATCCACAAATTAATCGGTAGAGTGGAATAACTTACCATGCTACTTACTATGTCCACTAAGGTGCGAGTGCACCTTATAGCCACTCTATTTTGCTGAGGTACACCCGGTATAAAATACTGGGCTATTTTTCCATTTTCTATAGAACTTTGCAAAAGGGTTCAAGAAATCGGCCATACGGGGTATATTTACCGTAGCACGGTCAGATCTTACTCTTTTAAACTTTAGATCATGCTGATATAAGAATCAGCCTTAAAACATCTTAAACTTATCCAGAGCAACTGATGATCTGATCACTATGATTTTATCGCTCTTTGATTGGATAAATGTCATGTGAACGATCAACTATAAATGTTATGAATAAATCATAATCATTCACAGACATTCCCCAAAATGAACCACACAAAACTGTGTGAACTTAATTAAACTTACTCGTAGCAACTTAATCAATTAATTCTAAATCATCGTTGGACAGAATTAGAATCAATTGAACTTAAACATAGTAACTTTATCACCAACGTTGGTCAGGAGATAAAAATTACTACAATAATTAAACTTAATTTCATGTCTTTCTTAATTTATTTGACATATTTATCTTAATGCAATCTATGCATAAAACACAGTCTGAAGAAACTGCCCATTAGATAGTGCCATAATTTCGAAAATACGTCATCAATTCTTTTGCTCTTATCATTATTCTCAGATGATAAAATCATCCTGAGAAAATAAATAAAGTTTGTCATGCTCAAAAACAAGACTAAAGACTTTATTTCTAAGTGCGAAAATTCATCTATTAACATTCTTGTTCATCCATTTTGGGAACTCCACATAATCCTTCATGTGGTGTTCTTCCTTACAATGTTTGTATGCCCTTCAGGACATCATGTTCCTTTATGTGAGCTTATAAGAGGAGTCCTTAGCATCATTAGAACGAGTCTTATAATGCTTCTTTCCCTTTATTTATGTTGCACATTATGACCTAAATCATTGTGTGCTTACTTAATTCTTATACATAGTTTGAAATCAGCATCTATAAACTCCAACACTCTCGCTGTGAGTTGTAGGTGATCACAAAATGATCAGAAAACCTCAGTGTGACATCATAATAAAATGGACGATAATATCGTCCTTGAACTCTTTATTCATGGGTTTCAGCTTTGAAAACCATGTTGCAAATCCTTACTATGCATTTCTCAATAAGCGTGCTAGCATATGCCTTAGAAAAGTCAGTGTATTGACCCTTCACCTTATTCAGATACTCACGACGTGGGAGAGAACCACTAATTAGCTCCATAATGGAGCTCTTAATCATAATACATTTGTGATTCGACAGATTTCATTTAGTATGATCCAGATCATACTTTTATTCTTATTTCTGCGAAGTCATGTAACCTTGTGACAAAAGCCTCCTAGCTTTCATACTTACAGATCACGGGCTCTACATATCAGGCAATCAAGCATTAATGCAAGATCACATCTCATAGCGTAAAAGCTATCTTAATATATCATCTTCGGGAACCGTAGTTCTTATCATTGAGAGACTCAATGACAGAGATATGACTTATCACATTTCTAATAAGAAACATTATCAAAGTATATTATAACAAACATAATATGACACATGAAAATTTAACGTTGGTCAAAATCAACATGTGACATACTTAAAACTTAAAAGGCGAATTAATTCTACATCACCGTTGGGCAGAAATAGAATAAATTCAACTGAACCACAGTAATTTCATCACCAACGTTGGTCGGGAGATAAAATCACTATGTTAACAAAATACAACATTTATAATGTCAAATTAAATTATCTCATTGGTTCAAATTTAATCGGCAGAATAAACATTACTTAATTGATAGGATGAACATGGTACTAATCTTAAAACAGTGTATGCGCAGCACAATACTTAATCAATAATACAATTATGAATTTACAGCATAATACTTATTTTAAACAGTGTATGCACAGCGGAAGACTTAGTATTAATTAATACACTAATTAAAATAGTAATAAAATTCTGAATTTAAACTTAAACAAAATTCATAACAGATATTCCTCAATTAAATATAGTCCTTAGACTAAATTTAATAAATAAAATATCACAAAATGCTTAAAATGTTGCAAAATTCAGAACACAAATTACTGAGTCTATACAAAATTACACAAAATTTTCCCCGCGAATAACTTATATTTTCTTAATTTTTGGCATTTTTATTAATTTCCAAGTATTACTTAATTGGAAAACCATTTCTGAAAATCCTGGAAAATCAGAAAACAATTTTGGCCCAAAACAGTATTGAGGCCAGCCCAAAGTGTGAACTCCACCTGGCCCATAGCGCTCCCCGCGCGCGCCCACGCACCCAGGCCACAACCTAGGCCTAGGCCAGGAAAGTGGCCCCCCGCCTAGGCTGATTTCCAGTCTAGATAATCCTGGCCGTCGAATCTGATCCGATGGCCAGGCGCTGATCTCGGTGGGTTAAATACCCGCAGCACCTCGGGCAAAACCCTAAACCCCCTTTTCCTCCACCCGAGCGCATGAGCAAGCGGCGGAGAGCACTCAGTGGCAGCAGAGCGGGGCCAGCGACGGTGAGTGGGCGAGCGCGGCAGCGCGAGTGAGCGAGCACGGCGATGACGGCGGAGCGCCGCCCACTGGCCTCCTCGCCGGACTCCTCCGCTCACCCTAGGGTGAGAGAGGGTCAGCCGAGGTAGCCAGCGGCGGTGTTTCTCGCCCGACCCGATCCCTTGCACCGGTTCACCGGCGAGCGGCGGAGAGCGATGGCGGCCCGGTCATCTTCCCAGACTCCAGCGAGCGGATCCGGCGGCGAGGAGCCATGGTAAGGACCCGGCTCCCTCCTTAGTCTATTTTAGGTTTAGGGTTAGGGTTTTCACCCTAACCCTAGCCCTCTGATTAGGCTTTTCGGCTCCTTTTTTTGTTTCTCAGTGTTCTTCCTCAGCCAAAACTTAATCCCCTTTCGGGATTTCTTATTGCCGGATCTAGGGTTAGGGTTTCGGGAACCCTAAACCCTCCTCCTTTTGTTATTCGGTCGAAACCTAGAGCCCTCTTGGGGTACCTTACTGCGGGACTAACAGAGGGGATTTCTTAGGGTTCTTTTGGGCTAAACCCAGAGGGGGTCTTCTTCAGGGTTATAGAGGGCTTAAAGGGGCAGGGGCGGGGTTCTTAGTGCAGTGGTGGCGTCAGCTCAAGGGAGCCCGACGCCACCCTAATCCTAACTAGCCTACCTTAGAACAAACCTTCGCTCTGATACCATTGATAGGAACTTAGGGGCTTAGGTTCTCAGAATCACCTAGGGTTAGAGCTAGCAGGGTAAAGACTCAGGGGCGTGTACCTCTGTGATCCATCGAGGAAGAAGACGCCATGGCCGGTGCTGTGGCGTCGAAATCCGGCGAACGGCGGCAGAGGACAGGGAGCCTTCCCGTTGCATCGACACAATTACTTAGATCAGTATTTGCCTTAGGTTTTTTGGGAGAGGCAGAGGAAAAGGTCGAACCTTGATCAGGAAATCTAGCCTCTCCCTATATAGTGCCGCGCAATAGAGGGCCCCTAACAGATTCTGTTGGGTGCTCCCGATCAATGCACTGGGATCAGGCGCATGCACATGGCCTTTGTGCATGCGGGGAGGAGAGGGACTTAGTCCCCCTCTCCTCCCGGGAGATCTGTAGCTAACACATGTTTGTTCCTCCTTTGCATGTCGGATCATGGGATGGCATGGTTCACGAAATTAGTTTTTGATATCAGTTCTATGTAATTCAGAATCAGAACTCTCTTTTTTCATCGTAGTATAAAGTGAAAATTGCCCTAATAATTCCCCTGTTCGACATTCCAATTTTCATCGATTTGATCTCTCCGTCTATATATGTTTCAAACTCAAACCTTTGTATAATCGTGTCTAAAAAATATTTATATACACGAACACAATCGATGGATAGTGTGGTAGAGAAGAAAGAAACAGGAAAAAGTGTGAATATCGTGTAAGAGAAAGGATGAAGAATCGAATGAACAAAGAGAAGAAAGGATTAAAAAGCAACTAGAATACAAAGCGAGAAGGATTCTGAATCATCACTGGCTAATTCAGATGCGTATGTCAACACATGGCTAACTTAATTATGTTTTCTGTGTATTTTCACCGTATGTGTTAACAGTGCACAAGGTTAAATTTTGAGACAACCTGCAAGTTGCAAGCTATCAAATTGTGTAGATCAAATTATGTCATGTGGCTGCCATGACTTCTCAACTGGTTTCAGAAGGTTTAGAAGGTTTTCTTTGGCCCAAGGTTGAAGCGAATCGAAAATCTCCCTCTTTTGGGGTGGCAGCAAATGCTTGACCTGGAGATGCACTTCACTTGGAAAATTTTTGTTACATTTATCACTTTTTTCATGGTCCAGAAAAATAGGAAAAACATAATTTGTATTGTTAAACATCTTGACATGAAAATGTTCTGTCATTTGAAAGATAAAGATAGTGTGGTTAATTATTAGGGACTAAATGTAGTCTGTCTATTATACTCCATCATATCATTCAAACATAAGTTTGCTTTCATTTAGATGCTCTGAATCCATGTTTCAAAGAAAATTTCTTTATCAGAAGATAGTTAATTTATTTTGTTCTGTCACAATACAGGGAGGTAGTTCTGATCAGCTGTACGAGTCAGTGCATTCACACTTTCACAGGCATGTACATATCATCTTTCTTTAAGACTAACCACACTATCTTGTATCATATCATATGTATGAATCTTATCTGACTTTTCTATCCTTATCACATTCTCTCATTGCCAAAGGATACCCTGCTTTATCCTGGCCATAACTACAAAGATTTCACAATAAGTGCTTACTTTCTTTTAAGTTTTCCAATCAAGATACCAGATACCTGACTTGTTTTACTTTGCAGGTAAGTACTGTTGAAGAGGAGATTGCCTACAATCCTCGATTGACCAAGGATAAGGTATTTGCTAAGCATGCTTAAATTATTTGCATGCAGTGCACCTAACTATTAAAAGCTGTCTGTTTTTTCTGACAATAATCTACTTGTTATTTCTACAGGAAACATTCGAGTCAATTATGGAAATTGTTGCAATCACCATCTGTCTTTTTTCTCCAGGAAAACATATTACATCCAGAATTTAATTGGTCTCTTGATGATGCAGAATGTTTTTCTAGCTCATAAAACATGGTAATTAACCGGTGGAATAGTTAGTAATTTTGATATCTTGTAATAACCTGTTCCTTCTGAATTTTCTTATCTTTGCTGAATTTTGTTTTCAACTAAAACATTTTGTTTTTCCCTTGTAAGGATCCGGTGAACACAAAGCTCACCAAATTTGTACTAGGGTAAGATTGATGTCTACAACATTTTGCTATGATTATAACTCATCAATGAAGTTATAAACTGTTTGGAGAAATAGTTTTACACTAACAAGGTCCAAATGTATATATCTTCAAAGCCTACGTAAGGCCAGAGCCCTTTGGAGCGGTGAAGCCAAAAAGTAAGTCCAAGACCCCTTCGTCCATAGCGAAGCACGTATGCAAAGGCTACTGTGAAGATTATTTCAAGAAGTCACAAGACTAGAAGCTAAAGTACGGAGGCTTCCTCCGAGGCCCCCTCCGAGGCCCCTCCGGATCGAAGCCTCCGACCCACACTCCGGCGCAGACCTGGCGTGAATACCTAGACCCAGGGCCTTCGTCTCTAGTATTTGCACATGTATTTGTATGTCAGTTAACTATTTTACCTCTACGAAACCCTATAGTCAGAGCCCTGTAAGTAAAGGGTAAAGTAGACTTTTCCTTTTATGTTTGCCTATAAAATCAAGGTACTACCCTTGTAAGACGATAAAGGCAACAAAATAGCAAAATCACTATAAACTGGATGTAAGGCTATTATCCCTCAAGGAGGCCCAAACTAGTATAAATCCATGCCTCATACAAGAACCCTTCGAGGTTCATACTCTTTTATACACTACTTCCTTAGAGTTTGTCACCATTACAGAAACTTGTTTATAACTAAAACAATTGCTATAACAGTTGGCGTCGTACGTGGGATCCTAGTACCAAAAGCTAGCGTCTCTACCACTACCTACATAATCAACCCAAAGATATACCTCTGCAGAGGGCTCTAGCTTCTGTGAAAGTCTTGTGGCCTTCGCATGCTCCTCTTCAGCAAGGGGCTTCGAACCTACCATGAAGGCTTCTCCATCCTTTCATCAGCCTTAGAAGCTCTAGGGGCTAAGAGGAAAACTTCGACGATCTACTCCGAGGCCCTAGGTCTCCGGACCTTTTTGGGCTTCCAAAGGTACACTTAAGCTTCCTCGCAACCCAAGCTCGAAGGTGGGCTCGGTGCAAGATAAATAAAGTCCGCATATATATACGAGGCATCATGCTCCGCTTGGATATATGCTGGCTTCGGGCTCCGTCAAAAGCCCCCCAAAAATCTGTGTGATCTGTTCCACCTTCGTCACTACATAGCGCCTCCAGGCCCGTAGTCACACAAAAAAACAGGACTCTGAGCTTGCAACTCGAAACGTCCTGGGACTCCGATATTGCAACTCGAAGGTTCCAAAAAGAGTCGACGGTGACTCAATACTCCGGTGTGATCCACACCATCTTCACATAAGCTCGAAGCCTTGCTTCGCTTATCCTAAAAATAAATCCCTAAAACCCTACTTCGTGTTCTAAATAAGCTCTAAGCCTTGCTTCACTTATCCTAAAAATAAATCCCCAATGCCCAGCTTCGTGTTCTAAACAAGCTCGAAGCCTTGCTTCACTTATCCTAAAAAATAAGCCTTGAAGCCTTGCTTTGTATTTTAAATAAACTCTGAAGCCTTGCTTCAACCATCTATCTCGAAGCTCAGCTTCGTGTTAAATAAACCTCTAAAGCCCTGCTTCGCTAATAAAATAAAATCCCGAAGCTAATCTTTAGGTACCAAATTACACATCTCAAAGCCTTGGTTCACCTCGAATATGGTTCAAAGCCTAGCTTCGCCTCGAGTAAACCCCGAAGTCGGGATACGATCGATGTTTTCAAGCTAAACCAGTCTTCCTCTAATATAAATCGAAGTAAAACCTGCCGATTTTCACCAAGTCAAATGACTGAAGCCCTCATACAGGTTAAAAAGTGATCTAAAGTTCGAAGCCCCTAGGCCAAACGCACTCCTCCGCATTTCTAAGTTGTGTTGAGCCATTGCATAATTGCATGCATCGGCTGCACCGAAGTCCCTAACCACCACGTGCAAGGGGGGTCGATAACCATGCATGCGGAGTGTGCTTCGCTATTCGATTCATTCGAAGTATGAATAGAAATAAATTTCATTCATTATAGTTGCGAAGTATATGGCAATTTGTGAAGTGTGTTACAATTGTGAAGTATACAATACACTTCAAAGTAAAATGCTACGAATAAGCGCTATCAAAACCTAAGTAAAAGTGGGCCCGAGACCCCAAAAAAATCGACCCTCGCTTGCTCTTTTTTCGATGAGGCCCCCCTTGGCTAGACGAACCCTCGCCGGAGTTAGATCTCCCACGGTCGGACCGTCCACGCCTCAAAGCTAGGAGAGTTCTTCTTTCCTCTTGCAGGTCAGCCCAAGTCCGAAGTGCAGGCAGCTCTGTATCAAAAGCAGAAAAATCCAAGACTTCATTACCGTCTTGCAAAGGCACATTCGAACGTTGGATCCCTTCGCCATCCGGAGATACTTCAAAGCCGCTCAAGTCCGGTGAAGACGAAGAGTTCTGAAGGGGCTCAACCTTTACGTAGGCTAGTATCTCTTGGGCTACCTCGGGTATGACTTTGCCCCTAGGACCCCACGGTATTTTGAACCGATGAGGGCCTACGGAACTAGCTACTTCTAGCGCTACCCAACGTTGGCGAAGTGTCTCCGAATCCTCGAGCACTTCAACATTAACATTCGAAGGCTGAGCCTGGGTAGGTACAAAAACACCTCCACATTCCATTAATAAACTAATAAGTTTGCTTTACAGGCCTATAGCTAAATATTACAAAGCGAAGCCTAAAAAGATCTACACGAGCAGTCGGCCCTCTTGAGTTCGAGGGACGCTTCGCGCGCCTGTGCCTTCTGGGGCTCGTGAAGCCGACGCCAAGATTCGAGGACTTTGGGAGCTGGTGAAGCTAGGCGCTGCCCTCCGAAGGCCACTAACTTGATGGAGGTCGCTGCTTTGAGGTGCTATCACCCCGCTTTGTGGAGAAGCTATGGCACTCCTTGGCCAGCCAACCACCATGCGGTCCATGCGAAGCTCACGAAGGTTTCCTCCATTATAAGGGCGATCGTTTGAAGAAATCCAAGTCGATCCCTAATCGGGTCCTAGGCGCCAAAATTTGGAGTCTAGCAGCTGGTCCCCAAGCGTCCCAAGACTCTGGTGAGGATGAAGGTGGCTTCATCAACCCCTCAGGTCACTTTGACCTTTTCAGCCTCCAAGAATTGGCCACACGGAGCTCGATGTTCTCTACCACTAGCTTCGCGTTGCCTTTCTTCGAAGCCTAGAGCACTTGCCGGAGGTCTTCGGCCTCTGAGGCCATCTTCGACAGAGCTTCACTCGCCTTGGCCGCTTCGGCCCTTGATGCCTCAGCTGCCGTTTCGGCTTACTATTGTCGTTTAGCGGCTTTGAAAGCCTTTTGATGATAAGAGAAGTTGATTAGAAGCAAGAAAACCTAAGGATTTAATGAAGCAATTTACAAGCCTCCGCTTACTTGAAGAAGGGCCTCTTCGGCCGCTGCGGTGAGGTCTCCGTGGCGATAGTGGCCCAAGTCCGCTACCAAGTCATTCCTTGTGAGGCCTTCACTGCTCCAGAGGTACCGAGATATTATTTCTTCGACAGGCACACCGACGAGATAAAAGGCCTCAGCAGAGGCACCCGGTTTGTGAACGCCTCCAGAGTAGGGCTCCGATCAATTACATCCATGGCATCTTCCGAAGGAGCCGGGAGAGGGGTTTCATCACCAGCCCCTCCTTCGCCCCCCTTCACCCAAAGGGTCCTCGTTGGACTCTTCGCTACTACTGTTGTTGATACCTTTGCTATCTCCGGAGGACCCCTCTGCATCAACAGTGCTAGGTCTCGCTTCCTCGGCTCTGACATCATTTGAAGGAGAAAAAGAATTCAAGACAACTACAAAAACAAAGGCAGTTAAAAGGCCGAGACGACAGGTACCTTTGACTTCCTCCATGGCAGGGGAGAAGTTTGGGCAGTTCGAAGCCACGAAAAGCGCTGCCCAAGTTGTTGGACGAGACTGCGAGGCCTCTAGCGCCGAGCCCCAGGCCGCAGCCCCTAGCACTACCTCTATTTCCCCTCTGAGTGTGCGGCTCAAGGGTAGATGCGTCTCCACACCAGACCCTTCAGCGTGCAAAACTACTAAAGAGGTCCCTGAGGGTTTAGCAGAATCTGAAGGCCCCCTAGGGAGTCATGGCGGTGAGTCCTGGGGCTCGTCGTCATCCACCCTCTTCGCTTTGACCCCTCTCCCGAAGGTGTAGGGTCCGAGAGCTCTGAAAAAGAAGGTACTTCATCAGCACTAAGCCGAGCCCATACTCAGTTGTACCGTTCCTAGGTCCCCACCAGAGCGAGCCTTCGGGTTCGCTCGTCTAGTGTCGGAGCCCCCACAACGCGTCCAGCCACTATGATGGCCTCCTCCAATGTCAACACTTCGTGCTTGGCTGCAACAATGAAGCCCAACAATCAAAAATCAAAGAACGAAGCATCAAGGAAGCATGGGCTACGATTCAAAGCCTTACCAACAAGCTTTGAAGAGATATCCTTCAAGTCACCCATGGAAGAGTCCACGAAAAGATTCTTCAGCCAAATGCACCCGAGGGGACTGATTCGAAGGGTTATAAACTGCTCAGCGAGGTCCCTCATACTCATTCTCCCAGCCACCCTCCATAGTAGTTGAATCTGAGACTTGTTAGTGGTGGAGTCCAATGTCACTTGAGCTTGGCGGCGATAGGAGATGAGGACATTGGTGCTCTGAAGAGGGGAGTCTGCACTGATGATGACGTAGAACCACTTCTGATCCCACTTTGAGTACCGGCAGTCGTTCACCGCCCTCGCCAGAAAGGAGTCTACAAACTCCTTGCAAAGTTGGAAGTTCACACTTCCGAAGGCCAAGGCCATGTCTACTCCGTCCTGCCCAGTCCTCCTCCTCGGCTAGCAGCTGGTGTTGTGAAAAGAAGCGAAGACATTCGTGTGCCCCTCGCACCCTTCGGTCCTCATAGCCTACTCAAAGATTGCGAGTCAGGCTATGGCATTCAGAGATAGCTGAGGAAGCTCCAAGTTGTACATCTTCAGGACCTCACCTAGCATACCTTCGGCTAGTACCCCGAGCCCAGCTTTGAAGACTACTGCCTCGTCGGCATGAGGCGTAGGGATGATCTCAGCCTTTGTCACCTAGAAGCTCACCTTCTTGGAAACCTTGCTCGCGCATACTGCGTTGATGGACTCCAATGTGGACGCTTTCGCCTGCAACTCTAGAATCTTCTCAAACTTCTCTGACGGAGGGTGAAGGTCGAACACTCTAAGGTGCTTCGTCGGAGTCTTCGTTGTATCCATCGCCACCATCGCAGCCTAGGCGTTAACGGAGCCTGACCCCCTGCCCAGGGCGAGGGCCTTCTTCAACGAGCACTTCTTAGACATCTTGATTATATGTTCCGAGCGCGAGAAGGAAAGGGGCTCTAGAGGCGAAGGAAGCTAGAGAACTCAGGGAGAAGAGAAAGCAAGGCATGCGCGCGTAATGAGCCGCAGGGTGCTGGTGGGCTTTTATAGGCGGTGAAAAGTCGCAGTGCACCCCTCAAGACACATTTTTTTACTACCCGAAAACCATCCTCTGCGGTCTATGATTCGTGGGGCCAAGGTGAAACAAGGTGCGATGCCTCCGTACGACAATAGTTCGATTTTGAACCGTTGGTTGCCCGGTGTCGGTTGGACTTCCGAGGGTGTCTCATCCGCTCCTGCAAGGCATTAAATGATTAGCATTGCCCGAGGCCAGGCTCCGTGGCTCAGTTCCGAAGCCCTATACCAGAGCCCTAAAGTTCGAAGGAGTCATGTTACAATTTCATTTCCCTATGGAACACGCACCCCTTCGTTTAAAGGACCACGTGTGAGGGGCTACTGTTGGGAGAAATAGTTTTACCCTAATAGGGGCCAAATGTCTATATCTTCGAAGCCTCCATAAGGTCAGAGCCATCTGGAATGGTGAAGCCAAAAAGTAAGCCCAAGACCCCCTTGTCCTAAGCAAAGCATGTATGCAAAGGCTACTGTGAAGATTACTTCAAGAAACCACAAGACTAGAAGCCAAAGTGTTGAGGCCTCCTCCGAGGCCCCCTTCGAGGCTCCTACGGATTGAAGCCTCTGGCCCACACTCCGGCATAGGTAAAATATCTCAATACCACCCTAGCATGAAGACCTAGATCTGGGGCCTTCATCCCTGATATTTGCACATGTATTTGTATGTCAGTTTACTATTTTACCTCTACAAAGCCCTGTAGTCAGAGCCCTATAAGTAGAGGGTAAAGTATACTTTTCCTTTTATGTTTGCCTATAAAAGCAGGGTGCTACCCTTGTAAGAGGACGAAGGCAACAGAATAGAAAAATCACTATAAACTGGATGTATAAACTGAATATAAGGCTATATCCCTCAAGGAGGTCCGAACTAATATAAATCCATGCCTCATACAAGAACCCTTCGAGATTCATACTCTTTTATACACTACTTCCTTAGAGGTCATCACCATTACAGAAACCTTTTTGTAGCTAAAGAAATTGCTACAACATAAATCAAATTGTCTGTTGGTAGATTTATTAGTAGGAGGGCATCAAAGGGAACAAGATCAGCTTGCTTTAGGATTCACTTTTCTTCCACAACAATTTTAGGGAATTTCATATTGGGATTCTATTATATTGTTGTGTCAATTGATATTTCATTTCTCTTGGAACAGTATGTGATTGTTTGTGATTTGTGCAGTTAACATATAAAGACCAACAAGTATAAGCTTGATTTGTTTGGTGACAACTAATCAACAACCAAGTTTCATGTCTGATCTTGATGTTTGGCTTCATCTGCCTTTGGTATGCGATCACTCGGTATGGCCCTTCTACTTGGTAAATGCATGTGATAGGTTTTTTTTGCTTGTAGCTTTATTTCCCTGCTTGTTTAATTTACGAGGATTAGCGATGCACCTGTAGCTTGTGTATGTTCATTTACTACTTAATGGTGAGGATTTGTAAGATAAACGATCGACGGAGATTTATTTCCCTACTTTTGTGTATGGGGATTTTTATGATTTCTCCATAAATCTTTTATCTAAATTATATTTGGTGAAATTGTCTGCGCTGTTGTAATATTTGGAAGAATTATCTATTATGTTTGTAATATTTGGTGGAATTGTATGTTCTGTTGTAATATTTGGTGGAATTGTTTGTTCTGTTGTAATAAAGGTTGTAGAGGAGGCAAAAAATATGTTAGGTTATTCATCAGATATCTTTTTCCTAATTCACTAGAAAATTTGTTGGTGTACATATCTAATTCTTTCACAGGGATAGTTTTGTTAGAATCTTTGCTCTTAATTTAACCTTTGCAAAAGAAAATTAATATTGACCTATGTTGTAAATATGTTACATAACTATATATATTAATCTTTATTTTACTCGTTTTTTTGGCAAACTTATATTATGTTTGTGATACTATTACATTTGTGGTTATTATTTATTACAACAAAGAAAGGAAAAGTAAAAAAACATCATCTTTCTTTCCATTGAATAATTAAAATACTTTTTACTTCAGAATATTTTGTATGTTGTATTAGGAATATTTGTTGCACAAGACAAACTCTTTGATTCATCATCGATATCTTTTGATATGAAACTTAATTTATTTCATTGTTCGTTTCCAATTCAAGGTATTGTTCATTTCAAATTCAAGATATTTTTTGCTTTCAAATTTTATCGTAACGGTAGCACGTGCACGCTACTAGTCTCGATGGGACGTTAGTACTTTTGCTAAAGTCCAGAGATCACCACATACTCTAATGATCCACTCAGCTTAAGAGTCATCAGTTCAGTGTCAGGCTGTCCATGTCATATCAAGGAATTAAGGGGGTGTTTGGATCCATAGACTAAAATTTAGTCTGTGTCACATCGGTTGTTTGGACATCAATTTGAAGGACTAAACGTGAACTAATTTGTGGGATCGGATTTGATGACTAGAGGGGGGTGAAGAGGCGCCTCGACAACTTCTTTTGAAAATGATGGCCTGTCCAGAACAGCCCAACACACCTCTAAACTTACACAAACAAAATTTGTGACTTACAGATCAAAACCAGAACAGAATTCAGCGTCAAACAAAGTTTTTGTATAGAGCGGTGAATGAATAGTCGAACTACTCTATCGGAGATTGAAACTTTGAAATAGGCTAGCTAGTTCAGCAAGTGAAACTCCGACAGAACAGTGTCGATTGTTGAAACTCCGATATATTTCAGAAATTTAGAAACACACTCAGTAGCTCAATTTAGTTAATTTGAATCAAGATCTTGTCAAGGATAAATGACTATACACACTTCTCAATATTCACAAGATCATGAACAATCAAATTCAGCATTCATGTGAATCTCAAGATTTTGTTCAAAGTTGATATGAAGAAGTTCAATGAACAGGAAGAGCCCACAAATTTTGATCAGGAAAATATTCAATACAGGAGTAAGATTAATGCTTTTCAATCAATGGATACGGCTTAGATTTCATCCAAAGACTCAAAAAAATTCCATGCAACAGTAGATTAACACACATACTTCAGACTAATATTCACACGAAAAATGAACTGCAGTTTTACTGAAATCCTGTAGCAAAACTGATCCAAATCTAAACCTTCAATCTAACAATTTCAGTAATGATGAATAAATGATTTTCAATCTTTGCAGTTATCTGTTCAGCACTTAGCAACCATCAGCATATCTTCATAAACATATATAAAAGCAGAAAAACTCCAACCAACCATATTCAGAACATGTATCTCTAATCAATTCATGAATAGTACGTGCTGACTGAAAATACTGTACCACTGAATATGGTAGTTTTAGTTCTATCAAGATATTCAAGCTAAAAGGAGACAATAAAGATTAGAAGGATATATCTTCAAGATTTCAAATAAGTTCACAATACTTATGCAATAGGTGAAAGTTCAGTTTCAAACAGAATGAACAATGAATATCTTAAACTGACAAAATTCAGAGCTACACATAACTGTTTTAGAGAAGCTACCTCAAATATTACTTCAAATTGATCAGATTGAATAGCACCTGGGAGTTCTCAACTTTTCAGAAATTTTGACTCCATGAGACTGATCAATCAACAGAACTGAAACAGAAAGTGATTCTAGCAAAGCCAAAGAGAAATTACTTGGACTGAGCAGTTCATCTTTTGAGTAGGTAATATTGAACCAAATCACACAATCTTTGCATAATGATTTCTTAGACAAAATTTGCAGTATTTATCTTTTCAGAAGTAACACTGTTCAGTGCATATAGATTTTTTTCTGCATCTATGATGATATAGTCTGCAGCTTTTCAAGCACATGCTCTGTTCTTCAATCAACAAAAAGGATAAGAACAGAAGGAAGCAATCAAACTATTCACTTCAGGAATTAAAGGATTTCAACTTTTGATTCAAGAAGATGTGAACATAATTTGTGGGTTTGGAGCATCTTTTGCTACCATGAGAGAATATATGTTGCTCTGCAATCTCTTGGTGGTGGCAACTAAACAGCACACAAACTGTTCACAAACTGGCAAGATCTACAGAACCCGAGAGAGGCAAGCAACAATTAACTTCTGACTGGATGAGCTCTCAAAAATTGATCCTCAACTCAAAAATACAATAGGATTTCTTAGTCACAAACAGATTAGAGGCAACTCTGTCTTCATATCAGAACTAGAAGAACAGACCAAAGAAACCAGGACAGCAGACAAAAAGAACAGTTCAGGAACATTTTGGGACGATGAACAGTAAATAGATTCAGTTGAATTGATTGCAAGATAGAAAAACTTACTAGATTAATCATGCAGTAAATGTAAAGCTGAACAGAAAACTGAAAGAAATTTCTGGTTTGATTAAAAGTGGGCAGCCCTAACCCTTAGGCATGGGGTCCTTTATATATGCTCACCTACTAAAGTAATCCCCAAAATGTCATTAGGCTTAATTTGAATCAAGCTCTTGTCAAGGATAAATGACTATACACACTTCTCAATATTCACAAGAACATGAACAATCAAATTCAGCATGGGGAGAGTAGATGACCGGCATGCAAGAGGGAAGGAGGGCCCACGCAGGCTTGGTTGTGGCTCAGTGTGGGGATTCATCCACAACATCGATGCAAGGCACGAGGAGATGGGTCACCAGCAGGAGAGGAGGAAGGAAGAAAAAAGTGGAGGGAGGATGAAGGAGGAGAGAGAAGCATCCGCATCAGATTTTAGTGGTCTCACCTGTCAATTGGATTTATCGAGCCAACTCAACATTCTTATGCCAACGTGGACAACCATGCAGGACAAACTATTGTCTAAAACCACCTCGTGGGTAATTTCTATGATTTAAAATAGTTCAGGGGTTGTTGGTGTCTTTTTTGTCACACTTTGACACAAACGTGGCTAGGAAGATCTGCTTAACTCTAGTACATGCCCTACACTCTTAGAAAAAGGGTTCAAGCTGTGCTAATCAATTTGACCTTGTAACTAATAAAGAAACAGACGAAATATCATTAGTAGCAAAGCCTATTGGCTGCCAAGCTGATGACTGTGGTAAGGATATAATAATCATGAATGAACAACGTTGATTGGCCAGAAGGCCGATGACCATGGTAGAGCAATCGTGATGAATGCGCCATCGGCCGATGAGATAGGTAATTTACACGTATAGGCCGATGAGCATCCGCCGACAGTGGAAAGAATATGACTCTGAATTGAAGACAACCTATCGGCTTGTACTCCGATAAAAATAAATAAAACATGCCAAATAACATGTCTATATTATCAAAAACATCACAATAACAAGATTGGACATAACCAAGATAGTATCTAGTCACGATGAATTTAATAATACTTGTTGGACAGAAAAGGGCGACCAGAGGGGGGTTGAATGGGAGCTTTTTAAAATTTCTAGTAAAATTAGCCTTCTGTTTTAAAACAGTCTTCCGTGGAACAGGCTTCGAACACACCTTTTGGAGGTTTGGTTTGGAGGTATTCTACAGCTCAGGAACCAGACTTAGCAACGAGCAAAAGTTCAAAGTCAAGAAGACTTCGCTCACACACACGAAACCAAAACCACAACTCTGCTGGGATTGTGCAGGCTCTGCACACTAGGTGCCTTTGAGCAGGCTTCACACTTCACCCTTCGTAGGAGGTGTTTCCCTCTGCGGACTTCGACCAGATACTCCGCACTAGCAACTAATACTAGGCTTCGTATTTTGAAGGTCTAAATGCAAATAGAAATAGATTTTGCTAAGGGAAGATGTTGGACCGGAAACGGCGACCAGAGGGGGGGTGAATGGGAGCTTTTAAAAATTCGGGCTAAAAACTTAGCCTTCGGTTCTGTTCAGTCTTCTGCGGAACAGGCTTCGAACACAACCTTCGAAGGTCTGGTTCGGAGGTACTTCGACACCTTCGAACACAGGCTTCGGAGAGGCAAAAGTTCGAAGCCAAGAAGACTTCGCTCCACTTACAACCCTCGAAAATCTACTCTGCTAAGTCAGTGCAGGCTCCGCACACGAGGTGCTTCGAGCAGACTTCGCACGTCACCCTTCGCAAGAGTGGACAGCCCTCTGAGGACTTCGACCAAGTACTTGGCGACAGCAACGGGTGCTGGGCTTCGTACCCGAAGGTCTACACGCACACACAACGGACTTCGCTAAGGGCTTCGACACAAGAAGCAAAACGGGAAACAACCAGGGCTTCGCTAGTAATCAGCGAGGTCTTGCCTCGTGTTACACAGAGCGACAGCACACTGACAAAACACACCTTGCACGAAAAACAACCTTCGCCTCAACAGGCTTCGGTGCACTAAACTAGCGAAGTATGCAACGCGAGCTCAAGCAAAAAGCACAAGACAAACAGGGCTTCGCCGCTTGAACAAGGAACACTGAAAATGAACTCAGGATGTATTTAATCGAAGTGTGGCTACAGGAGCTCAACAGTAAATGCTCAAAGTGTTAAATGTTACCTACCGAGCCCCCATATTTATAGCCCACGGCTTCATCCTAAGGAAGTGACTACTTTACCCCTAGGGTTTACAACAGATTTGTCTCTACAGAACTAAGGGGTACAAAAGGTAGTCCACCTTTATTTTGGAGGCTTCTCTGTCAGCTGCAGAGGGGACAGTGTCAGCCTTTTTCAGAACAGACAGTGTCAGCCTTTACAGAGTTGACTTCTGGAACCTCCCTTCGCACGCGAGGGGTGCGGAAGCTTCGGCGAGAAGCCTGCAGCCTGTTGGCCTTCGCTCTGCCGAAGATGATCTCCGATACAGTGACGGTTTTGAGCCGAAGCCGTCAAAGCCCTTGGGCCTTCGCACCACCACCTCCGGAGTGGATCACCACGGCTTCGCAGCTACTCCGAGCTCGAACACCGTCCGTCCGTGTACCGAAGCCATGCATGGCCGAAGCACCTCAAGTCATCCTCACTCCGGAGCTAGCCCCGCTCCGAAGTCCTTCACACTCCGAAGCCCTACCTTCGGAGTACCACCCTTCGAAGTCCCTCCATCGTCCAAGGCCTCCGCATGAAGCATTCCATGAGCACTTCGTCGCAGTGTCTCACTCCGAGCACACTCCTCGACGAGCCTCACCCGGACCATGCCTTCGATGCGCCTCGACTTCTGAGACCTTCGTCGGGCCACCTTCGAGTGTCTCCCTCCGGAGCACACTTCGAACACCTTGCCTCCGCAGAGGACTTGTTCCACCAACTCCGAAGTCACTCCATTCAGAGTACCTTCGAAGTGCCTCACCTCCGAGGACTTTGTCTCGGAGTACCTTCAGCCGGAGCCACGCTCCGCACTCTCTGCCTTCACCTGGCACGCCTCGACCCGAGGACCGACCCGGACCACCTTCGCAGCCACCGTGACGGAGCTCCCCGCTCCCTTGGCATCAAACCACCTGCTTGACCCAAGTTCACCTGGCTCGAACCCTGTCCGTCGCCTCCGAAGTCCCTGCGCACCACCGACAAGCAAACAAGTGTATCCAGTACTCCGGAGACCTCTCCGGGTTAGCAACCTTCGGCACACACTCCGGTGTACCGCCCAAAGTACCGAAGCCTTCGGTACGAACCCAGTCATCGTGTACTGTCGGACCCCTCCGACAGGCACACTCCGCTGCACAGCTGCAGCAAGCAAACACCGAACACCCTTCGGTGACACACCTCCGAACACCCTTCGGAGGTACCACCTCCGAAGCCCCTCCGGAGGTACCCTTCGAACAGAGGGTAAAATCCAGTCAATCACTCATCACAAAACACCGAAACCACCCTTGGTTTCTCAATCTCCCCCTTGATGAGTGCATTGACAACCAAATTGAAGTTCAAGAAAATGTAAAAAATTTTCAGCACACAAGTGACCATAAAAACTCAAAAAGAGCCAAAGCATGTCACTTGATAAAAGAAATTTTCTCCCCCTTTGTAAAAGAGTAAAAGCCCCTTCGGCAAAACTCCCTTTGGATAAAAAACTCCCCCTGAGTTGAGCAAAAGATTCTCCCTCTTGATGTCAAAAATCTCTCCCCCTTTAGAAATAATGCCTTCTTGCAGCAGAGAATATAGCAAAATCTCTCCCCCTTTGGCAATGCAAGCATCAAGGAGCATTCAAAAGATGCAAAGCTTCGAAATGAATAGAATTGCAAGGACATATAATGCAAAAATATGCCAAAATTAACACAAATGATCATGGGCTCAGCTCAATTTAACAATCTGTGAAACAAGATGATGGCATGTGATTTTGTCATTTTGAAGTGAAAGCATCACCACTTAATCACAGTAGCTAGACATGAAAGGCAAGGACTGCGCAAAGCTAACAAATTCTACCCTAGACAGACAAGTCTTGTTCAAAAGGGGCTGTGAAAGCAAACTTGATGATCAATTAATTTTGTTGTTCTTTTTCTTAATGCCAGGGGTTATTTGTTTGTCCACCTTATACTTTCCAATCAGGCCAAGCCTAGGCATGAAAGCCATCTGAAGCTTAAGGCGGTGATTTTGGCATACACTACACTATTCCAGTTCAGACCAAAGTGCAATGGTAAGCAGTCTAGAATAGAGTAGTGCGACAAACAAACCCTCCTGGATCTTTTCATTGAAACCAGGTAAATCATGGATTTTTGATTTTGATTCAGATAAATGAAATATTTTGGTGAATATCCATGAATAAGGAACACAATTTTTCAAGTTGCAAATTTTCGCATCCAAAGAACAGTTTCTTGCTGTCAAGTAGATAAAAGATAGCTAAAAGCAGTCCACCCTAAACAAGCTAGATACAAGATTATGCGGTGAGCAAGTTTTGATTTTTAGAAAATAAAACATCATGCACAATCAATGTTCCAGACATATTTCAAAGAGCTGAGCTGTCATGATTTCTTTGAATTAAAAGCAGGCATATAATAGCAAAAGATGTAAGTGCAATTCCACACATAATGAGCATATGCAAGACAATTAAAAGCAGCTCCCCCTCACAAAATGCCGTAGGGATGACAAATACCAAGTTCCCCACGCAAGTAAGCAAACCGAGAAGCATCGAGGGGTTTAGTAAAAATGTCGGCAAGCTGGTGTTGGGTATCAACATATTGAAGTTCAATATCACCCTTCTCATTGTGATCTCTGAGAAAATGATACCGTACATCAATGTGTTTGGTTCTGGAGTGCTGAACCGGGTTGTTTGCAATACAGATAGCACTAGTGTTATCACAGAAAAGTGGAACACTCTTATAATCTAACCCGAAATCCCGCAAAGTGGAAACCATCCACAAAATCTGAGAGCAACAGCTAGCTGCAGCAACATATTCGGCCTCAGCCGTCGATTGTGCAACACTAGACTGTTTGCGGGAAGACCAGCAAACCAGAGACGTACCCAGAAAATGACAAGTACCAGAGGTACTTTTCCTATCAATTCTACACCCAGCAAAATCCGCATCTGAATAACCTCTAAGACATAAAGATGAAGACGATGAATACCATATGCCAAATTCAAGGGTGTGCTTGAGATACCTTAAAATGCGCTTAACCGCTTGGCGGTGCGAAGCTCGTGGTGAAGCCTGAAAACGAGCGCACAGACATACTGCAAAGTGTATGTCCGGCCTCGTGGCAGTCAAGTAGAGGAGGGAGCCGATCATGCTTCGGAACTCCTTCTGATCTACGGCTTCTCCATCTTCGTCAGGGTCCAATGCTACAGATGTAGCCATTGGAGTGGCGAGGGGCTTCGCATCGGACATGTCGAATTTCTTGAGCAGGTCCTTGGTGTACTTCGTCTGGTGGACAAAAGTACCCTGTTTGCTTTGCTTGATTTGCAAACCAAGGAAAAAGGTGAGTTCACCCATCATCGACATTTCAAATTCCCTGCTCATGGTATCTGCAAACTCGGCAACCAAAGCATGAGAAGAGCCACCAAAGATGATATCATCCACATAAATCTGAACTAGGAGGAAATCTTTGCCATGCTTGAGAGTAAACAAAGTTTTATCAACAGAGCCCATCAAATACCCTCGCTCAAGCAGAAAAGACTTAAGTCTATCATACCAAGCCCGAGGGGCCTGCTTGAGTCCATAAAGAGCCTTATGAAGTTTAAGGACTTTATGTGGGTACTTGGGGTTTTCAAAACCAGGGGGTTGTTTTACATAAACATCTTCACCTATGAAGCCATTAAGAAAAGCACTTTTGACATCCATTTGATAGAGTTTGAATCCCCGGGATGTCGCAAAGGCAAGCAAAATCCTAATGGCCTCAAGGCGAGCAACAGGTGCAAAAGTTTCAGTAAAATCAATCCCTTCTAGTTGAGAAAAGCCCTGAGCTACAAGTCTAGCCTTATTTCTAACAAATGTTCCATCCTCCCCTTGTTTATTTTTGAAAATCCATTTTGTTCCAATGAAATGAACATTAGGTGGAGGATCAACTAAAGTCCAGACTTGATTTCTTTCAAAATTCTCAAGCTCTTCATGCATGGCATTGATCCAACTAGAATCAGAAAGTGCATGACTAACATCTAAGGGCTCGAAAGAAGCAACAAAAGCAGCATTAGTAAAATGAGCGTGAGAACGAGTTACCCTTTGATCAAGCTCACCAATGATCTGCTCGGGAGGGTGCATCCTTTGGACATGATGTGGAGCCTCGCGGCGGGATGCAGTCTCCCCCTCAACTTGTGCGTTGGAGTGGTCCAAGATGACCGATGTTGAGGTAGTCGCTTCGGGACCTCGTGCCGAAGTAGTTGAAGCGGGGTCAGCTTCGGGGGTCGATGTCGAGGGTAGTAGGGGTTCATCCTCGAACTCTCCGGGATCTTCGTCTTCGAATAAGGTCTGTTCCATGTCGTGTTCATTTGCCTGTTCAAAAACAGAACTAACAGAGGGGGTTGATTCATCAAAAGTCACATCACATGACTCGATGACAGTGTTAGTTTCCAAGTTATAAACACGATAGGAGTGACCATGAGTAGTATAGCCCAAAAAGATCCCGTCAGAAGATCGCGACTCAAATTTATCCAAGTTACCACGTTTTAGGATAAAGCAGCGACAGCCAAAAACTCGAAGATGAGTAACCTTGGGCTGTCTCCCAAAACGCAGCTCATAAGATGTCAAATTTAAAATTGAGCGCAAGAAAATTCGGTTTGAGATGTAACATGCAGTGTTCATGGCCTCAGCCCAGAATTTTCTAGGAGTCCTATGCTCATCAAGCATCGTCCTAGCCATCTCAACCAAAGTGCGGTTTTTCCTCTCAACAACACCGTTCTGTTGAGGAACCCGCGGAGCAGAGAATTGATGTTCTATGCCATGCTCCATGCAAAAGTCAACAAAGAGACTATTTTTGAACTCGGTGCCATTATCGCTTCGAATGAATTTTAATGCACCAGGGAGTTCAGTGAAAAGTCTCAAAGCCAAGCTCCGAAAGTGTGAAAACACTTCGTCCTTGCTGGCAAGAAAGTAGACCCAAGAGTAGCGAGAGAAATCGTCGACAATAACAAGTACATACCACTTGCCGCCTAAAGAACTAACCCGAGAAGGACCTACAGTGTCCATATGGAGAAGTTCTCCGGGCTGTTCAGTCATCACTGTGGTGACTGGCGAATGCGAAGCGGCAATCATTTTTCCATGTCGACATGGAGTGCAAACTAAATTCTTCTCAAACTTGAGCTTGGGCAATCCTCGGATCAAACCTAGGGCGCTCAGACGAGCGAGCAATTCAAAGCTCATATGCCCTAGTCTCCTATGCCACTTCCAAAGCTCAGAAGTCGTATGTGCAACAAGACAATGAGAAGAACCAGATGACTCTGAAAAATCAGCTCCAAAGACTCTCCCAACTCTAAAGATCTTACAAACCACAACGCCATCTGAATTGAGCACTTGCGAAGTATCGCGATGAAATCGCACTTCGAAGCCCTCATCAAGCAACTGAGATACAGACAGCAAATTGTATCCCAGGTTTTCAACCAAAGCAACATCCTTGAGAGTGAAGTTCGTGTTAATCCTTACCACACCTTTACCTTTCACTCTACTCCTTCGATTGTTTCCGAAGGTGATATGTTCCCTTTGCTTGGTTGTGGTGAGGCTGGAGAACCAATTTGCATCTCCGGTCATGTGGCGTGAACAACCGGAGTCCATGATCCACGTGCCCTCCAAGCCTCGACCTGTCGCCTACACATGATAAGAACGCCTCGATCGCTCAGTGCTGGGGTGAGTAAAATAATGACGAGGCATCCAGCACTGAGTGACACGAGTAGTAGGCACAGTAAAAGTAGACGGTCTACGCACATAATAATCAGAATGATGCAAAGTGCGAGGTCTACCTACATGCTGTGAAAGAACAACATGTCGAGGTCTCCTACTCTGACGAGGTACAAATCTGCTAGCCCGCGGTCTACCACCATATGGAACATGGTGAAGACCTCGAGGAGCAAAACCTCTCCGAGAAGCACGAGGAGCCTCAAAAACAGGACGAGAGTAGAACTCAGACTCATGCATACCTAAAGATGGGTACTGCATGTCCTGATAGCTCATCGCCTGTGCACGTCGCTCATCCTTGATGCGACGGAAACAGAAACCAATCAAATGACCCGCCCGCTGACAATAAGAACAATGAAACACTCTCCTAGGGGCACTCTCATGGGTCACAGGAGCAACTCTCACAAGCTCCTTGGGTTTCTTCACAGTGGTTTTCTTGGGAGGATTTTTCTTGGTAGGAGGAGCGGTTTTCTTTGGTGGATGGGTAGGCTTTTTGGCTGGTGGGGTGTCCAACAGAGCTCTCTCTTTCTCTAGGGTGGTAGGAGAGGTAAAAACAGTTTTGGACTTACTGTCTGAAGCTATCCTCTCAAAACCCAAACCTAGAGCTACCCCGGCTCTGTCAGCACACAACTTGGTCTTGGCCAAGAGCAAATCCATCCTACCCTTCCCTTCAGTGCATTTATTCACCACAGAAAGAAGGTATTCATTTTCAGACATTAGGTTCTCAGCTCGCTCTCTAGCAGTGCCTAGCTGGTCCTTAAGGGTGATGCAAGTGTCACAAACAGGTTGCACATCCTTAGAACTACCGGCCCTCTCCAATCTAGCCTCTAAATCATGAACATGTTTATCACGTAAATTAATGCTCTCGCGCAATAAAGAACAGTTCAGGCATTCAATAATATCATGAGGTCTAGACTCCACCTCCAAAAGCTGCTTCTGTGCAGTCTCAAGCTCAGAAAGAGTTTGAGCATGTACAGAACGCAACTGAGCAAGCTCACCCATAACAACAGAACATGATTCACAATCAGCATCATCATATTTAGACTTAAGCATGGCATATTCAGTAGATACAGATTCTAGCCTAAGTCTAAGGTCTTTTCTTTCTCTAGCGGCTTGCACAAGCAATCTATCCTGACCTAGCACAACTTCATTCAGCTCATCTAATTTAATCAAAAGCTGGTCAGATGATAGATTTACCTCAGATGAGTCAAGCTCATCGCCGCTGTGGTCGCTGTCGGCCATGAAGCAAAGGCCGGTGAAGTCACGTCCCTTCTTGTCCTTCTTGTCCTCCTTCCTTGGGGACTCCTCCTCCTCAGAGCTCGACTCCTCAGTTGAGGAAGTGTCGATGTCGCTGAGAGCAGCAACAAAAGCTCTGGAAGCGGCCTTGGCTACTTTCTTAGCCATCTTGCCGCGCTTGCCCTTCACAAAGGGCTTCCTCTCCTTTTTGTGGAATTTAGGGCGGTCACTCTCATCTCTCTTTTTGACCTTGGGGCAATTGGCCTTTATGTGAGAGGTGTCGCCACATTCATAGCAGCCACTAAAACCACTTCTCCGCTGATCCCGTCTCTCATGATGAAAGCGGGTGAACCTCCGGGCAATGAGAGCAAGCTCGTCATCTGCTAGAGTATCCACCTGCTCCTTTGTGACGGAGACCAGGGAGGACAAAGCAAAACCATCTGCAAGAACACAAGTGCCTGATGTGCTTGGTTCTGCAGTGGTGCCACGGCTAGTGCTAGAAACCAATGCCAATGGCTGTGGCAAAGAGCTTCTGTGCACTGCAAGAGATGCCTTGGCAATCTCTGTGGACTTCAGCTTGCTAAAGAGTTCATCACAGGTTAGAGAGTCATAGCCTGTGGACTCCTCAATGCTGGATATCTTCACCTCCCATATGCTACGGTCAAGAGCATAGAGAAGCTTGATAGCCCTATCGTGATCACTGTAAGCAAGCGTCCCGTTGGATCGCAAGTTACTCACTATAGCATCAAAGCGCGAAAACATGGCATCTATAGATTCACCAGGTGCCTGCACAAACAGCTGATACTGTTGGTTGTAGGTGCTTTGGCGCCTGGCCTTAATCTGAGTAGAGCCCTCATGATAAATAGTGAGTGTTGTCCAAATCTCCCTAGCAGTCCTAAGGTGCTGCACCCTATCGAACTCACTCCGACTCAAACCAATGAACAGTATGTTCCTTGCCTTCGAGTTGGCAATATATTGATCTTTTTCGGTTTGAGTGGTGCGGGTATCAGGGATGGAGTATTGTGAGTCCACAATCTCCCAAATTGCATTTCCTTGGCTTAACAAGTAAGCCTCCATGCGCACCTTCCAGTATGCAAAGTCTGTCCCATCGAACAGAGGAATTTTACTGCCTCTATCCATGTCGCCAACAGATCACAAAACCGGTTAAGGTCAACTGGTGATCTTAACCCGCTCTGATACCAATTGTTGGACCGGAAACGGCGACCAGAGGGGGGGTGAATGGGAGCTTTTAAAAATTCGGGCTAAAAACTTAGCCTTCGGTTCTGTTCAGTCTTCTGCGGAACAGGCTTCGAACACAACCTTCGAAGGTCTGGTTCGGAGGTACTTCGACACCTTCGAACACAGGCTTCGGAGAGGCAAAAGTTCGAAGCCAAGAAGACTTCGCTCCACTTACAACCCTCGAAAATCTACTCTGCTAAGTCAGTGCAGGCTCCGCACACGAGGTGCTTCGAGCAGACTTCGCACGTCACCCTTCGCAAGAGTGGACAGCCCTCTGAGGACTTCGACCAAGTACTTGGCGACAGCAACGGGTGCTGGGCTTCGTACCCGAAGGTCTACACGCACACACAACGGACTTCGCTAAGGGCTTCGACACAAGAAGCAAAACGGGAAACAACCAGGGCTTCGCTAGTAATCAGCGAGGTCTTGCCTCGTGTTACACAGAGCGACAGCACACTGACAAAACACACCTTGCACGAAAAACAACCTTCGCCTCAACAGGCTTCGGTGCACTAAACTAGCGAAGTATGCAACGCGAGCTCAAGCAAAAAGCACAAGACAAACAGGGCTTCGCCGCTTGAACAAGGAACACTGAAAATGAACTCAGGATGTATTTAATCGAAGTGTGGCTACAGGAGCTCAACAGTAAATGCTCAAAGTGTTAAATGTTACCTACCGAGCCCCCATATTTATAGCCCACGGCTTCATCCTAAGGAAGTGACTACTTTACCCCTAGGGTTTACAACAGATTTGTCTCTACAGAACTAAGGGGTACAAAAGGTAGTCCACCTTTATTTTGGAGGCTTCTCTGTCAGCTGCAGAGGGGACAGTGTCAGCCTTTTTCAGAACAGACAGTGTCAGCCTTTACAGAGTTGACTTCTGGAACCTCCCTTCGCACGCGAGGGGTGCGGAAGCTTCGGCGAGAAGCCTGCAGCCTGTTGGCCTTCGCTCTGCCGAAGATGATCTCCGATACAGTGACGGTTTTGAGCCGAAGCCGTCAAAGCCCTTGGGCCTTCGCACCACCACCTCCGGAGTGGATCACCACGGCTTCGCAGCTACTCCGAGCTCGAACACCGTCCGTCCGTGTACCGAAGCCATGCATGGCCGAAGCACCTCAAGTCATCCTCACTCCGGAGCTAGCCCCGCTCCGAAGTCCTTCACACTCCGAAGCCCTACCTTCGGAGTACCACCCTTCGAAGTCCCTCCATCGTCCAAGGCCTCCGCATGAAGCATTCCATGAGCACTTCGTCGCAGTGTCTCACTCCGAGCACACTCCTCGACGAGCCTCACCCGGACCATGCCTTCGATGCGCCTCGACTTCTGAGACCTTCGTCGGGCCACCTTCGAGTGTCTCCCTCCGGAGCACACTTCGAACACCTTGCCTCCGCAGAGGACTTGTTCCACCAACTCCGAAGTCACTCCATTCAGAGTACCTTCGAAGTGCCTCACCTCCGAGGACTTTGTCTCGGAGTACCTTCAGCCGGAGCCACGCTCCGCACTCTCTGCCTTCACCTGGCACGCCTCGACCCGAGGACCGACCCGGACCACCTTCGCAGCCACCGTGACGGAGCTCCCCGCTCCCTTGGCATCAAACCACCTGCTTGACCCAAGTTCACCTGGCTCGAACCCTGTCCGTCGCCTCCGAAGTCCCTGCGCACCACCGACAAGCAAACAAGTGTATCCAGTACTCCGGAGACCTCTCCGGGTTAGCAACCTTCGGCACACACTCCGGTGTACCGCCCAAAGTACCGAAGCCTTCGGTACGAACCCAGTCATCGTGTACTGTCGGACCCCTCCGACAGGCACACTCCGCTGCACAGCTGCAGCAAGCAAACACCGAACACCCTTCGGTGACACACCTCCGAACACCCTTCGGAGGTACCACCTCCGAAGCCCCTCCGGAGGTACCCTTCGAACAGAGGGTAAAATCCAGTCAATCACTCATCACAAAACACCGAAACCACCCTTGGTTTCTCAGAAGAAAGCAGGCTTCGAGCACACTCTACTCAGTGCTTCGCTGGTAACAGGGAGGGGTTGCCTCAGTTTACATAGAGTAAAAACACACTGAAAACACACACTTCACATGCACAGAACACTCGCACCCTTCTCTAGAAAAGAACCAGTGCTAAAGGATTTGAACAATATGAAGTAGAGTGAAGAGGAATCAAAGTATGAAGTACAAAACAAGGATACAAGTTCAAGCAGCAAATGAAGAACATAATCAAAGTTTCATTGCATGAACAGGGAACACAAAATGAACTCACAGGACAGTGTACATGGATGTGGCGGCTAGCACAGGAGTTCTAAAAATGACTACTCAAAGTGTTACCTAGCAATAGCCATCCTTCACTATTTATAGGCACTATTCAGCCCTATGAATAGACTACTTTACCCCTAGGGTTTGCACTGTTTTTTTCTCAGCTAGATGAGGGGGTACAAATGGTAGTCTACTTTATTTGGAGGCTTCTTTTGTTAGCTTCGTAGAGGAGACAACATTAGCTTTTGTAGAGCAGACACGATCAGCCTTTGCAGTTTTGGAGTCTTTTGAAGCCCCCTTCGCACGCGAGGTGTGCGGTAGCTTTGGCAAGAAGCTTGGAGCTAGATGGCCTTCGCTTCACCGAAGTCATCCTTCGATGCAGTGACGGTTTTGAGCCGAAGCCGTCAAAGATCTTATGCCTTCGCACCATCACCTCCAGAGTTGTAATGCCCAGATTTAATAAATCCGGACCTTTATTGAAATTCCATAGAAAATAAATAAATCAAGACATTCATCACACGACCGCGCAAAATACGACAAGCATCCATGGTTCATAGACCATATTAGTACAAAAGTGTTATAGTAAAAGAGAAACTAATAAAATAAGGGTCCTAGATAATGCCTCCTTCCAGTCTCGCCTTGACTGGGTCACTACTCTAGAACTTCATCCTCCTCGTAGTAGATTAGATCTGGTGGTGTAAGTCAATGGGGGTGAGTACAATCGTACTCAGCAAGTCACCGGATGCATATATAATGCAGGGTAATAACAAGGAAGGTAGTGGCTAATTTTGCGGAAAAGCATATTTGTGAAGCAATTAAATGTGATCAAGTTGTTAATACAGAAATGTAAACATGTGTATGCATCATCTTCTAACTCGAGGGGTACAGTCAGCCCAACCTCGCTCAACAGTCCTTACATACCATGAAATCCACATTCATTCAAACAATAGTAAACTAATTGCGAGAAGTCACACAACCCGCCCTTGACCGTGGGCTCGGCTTTTTGAAAAGATGTAAAACTCTGATCAGAGGTGTACCACTGTACCCACAAGGCACGCACTCATCCCATACACCAAAGTGTAACGAGATGTCCCATACCACGGGATCTCGTGCCAAAACCTTCCATATGGAACGCCTCAACCCGACAACACCCTCTTATGGGTTTCATATGGTGCCCCGACGCGTCGAGCCAACACCATACCCCCCTTGAGACACGTTGGTACAAGTCACCCACAGGTTGCCCCTTGCCCCCTCCAGTATGGTGCATCAAGTCGGTTTGTTCCATACTTCCGATTAGGACTTACCCATTAGACTTGTGGTTAGTACGGAAGTGCTTTGCAACAGATCCCGCAAACCGGTCCTTATAGTGCCCCGGGTGCGACCAACCAATGCCCTAGCTTGCACCCGGAACCCACCATACTTATAACATAGCCAACTCCAACAGAGTCCAAAGGCGAGAATAACAGGGAAATACATATAGTAGAATCCATCTATCTACGACTCATTCTTTTTATCCTATAGCAGTTGTGTCGGTACATTGGACACTAGCTAATATAATATTGTAGAGTGACAAGGAGTTTAGGCTCAATAAGCATGGCTTGTGTTTACACACAAGGACGGGGATCTAATAAATATAGTGTAAGGCTTGAGATTAGATTAATGCAATATTATGCTATAAGTTATAGCGATAATTTATTAAAACATGGGCTCAATGATGATCAAAATGGGGGTTGTGACTTGCCTTCATCCGCAAATGGTGAAGGTGGAACCTCGGGGTAAAACTCGGGATCATCGACGACGTCGTAGTCTTCTCGATACGGAAAATAAACACGACATTCAATAAACAATCCAAAAGTCACCAATACAAGCATACATGTTTTTGTTGGATTAAAATAGTGAAATGAAGTTATTATATCCTCTGAAATTATTATATGAATTTTTAAGGTAATTTCAAAGAGTTATGAGTTTTTATTATATGAAATAATCATTTATCCTAAAAGGGTTTTTGAATTATTATTAAATAAGAATAAAATGTGCAAAATAAACATACTGTTTTATTGCATAAATGTGTAGATAATAAAAGGATAGATTTTACAAAATTTGAATGGTCGAATTTGGAGCTAAATTGAAGGAGATATGAATTTTTGGAGTTTAAAATGAATTCTAGAATTATTTTTGTACCGTAAAAACGCAGGTCTACATGCGCGTGCTGTGCGGCATGCAAGGCGGGCCTACAGCGGGAGCAGGAGAGAAACAGGAGAGTATATAAATGAAGTTTTTAACCAATTTCTTATATGATGTTTGTATTTATTGTAATAGTTATAAAATATTAAAAATTCAAATAAAAAGCCTAGTGTATATTTTTAGCTTGAAGAATTTAATAAAAATTTCCAAACCCAAAATTTGAATTCTTTTTGATATTCATAATTTCCTCGTTGTTTTAACCATTTTATTATTCATACACGGTCCATATAATTTAAATTTTATTTTCTGCAATTTAAAATAAAATTTATAAAATCTCATAAAAATTTATTTTGTCTTGAGAAACTTAACATAAATTACTCATCTCAAATCCTTAGTTATATATCATGATTTGTATTTATTTTTCTCTTCTTAATTCAATATATAAAAAATAGTTTTTAAAAAGGATTTTTAATGAAATTTAAATACGTAGTTGAAATGAGATTTTGACCTAATAAATCGAGATAGATATTATTAATTTGACGATAAAGGATCCAATAAAAATAACGAATAAATTAGATTAAATAGATTATCAAGGATTAAGGGACGATACGAGAATAACCTATTATATATATTATAATCAAAGCGGGATCATCGGGTTTTGATAATGATATTTTAGGATCAATATTAATTAATAGTTGAAACGTATCCATGAACAAGATGACATAGCGGAATAGAAACAATTATGATGCGATAATTAGATATGGAACAATTTAATTGATAGGAGCAAGTGAATCAAAAGAAAATGTGTCCTCACCAGGAGGGAACAAGCGATGATGATGCAGGGTATCGGCTTGGCGCTGTACAACGGATGGCGGCTTGCTAGAGGAGCGGTGCGGCATGGTGGCGATGACGCTCAGCGGAGGCAGCAGGGAAGAGGAGAGGGGCTGCGATGGAGGAAGTGGGAGAGGTGTGGGCTTGTGGAGGAGAAGAGTGAAGAGGGCATGGCTTTTATAGAGGGAGGAGACACCTGGATAATGGAAGCTGTGAACATAAGATGGAAAGGCATGTGTAGAAGGAAAGAGAGGAAGAATAAAGGAAAGAGGAATAAAGGAAATAGAAGGAGAAGAAGGAAGGGGAAAAGAAGGAAGAGGAGGGTGCGGGTAGGAGAAGGAAGGGAGAAGAGAGAAGGAAAGAAAAGAAAGAAAGAAAGGAAGAAAGAGAAGAGAAAAAGGAAAGGAAGAAAGAGAAGAGGGAAGGAGAAAAGAAGTAAAGAGAAGAAACCTTGCCATGCACACACAACCATGAAAAAAGGAAAGAGAAAAAGAGAAGGGAAAGAGAAAAGGAGGAAAGAGAAAAAAAGAAAGAAAAGAAAAGGAAAAGAGGAAAAAATATGAAAATATTTTTTAATTCAAATTTGGATTTTTAAGAAAAAGTGAAAAGTTTTTGGAAAGTTTGAAATTTAAAATAAATTTAGAAATTTTGGATTTCACAGAAATAGCGCGCGAATAAACTGCGGTTTGGAAAATAAATAAATTTTATATTCACGTCAAAACTATAAATTCTGAACGTGAACACCAAACCAAGGTTTTTAATTTATTTTTGGGAATATAAAAATAATTTTTAAAAGTGATTTTTAATGGAATTTAAACACGCAGTTAAAATGGGGTTTTAATTTCGCGACCGAAAATAGAATGTTGATTCCTCCGGATTTTTGATCGGGAAAAGATATATATAGTCAGAAATGATGATTCAAATTATATTGGAAAGAGAGTGATTTAATTACTTTTTTATTAAAGTTATTCATTGAAATATTATGGATTACTATTCTAGTTACAAAAATCCTTAATAAAAACCTAAATTTATTTGAGGCAGGAGAAATTTACTTGAAATTTCTCTAACAAAATTTTATTTGGTCTTATATTATTTTTAATTGAAATGATTTATCATATATTTTATTCACACAACATTCTTGTTGAAATATATTTTATTAATTAGTGTTATAGTTTTACGATGAAATGATATTGATTATATTTAATTCCTCTATGCCAAAAATTCCGAAAAAAATTTGGGACGCAATTTAAGGCTAGGAGATTTTTGGGGAAAATACACTAGCTGCGATTTATTTTTAGATGAAATTTTTGGTCCCATATTTTAGCTTTCATATTTATCGATTTATACTGGATCCTTTTCTTGAAATTAATTTATTAATTATTTTATTTTATTTTTAACGCCTAATGAAAATCAGGGCATTACAAGAGTGGACCACCACGATTTCGCAGCTACTCCCAGCTCGAACTCCATTAGTCCGTTTACTGAAGCCATCATGGCCGAAGTACCTCAAGTCAGCCATACTCTGAAGCCCCACCTTTGGAGTACCTTCGCCACCTTTCGAAGTCCTTCAGTCCAAGGCCTCCGCATGAAGCATATCCATAAGCACCCCTTCACAGTGTCTCAGCCCCGAGCACACTCTACGAAGACCCTTATCTGGACCATGCCTTCGATGCACCTTGACTTCTGAGACCTTCGTCAGGTGTCCCTTCGAGTGCCTCCATCCGGAGCACACTTCGAACGCCTTGCCTCAATGCTGAGGACTTCGTCCACCTTACTTCAAAGTCACTCCGTCCGAAGCACCCTTCGAAGTGCCTCTCCTCCGAGGACTTTGCCTCGGGGTACCTTTAGCTGGAGCCACTCTCCGCACTCTCTGCCTTCGTCTGGCGCACCTTG
Source organism: Zizania palustris (assembly GCA_019279435.1). Taxonomy (NCBI): domain Eukaryota; kingdom Viridiplantae; phylum Streptophyta; class Magnoliopsida; order Poales; family Poaceae; genus Zizania; species Zizania palustris. The sequence goes on from JAAALK010000286.1 coordinate 35,423,924, forward strand.
ACACGAGGACTGACCTCGACCATACGCAGCCTTCGTGACCGAGCTCCCCGCTTTCCTGGCATCAAGCCTCCCGCTTGACCCAGGTTCACTTGATGCGAACCGTTCGTCACCTCCGAAGCCACCTGCGCACAACCGACAAATAGACAAGTGTTTCCAGTACCCCGGAGATCTCTCCGGTAAACAACCTCCGGTACACACTCCGGTGTACCGCCCAAAGTATCGAACCCTTTGGTACGCAAGTCACCGTGTTCTACCGGACCCCTTTGATAGACACACTCCGCTACAATAGCCGCAACAACCAGACTGAGAAATCAAGGGTTGGTTTCGGAGTCTGTGATGAGTGATTGACAGTTTTTATCCTCTGATTCGAAGGGGTCCCTCCGAAGGGGTTCACAGGTTGTTTCACCAAAGGGATCAATGGGCTCTGTTTGCTGCAGCTGTTGCAGCGGAGTGTGCCTGTCGGAGGGGTTTGACAATACACGATGACTTGGTTGTACCGAAGGGTTCGGTATTTTGGGCGATACACCGGAGTGTGTACCGAAGGTTGTTTACCCAGAGAGGTCTTCGGGTACTGGATACACTTGTCTGTTTGTCTGTGGTGCGCAGGTGACTTCGGAGGTGACGGACGGTTCGCAGCAAGTGAACCTGGGTCAAGCGGGAGGCCTGATGCCAGGAAAGCGGGGAGCTTGGTCACGAAGGCTGTAAAGGGGTCGAGGTCGGACCTCAGGTCAAGGTGCGCCAGGAGAAGGCAGTAAGTGCGGAGTGTTGCTCCGGCTGAAGGTACTTCGAGACGAAGTCCTCGGAGGCGAGGCACTTCGAAGGATTCTCCGAATGGAGTGAGTTCTAAGTATGGTGGACAAAGTCCTCAGCGATGAGGCAAGGCGTTTGAAGTGTGCTCTGGAGGGAGGAACTCGAAGGTATACCCGACGAAGGTTTCAGAAGTCGAGGTGCATCGAAGGCATGGTCCGGGTGAGGTTCGTCGAGGAGTGTGCTTGGGGAAAACACTACGACAAAGTGCTCATGGAATGCTTCATGCGGAGGCCTTGGACGAAGGAGGGACTTCGAAGGGTGGTACTCTGAAGGTGGGGCTTCGGAGTGTGGCTGACATGAGGTACTTCGGCCAGGCATGGCTTCGGTACACGGGATGACGGAGCTCGAGTTGGGAGAAGCTGCGAAGCCGTGGTGGTCCACTCCGGAGGTGTTGGTGCGAAGGCCTAAGGGCTTTGACGGCTTCGGCTCAAAACCATCTCTGTATCGAAGGCTGGCTTCGGTGAAGCGAAGGCTATCAGGCTCAAGGCTTCTCACCGAAGCTACCGCACCCCTCGCGTGCGAAGGGGGGCTTTAGAAGGCTCCAAAACTGCAAAGGTTGACCGTGTCTGCTCTGCAAAAGCTGATGTTGTCCCCTCTGCGAAGTTGACAAAAGAAGCCTCCAAATAAAGTAGACTACCAATTGTACCCCCTGTTCTGATGAGACAAAAACAGTGTAAACCCTAGGGGTAAAGTAGTCTATTCACAGGGCTGAATAGTGCCTATAAATAGTGGAAGCTAGCTAGGTCACATTAACACTTTGAGCAGCCATTTTTGAGCTCCTGTGCTAGCCACCACATTCTTTGTATTCATCCTGTGAGTTCATTTTGTGTTCCCTGTTCAAGCAATGAAGCTTTGATTCTGTTTTCATTTACTGCTTGAACTTGTATGCTTACTTCACACTGCATGCTTTGATTTCTCTATGTCTCTTTTCTTCCTATGTTGAGTTTATTGCACTAGAGTGTTTTTGGAGAAGTGTGTGAGAGGTCTGTGTGTGTGAAGTGTGTTTTTCAGTATCTGTTCACTCTGTGTAAACTGGAGGCTAGACCTCTCTGATTACTAGTGAAGCACTGTTCTTGGCTTAGATCGAAGCCCGTTTTCTTCCCTTGTCGAAGTCCTCGGCGAGGTCTGTTCAGTGTGAGTTTAGACCTTCGAAGTACGAAGCCTAGCACCAGTTGCTATCGCTGAGTATTTGGTCAAAGTCCGCACAGGGAAGTCTGCTCTTGGGAAGGGTGAAGTGCGAAGACTGCTCGAAGGCACCCAGTGTGCTGCACTGACTTAGCAGAGCTGAATCTTTGAAGTTGTGGGTGGAGCGAAGTCTTCTTGGCTTCGAACTTTTGCTCCTTGCAAAGCCTGATTTCAGAGCTGTGAAATACCTCCGAACCAGAACTTCAAAGGGTGTGTTCGAATACTATTCCGCAGAAGACATATTTAAAACAGAAGACTATTTTTAGTCTGAAATTTTAAAATCTCCCATTCACCCCCCCTTTGGTCGCCGTTTTCGGTCCAACAATTGGTATCAGAGCAGGTTAAGATCACCAGTTGACCTTAATCGGTTTTGTGATCTGTTGGCGACATGGACAAAGTTAGTAAAATACCTCTGTTCGATGGGACAGGTTTTGCATACTGGAAGGTGCGCATGGAGGCTTACTTGCTAAGCCAAGGAAATACAATTTGGGAGATTGTGGACTCACAATACTACATCCCTGAAACTCGCACCTCTCAAACAGAGAAGGATCAGTATAATGCGAACTCCAAGGCAAGAAATATATTGTTCATTGGTTTGAGTCAGAGTGAGTTTGATAGGGTGCAGCACCTTAGGACAGCTAGGGAGATTTGGACTACACTCACTATCTTTCATGAGGGCTCTACACAGATTAAGGCTAGACGCCAAAGCACGTACAATAAATAGTATCAGCTGTTTGTGCATGCTCCTGGTGAATCTATAGATGCCATGTTTTCTCGCTTTGATGCGATAGTGAGTAACTTGCGGTCCAACGGGACGCTTGCTTACAATGATCATGACAGGGCTATCAAGCTTCTCTATGCTCTTGATCGTAGCATATGGGAAGTAAAGATATCCAGCATTGAGGAGTCCGCAGATTATGACACATTGACCTATGATGAGCTCTTTAGCAAGCTGAAGTCCACAGAGATTGCCAAGGCATCTCTTGTAGTGCATAGGAACTCTTTACCACAACCATTGACACTAGTTTCTAGCACTAGCCGTGGCACCACTGCAGAACCAAGCACATCAGGCATTTGTGTTCTTGCAGATGGTTTTGCTTTATCCTCCCTGGTCTTCGTCACTAAGGAGCATGTGGATACTCTGGATGATGATGAGCTTGCTCTCATTGCCAGAAGGTTCACCCGTTTTCACCATGAGAGATGGGATCAGAGGAGAAGTGGTTTTAGTGGTTGTTTTGAGTGTGGCGACACTTCTCACATCAAGGCCAACTGTCCTAAACTCAAGAAGAGAGATGAGAGTGAGAGCCCCAAATACCACAAAAAGGAGAGGAAGCCTTTTGTGAAGGGCAAGCGCGGCAAGGTGGCTAAGAGGGTAGCCAAAGCCGCTTCTAGAGCTTTTGTTGCTGCACTCAATGATATCGACACTTCATCAACTGAGGAGTCAAGCTCTGATGAGGAGGAGGACTCCCCAAGGAAGGAAGAGAAGAAGGACAAGAAGGGACGAGATTTCACCGGCCTCTGCTTCTTGGCCGACAGCGATCACAGCGGCGATGAGCTTGACTCATCTGAGGTACCACTATCCTATGACCAGCTTTCAATTAAACTAGATGAACTGAATGAAGTGGTTCTTGGTCAGGATATGTTACTTATGCAAGCCGCTAGAGATAGAAAAGACCTTAGACTTAGGCTAGAATTTGTTTCTACTGATTATGCCATGCTTAAGTCTAGGATTAATGATGCTGAATGTGAATCTTGCACTGTTGTCATGTGTGAGATTGCTCAGTTGCGTTATGTGCATGCTCAAACTCTTTCTGAGCTTGAGACTACACAGAAGCAGCTTTTGATGGTTGATTCTAGTACTCATGATATAAATGAATGCATGAACTGTTCTATATTACGTGAGAGCATTAATTTACGTGATAAGCATGTTCAGGATTTAGAGGCTAGATTGGAGAGGGCCGGTAGTTCTAAGGATGTGCAACCTGTGTGTGACACTTGCATAACCCTTAAGGACCAACTAAGCACTGTTAGAGAGCGAGCTGAAAACCTTATGACTGAAAATGAATACCTTCTTTCTGTGGTAGAATGGACATGCTTTTGGCCAAGACCAAGATGTGTGCCGATAGGGCAAGGTTGGCTCTAGGATTGGGTTTTGAGAGGATTCCCTCAGACAGTGAGAACAAGACTATTTTTACCTCACCCACTACCTTAGAGAAAGAAAGAGCCCTGTTAGATACACCTTTAGCCAAAAAAACCTACCCGAACTCCAAAGAAAACCAATCCTCCTTCAAAGAAAATTCCTTCCAAGAAAATCACTAAGCAGAAGCCCAAGGAGCCTGTGAGAGTTGCTCCTATGACCCATGAGAGTGCCCCTAGGAGAGTTTTTCATTGTTCCTACTGTCAGCGGGTGGGTCATCTAGTTGGGTTCTTTTTTCGTCGCATCAAGGATGAGCGACGCTCTCAGACGATGAGGTTCCAGAACATGCACTACCCATCTTTAGGTATGCATGAGACCGAGTTTTACTCTCATCCTGCTTTCGAGGCTCCTCGTACTTCTCGGAGAGGTTTTGCTCCTCGAGGTGTTCACAATATTCCATATGGTGGTAGACCCCAGGCGAGTAGCTTTGTACCTCGTCAGAGTAGGAGACCTCGACATGCACTTGGGTAAGTCTAATGGGCAATACACTTCCATACTAACCACAAGTCTAATGGGTAAGTCCTAACTAAGGTATGGAGTGTTCCAAACCGAGGCCACCATTTGGAGATGGGTCAAGCTGCACTTGCGGGTGGCTTGTACCGACGTGGCGCAAAAGGGGGTGCGACGTTAGACGGGATGTGGCCCGACGCGCCGGCGAAACCTAGAGCGGGTGGTTATCGCTTGGAGCATTTCATGCTGAGGTTTTGGCACGAGTTCCCGTGGTATGGGTCATCTCGTTACACTTTAGTGTATGGGATGAGTGCGTGCCTTGTGGGTAAAGTAGTACACCTCTGATCAGAGTCATAAATCTTTTCGAAAAGCCGAGCCCATGGTTAAGGGCGGGTTGCGTGACATCCGACAGTTAGTTTACTTTTAAGTGGATGTGCATGATGATTTGACATGTAAGGACTGTTGAGCGAGGGTGGGCTGACTGTACCCCTCGAGTTAGAAGATGATGCATATACATGTTTACGTTTTTGTATTAATAACTGGATCACATTAACTGCTTTACAAATATGCTTTTCCGCAAAATTAGCCATTATCCTTCCTTTGTTATTACCTTGCATTACTATTGCATTTGCGGTGGCTTGTTGAGTACTTTTTGTACTCATACCCGTTGGACACACCATTCAGAGGATGCTTACTACGAGGAAGATGGTCTGGAGTAGCGACCTAGTCAAGAAGAAGATCCTGAAGAGGGCGTTCGTCATGCTTTTATTTACTTATTTTAATTTTACTCTTTTGTATCAATGTGGTCTGCGTACCACAGATGATTGCTCGTATGTACGTGACGCATGATGAACCTCTTGTATTATTGTTTTTCTTTGTAAATTCAATAATGTTCCAATTTTGATAAATCGAGGGGCCACAAGATGGTATCAGAGCCGACTTGACTGTAGGAAGCCAAACGGACTAGCCTAGCCATTAGCTGCAGAAAACTATTTCTCGAAAACCTACTTTATAAACTTTGTTCCTCCCCTCACTTTTCTTCAACTTGTTGTTTTTGTAGATGCCGGTCTACCAAGTGCACAGCTTCTGCCGCCACTTCGAGGGCTTCGTCAGGGAGCTTCGCATGATGGTCACCTTCCTTGGGTTCCTCTTTGAGCTCGAGTTCCATGGGGTGTACATGGAAGAGTTCGCAGGACCCTGCGACGTCTCCCTCACCATCCATGGATCCGGCGAGCACCTGCTGTTTTTCACGGCAGCGCTTGGGGGCTCAACCTTCGACGTCGCGTGCCAATGCGTCGCCCTCCAAGACCTCATGGGGCTGAGGATGATCTATGACGATCGTCTTCAGAACTCGTCCTTCCGGCTCGTGCCGAAGCGCACTCCCGTTGCCCACCATAGCATCTACATCAGAGTTTACTCCGATCGCGATCCGGTCATGGCTCGGCAGACGTGCCTCCTTCAGGCCATGGACGATCTCCATATCGAGGCCGTGATGGATGCCGAGGAGCACCATGAGGCGGTCGAGTTCCTTCGTCAGGAGACGAAGAGCTTGATCCAACAGAATGGCGAGCTGCAGCGCAAGATTATGCAACTGCAGAAGGACATAGCGGAGATGGTCCCCCTCGTCCCGAGGAGGAAGAAGCCCATCTGCGAGCCCGCCCCTCGCCCCCAAGAGAATCCCGCCACACCCCTCGACCGCCGGACTATCCAGCTCCAGTTCCCCTGCCCCGCGCCTCGCCATCGTCTCCGACCCCATTATCGAGAATTTTCTCAAGCCCACCGTCCCTCAGAACCCTCATGGTTCCGAGAGCAGGGAGACCACCTCTGATGGCGAGTATACGATAGTTATCATTATTTGATTCTAGTAATTCTGGTGATTGTGATACCACCTGCAACGACTTGTGTTGTGGGTTGATTAAAATAAGAGCATTGATGTAATGAACATTTTATACCACTTTGATATATATATATATATGAGCCTCTGTGGGTTGTTTTGGCTAAAATACTTGTTTCACAACCTTTTTATCCCATGGCTAAAGCTCCTATATGTTCAGAAGATGGCCGACAACCAGAACCCAGGATCCAACAATGGAGAAGGGGCAAGCAACGGTCTGCCCGCAAGTGTTGTGCCCAACTGGGGTGCAACGGGCCAGCGCCAGACTGGGCCACCGTCTGCAAACCACCCCACCTTGGCGGAGATGATGGCTAACCAGAACCAGATGATCACCGCCCTCCTCACTCAAATGCAGCACCAACAGGCACAGTTGGACCAGCTGCAGAATGTGGAGCCCGCCCCTCGTGCACCAGCACCCGCACCCGCGCCTCAACTCTCGGAGTTCTTGCGCGTGCGTCCCCCGATCTTCTCCAGCACCACAAACCGCATGGAGGCCAGAGATTGGCTCCGCACCATCGGGAAGAAGTTGGACCTCCTCCCCTGCACCGACCGGGAGAGAGTGGCATTCGCCACTCATCAGCTCCAGGGTCCCACCACAGAGTGGTGGGACAACTACCGTGAGTCCCAACCAGAGGACCACGTGGTGACTTGGGCGGAGTTCACCATCGCCTTTCGCGCCGCCCACGTCCCCACCGGAGTCATCGCGGTAAAACAACAGGAGTTCCGCGACCTGCAACATGGCAGTCGGACTGTCATGGAGTATCTACATGAGTTCAACCGTCTGGCACGCTACGCGCCAGAAGAGGTGCGAACTGACGCCCTCCGCCAGGCTAAGTTCCTCCGGGGACTTAAGGATGAGTTGTCCATCCAGCTCATCCCCACCGACTATGCCAAGTTTCAACGGTTGGTGAACAAAGCGCTCATCCAAGAGACTGGGCAGAATAAGTTGGACCTCAAGAAGAGGAAGATGATTGCGTTCAAGCATCATCAAGCGAACTCTCAGAGGCCCCGCTTCATCCCTCCACCTCCAGCGCCCGCCTACCATCCTCGACCCGCCTATAGGCCACCTCACACCGCTAGTGGATCCAACGCCGGGCATCCCCGCCCCATCCACCAGCTCCGGCCGCTCAGCCAACGCCCGCTGCCAAGGCCCCGATCATGAGGGACCGCCAAGGGAAGACGGTCGTCTGCTTCAACTGTCGGAAGGAAGGGCACTTGAGAGTGAATAGAGTTTTATCAACAGAACCCATCAAACACTCTCGCTCAAGCAGAAAAGACTTAAGTCTATCATACCAAGCCCGAGGGGCCTGCTTGAGTCCAAAAGAGCCTTATGTAGTTTAAGGACTTTATGTGGGTATTTGGGGTTTTCAAAACCAGGGGGTTGTTTTACATAAACATCTTCGCCTATGAAGCCATTAAGGAAGGCACTTTTAACATCCATTTGATAAATTTTGAAACCATGGGATGCCACAAATGCAAGTAAAATCCTAATGGCCTCAAGACGAGCAACGAGTGCAAAAGTTTCAGTAAAATAAATCCCTTCTAATTGAGAATAACCCTGAACCACAAGTCTAGCTTTGTTTCTAACTAAAGACTCATCCTCCCCTTGTTTGTTTTTGAAAATCCATTTAGTTCCAATAAAATGAACATTAGGTGGAGGATCTACAAGAGTCCAGACTTGGTTTCTCTAAAAATATTCAAGTTCCTCATGCATGGCATTGATCCAACTAGAATCAGAAAGTGCATGACTCACATCCAAGGGCTCAAAAGAAGCAACAAAAGCAGAATCAATGAAATGAGCATGAGAACATGTTACCCTTTGATCAAGCTCACCAATGATCTGCTCGGGAGGGTGCATCCTTCGAATGAATTTTAATGCACCAGGGAGTTCAGTGAAAAGTCTCAAAGCCAGGCTCCGAAAGTGTGAAAACACTTAATCCTTTCTGGCTAGAAAGAAGACCCAAGAGTAGCGAGAGAAATCATCGACAATGACTAACACATACCACTTGCCCCCTAAAGAACTAACCCGAGAAGGACCTACAGTGTCCATGTGGAGAAGTTCTCCGGGTTGTTCAGTCATCACCATGGTGACTGGCGAGTGCGAAGCAGTAATCATTTTTCCATGTCAACAGGGAGCGCAAACTAAATTCTTCTCAAATTTGAGCTTGGGAAATCCTCGGATCAAACCTAGGGCACTTAGACGAGCGAGCAACTCAAATCTCATATGCCCTAGTATCCTATGCCACTTCCAAAGCTCAGAAGTTGAGTGTTAAACAAGGCAGTGAGAAGAACTAGACGACTCAGAAAAATCAGGTCCAAAAACTCTCCCAACTCTAAAGATCTTATAGACCACAACGCCATCAGAATTGAGTACTTGCGAAGTATCGCGATGGAATCGCACTTCGAATCCCTCATCAAGCAATTGAGATACAGAAAGCAAATTATATCCCAAATTTTCAACCAAAGCAACATCTTTGAGAGTGAAATTCGAGTTGATTCTTACCACACCTTTACCTTTCACTCTACTTCTTCAGTTGTTGTCGAAGGTAATTTGCTCCTTTTGCTTGGTTGTGGTGAGGCTGGAGAACCATGCTGCATTTCCGGTCATATGGCATGAACAACCAGAGTCCATGATCCACGTGCCCTCCAAGCCTCGATCTGATGCCTACACATAATGAGAGAATCTTGATCGCTCAGTGCTGGGGTGAGTGAAAGCATGACGAGGCATCCAACACTGAGTGATACGAGCAGTAGGCACAGTAAAAGTAGACTGTCTACACATAGAATGATGCAAAGTGTGAGGTCTACCTATATGATGCAATCCCGATGTATGACGAGGTCTCCCAACCTGTCGAGGCACAAAGCCACTAACACGTGGTCTATCACCATATGAAACATGGTGAACACCACGAGGGGCAAATCCTCTCCGAGAGGATCTAGGAGCCTCATACATAGTATGTGTGTAAAACTCAGACTCATGCATACCTAGAGGTGGGTAGTGCATGTCCTGGAACCTCATCGTCTGAGAACGTCTCTCACCTTGATGCGACGGTAGCAAAACCCAACCAAATGACCCGCCCACTGATAGTAGGAACAATGAAACACTCTCCTAGGGGCACTCTCATGGGTCATAGGAGCAATCCTCACAGGCTCCTTGGGCTTCTGCTGAGGGTTTTTCTTGAGTGGAGGAGGTAGCTTTTTCTTGTGATGCTGGGTAGGTTTCTTGGCTTTCCGTGGAGTGTCTAACTGGGCTCTTTCTTTCTCTAAGGTAGTGGGTGAGGTAAAAACTGTTTTGTTCTCACTGTCAGGTATAGTTCTCTCAAAACCAACCCTAGAGCTAACCCTGCCCTGTCAGCACACATATTGGTCTTGGCCAAGAGCAAATACATCCTACCCTTTCCCCTAGTCCATTTGTTAACCACAGAAAGAAGGTATTCAGTTTCAGTCATGAGGTTTTCAGCTTGCCCTCTAGCAAAACTGAGTTGGTCCTTAAGGGTGATGCACGTGGGACAAGCAGACTGCACATCCTTAGAACACTCAGCACTCTCCAATCTAGTCTCTAACTCCCTAACATGCTTGTCTCTTAAATTAATGCTATCAATCAATAAGGAACAAGCATCAGAAGAAATAGGTATAGACTCCACCACCAAAAGCTGCTTCTGTACAGTCTCAAGCTTATCAATAGTTTGAGCAATCACAGAGCGCAGCTGAGCAAGCTCACCCATGACAACAGTGCAAGATTCACATTCAACATCATCAATTTTAGACTTAAGCATGGCATAATCAGTAGAAACATATTCTAGTCTAAGTCTAAGGTCTTTTCTATCTCTAGCAGCTTGAACAAGTAATCTATCCTGACCAAGAGGATAGAGGTACCTCAGATGAGTCAAGCTCATCACCGCTGTGACTGCTGTCGGCCATGAAGCAAAGGCCCGTGAAATACCTTGCCTTCTTCTTCTTCTCCTCCTTTCTTGAGGATTCTTCCTCCTCGTCAGAGCTTGACTCCTCAGTTGAGGAAGTGTCGATGTCACTTAGTGCAGCAACAAATGCTTTGGAAGTGCCCTTGGCTACCCTCTTAGCCACCTTGTCACACTTACCCTTCACAAAGGGTTTTCTCTCCTTCTTGAGGTGTTTAGGGCGCTCACTCTCATCTCTCCTTTTGACCTTATGACAATTGGCCTTGATGTGAGAAGTGTCACCACACTCAAAACAACCACTAAATCCACTTCTCCTTTGATCCCATCTCTCATTGTGAAAATGGGTGAACATTCTAGCAATGAGAGCAAGCTCTTCATCATCTAGAGTATCGACCTGCTCCTTAGTGACAGAGACCAAGGAGGACAAAGCAAAACTAGTGCTAGATGTGCTTGGTTCTGCAGTGGTGCACCGGCTAGTGCTAGAAACTAGTGCCAATGGTTGTGGCAAAGAGTTTCTCTGCACTGCAAGAGATGCCTTGGCAATCTTTGTGGACTTCAGCTTGCTGAAGAGCTCATCACAAGTAAATGTATCATAACCTGAGGACTCCTCAATGTTGGATATCTTCAATTCCCATATGCTACGATCAAGAGCATAGAGAAGCTTGATTGCCCTGTCATGGTCATTGTAAGCAAGCGTCCCGTTGGACCGCAAGTTACTCACTATTGCGTCAAAATGAGAAAACATGGCATCTATAGATTCACCAGACGCTTGCACAAACAGCTGATACTGTTGATTGTACATGCTTTGGTGCCTAGCCTTAATCTGTGTAGAGCCCTCATGAAAAATAGTGAGTGTAGTCAAAATCTCCCTAGCTATCCTTAGGTGTTGAACCCAATCAAACTCACTCCGACTCAAACCAATGAACAGTATGTTTCTAGATTTGGAGTTAGAATTATACTGATCTTTTTCTATTTGAGAGGTGCGGGTTTCAGGGATGGAATATTGTGAGTTCACAATCTACCAAATTGCATTTCCTTGGCTTAGCATGTAAGCTTCCATGCACACCTTCCAGTATGCAAAATCAGTCCCATCAAACAGAGGTATTTTACTAACTCTATCCATGTCACCAAATGATCACAAAACTGGTTAAGGTCAACTGGTGATCTTTACCCACTCTGATACCAATTGTTGGACCGAAAAGGGCGACCAGAGGGGGGTGAATGGGAGATTTTTAAAATTTCTAGCTAAAATTAGCCTTATGTTTTAAAACAGTCTTCTCTGGAACAGGATTTGAACACACCCTTCGGAGGTCTGGTTCGAAGGTATTCTATAGCTTAGGAACCAGGCTTCGCAACGAGCAAAAGTTCAAATTCAAGAAGACTTCGCTCACACCCACGAAACCAAAACCAAAACTTTGATGGGATTGTGCAAGCTCCTCACACTAGATGCCTTCGAGCAGGCTTCACACTTCACCCTTCGCAGGAGGTGTTTCCCTCTGCGGACTTTGACCAGATACTCCGCACTAGCAACTGGTACTAAGCTTCGTATTTCGAAGGTCTAAATGCAAACAGAAACAAATTTTGCTAAGGGAAGAATGCAGGCTTCGAGCATACTCTACTCAGTGCTTCACTGGTAACAGGGAGGGGTTGCCTCAGTTTACACAAAGCGAAAACACACTGAAAACACACACTTCACACGCACAGAACACTCACACCCTTCTCTAGAAAAGAACCAGTGCTAATGGATTTGAACAGTATGAAGTAGAGTGAAGAGGAATCAAAGCATACCGTGCAAAACAAGGATACAAGTTCAAGCAGCAAATGAAGAACATAATCAAATTTTCATTGCATGAACAGGGAATAGGGGTACAGATGGTAGTCTACTTTATTTGGAGGCTTCTTTTGTCAGCTTCATAGAGGAGACATCATCAGCTTTTGCAGAGCAGACACGATCAACCTTTGCAGTTTTGGAGTCTTCTGAAGCCACCCTTCGAATGCCTTGCCTCAATGTTAGGACTTCGTCCACCATACTTTGAAGTCACTCCATCCGGAGAGCCCTTCGAAGTGCCTCGCCTCTGAGGACTTTGCCTCGGTGTACCTTCAGCTGGAGCCACCCTCCCCACTCTCTGCCTTCGCCTGGCGGACCTTGACCCGAGGACCGACCTTGACCCCACACAACCTTCGTGATCGAGCTCCCCGCTCGCTTGGCATCAAGCCTCCCGCTTGACCCAGGTTCACTCTCTACGAACCGTTCGTCGCCTCCGAAGCCACCTGCACACCACAGACAAATAGACAAGTGTTTCTAGTACCCTCGGAGACCTCTCTGGTAAACAACCTCTGGTACACACTTCGGTGTACCGCCCAAAGTACCGAACCCTTCGGTACGCAAGTCATCATGTTCTGTCGAACCCCTCCGACAAACACAGTCCGCTGCAACAGCCGCAGCAACTAGACCCACTGAACCCTTCGGTGAAACACCCTTCAAACCCCTTCAGAGAGACCCCTTCGAATCCAGAAGGAAAATACTGTGAATCAATCATCAGACTCCAAAACCAACCCTTGGTTTTTCAATACTTCAAAGTATCAGGCACACTTTATTTAGATGAATGGTATACGACATGAAAAAAGTACAATAGAAAGAGATGTCGGACTCAACCGATGAAGCCTCAAACTATCACACCTAAATCACATCAATCTAAGAGATCAAACTGATATATCCTTAGACCTAGCCAATACACCAAGATAAACTAACGACCGTACTATTTCAGCTGATGCCTCAAGAGATCAAATTGATGCAGCTGTTAGGACACTGACCTAGTTGATACGATCGTTGGGGTGGCAGGACTCACCTCTTTGCCGGAGATCAGAACGATGTAGCCTAGCTCTGAGTGTCGAATCCCACCATGATTAACCTTGGGAAGCCAATGGTGGCGATGCGCTGAGTAGTTGTTTGATAGAGTTGTGTGTTTGACCTAACTAAGGGATACATATTTTTAGTCTGAAGACTTACCATCCAAGCAATCTATCCTAACCGATTCTGGATAAAACTTCATATTCTTATCAATGGCTCCTTCATATCTGGCTATGTTGTAACGGATTGGCTTCTTTTACCATCTTTGATCAAAATCTCCTTGACTTCTATTGATCGTACGACATCCTTGGTGGGCCCTGGGCTTTACCAAATCTTGGTGTCAATAGATGCCCCTAGTTTTAGAGCATTAAGAGGCTTCTGGTGCTTCAAAATTACCGGCCATAATTACCCCCTGCCACCACGTCTTCTCGAATGTCTATCCGTACGATCGTTTCACTTTAATTGCCAGCCGAAACTCTTTATCTTCTAGCACATTTATAATTTCACCCAGGGTTCTAGCTTCATAATTTTCTCTCATTTTCTGCTTCTTCATCTTCGGCCATTCACGACTATATTGGTAAGGTTTGATGCATTTATGTTTCATCATGGAGGCATCAGACCAGGCTTCATCCCACCTAGTTTTGTGTTGGTCTTCTTTAAACCGAAGATTCAGTCCCTATAATCTTGGTCATTCAAATATCTTAGGCACTTTGAAAACTGTACTTACGATTACCTTTTGTCGAACGCTGTAGGTGGCCCCACCAGATCCGATGGAATTAGCTTGACCCGGCTGCTGAGGAGTCACTTCTTTCTTTATAAGCGCCCCGGCTACTCCACCTCTCCTCTTCACACTTTTGGCTTACTACTCATTCTTGCCCCTCAAGCTCGCCACCGTATACTTGCAAACGCCGTCGTTCATCATCTTCTTTTTCTTTGCCGATCTGCACGCCGGCGATGCCAATGATGGCCACCATCGACGTGATCCCTGAGGTACACTTTTGGCCATATCTTCTTTCCATTGTCCTTTGGTTCTTGATTTTTCCGCCATTTTTACTCGTTGTTTGTTCTATCTCTTATTGTTCTCCCCTTTTCACTTCTTCTTTCTGCACCATGTTTTGATTCCAATAAACACTCACCCACGTGGTTTCTTCTTGGGCCCTTTGGGCAATCCGAACCCTACAAATTTTATAAATGCCGAAACGTGTAGAATCCTCTTTTAATATTCTCCCATGCGTTCTTCCAACTAGGACTTTGGTTTCAAACCCTTTCCCTCTTTCATCCCTGGTTAGCGTTATTGGTATCTTAGGGCATTGACTACCTATCGTACCTTTTGGATAAGATCGATATCGGTTATTGCATCGCCCTTTCTTTTATTGCGCCATATCAGAATGAGTCGATGCTGGCCACATCTAGGGGTGGAGAGAAGGGGGCACAGGGGCCTGCCCCCCCCCCCCAATGAAAATTCGTGAACCCCCCTCCCGGGCAGAGGCGCACAACATTCAGCTAAAAACCATGGCGCAGAACACACGAGTGTACAACACCAAGGGCCAAGGCAGCAACTATCAAGCCCAAGGCTTTGGCCCATGGGCTTTATACTCAAACTAAAAACAGAAAACATCGGATAATTAATAAAAACAGAACAGTCCGTTCGTGGGTATTTTAATCTGGCGTCCTAGCGATTGTGAGACAACGGCGCGACGGCAAGACCATGACTTGGTGTCGCCTACTCGCGTAACTCGTCGACGCCGCCAACGGCTAGTTCCTTAGTCCGCACGACCACGCACCCACGAGTGGCAGTGCCCGGTAGGTGGTAGGCGATGGCTAACTTCGTAAGTTTTTCGTAAATTTTTTGTATGTTTTATCCTTCACGACCGATGGTTCCACTGTTATAATTAATTGGTATCGCATTATAATCTCAATTCTATTTTTAATTGTAGTTTTGGTAGCAACTAGAACTAGTTGTTGATTTGTTTAATCTTTAACTATGAAGAGGTTAAGAACTATTGATAGTTTTTTAAGCAAGTTAATTCAAGTTCCGATGGTGCTGAAAATGTTAATGTGACCATTGATCAATCTATTGAACCGGACCAATTGGTTAATGTGCAAACTCCTGATCGGATTACTTCTGTACTGTCACAAGATGAACAGACGGGAATTTTAACTACAACATTTGAGAGAGATCCAAGTAAACGCCTTCAAATCCGAAAACTCCCTCCTATGAAACAAGATGAAGCTAAGCGATTTTATATATCCGAAGGACCGTATTAACCAATATTGATAGAGTATCCATTTAATAATTCATCAAAACATCATCGTCGTTTCAATAGAAATTGGTTTACAAATTTTTGGTGGCTCAAGTACTCTCCTCACACTGATCGTGCATATTGTCTGCCTTGTTATCTATTTTTAAATAAGCCAACTGGAAAGTGTAGTTCAGTTGCATTCACAATAACAGGATTTAAGAGTTGGAAGAAGGTTAACGATGGAGATAAGTATGCTTTTCTATGTCACATGGGCCAGGATGCTAGTTCAGCTCATAACTGTTTAGTTCAATGTTTCAATAATATGAAAAATAGAACTATTCATATTGACAAGATGATGGTTAAACAAAATAATAAAGTTATGGCAGATGCATGACTTAGGCTTACCACTACAATTAATGCCATCATGTAATAATATTTTTTATTACTATTATTGCAATTAGAATAATTGATATTGTACATTTATACTATCTAATAATTATGCACTCTTTATATTATTAGGTGGTTGACATTTCAAGCTTGTTCATTTAGAGGCCATGATGAATCTCCTGATTCCATCAACCAAGGCAATTTTCTTGAAATGGTCAAATTGATGGCCTCTTACAATGTGGAGATGAACCAATGTTGTGTTACAAAATGCTCCAAAAAATGCAAAATACACTTCACATGAAGTATAGAAGGAGATTCTTAGCATATATGCTCGAAAAGTACATGCTGCAATTAGAGAAGAAATTGGCAATAAAAAGTTTTGCATAATGGTTGATGAAGCTCGATATGAATCTAAGAAAGAGCAAATGGCGATGGTTCTTCGATATGTCAACAAAGAAGGACTTATAAAGGAGCGTTTTTTTGACATCATCCATGTCAGTGACACTGCAGCATTGACTCTAAAGATGACAATTTGTGTTGTTCTATTGGATAATAATTTGAGTGTGCAAGATATTAGAGGTCAAGGATATGATGGGGCAAGTAACATGTAAGTGGAGTGGAGTGGGTTGAAGGCTCTAATTCTTAATGATTTCCCTTATGCATATTATATTCATTGTATGGTTCATCAGCTCCAATTGGCTCTTGTTGCAGCATCAAGGGAGGTACATGGAGTGCATAAATTTTTCCAACATTCAAATTTTATCATAAATGTTGTTAGTGTTTCACCTAAGCGCAATGATGAGTTATTAGCAAATCAAGCTATGAAAATTGCTCGTGAAATTGAATTAGGAGAGCTTGATACATGAAGAGGTGCAAATCAAATGACCTCCCAACAGAGGCCAGGTGATATCGGATGGACTTCCCATTACAAATCAATTTTGAGGTTAAAGAAGATGTTTGGTGCCATAGTTTCTATCCTACGCAGTATTTCAAATGATCATTCAATTTCCATATATTCTCGAGGAGATATTGTAGGTGCCCTTCGGATTATTGTCACATTTGATTTTGTATTTATTCTACTCATGATCGAAAAGATAATGAAGATCACTGATGTGTTGTGTCAAACACTCCAAAATAAATCTATTGATATTATAAATGCGGTGGAGTCTGTTTCTATCACAAAGATGTTACTTGATGACTTGAGAAATAATGGTTGGGAATCACTTCTTGATGAGGTCAAATCCTTTTGTGTGAAGCATGAAATTAAAATTCTAGATCTAGATTGCAAGTATGTTCTTTTGCATAATTCTAAAGTATGAGTAGAAATACATCAATAATATATGTCCATCATTTAAAACTTATTTCTCTCTACATTGTATTTTACAGGTATGTTGATGTAACCAAGTCTCGGAATAAGCATGACAACACAACAACTCTTCACCATTATAAAGAAGATCTGTTCAATGTTGCCATAGATCAATAATTATTTGAGTTGGAAGAACGGTTCAGTTCTCAAGCGAGAGAGATTATATCACTTTGTGCCGCATTAGATCCAAGAATTGACACCTTTGACACATCAAAAATATGCACTCCGGTGGGAAAATATTATCCTGCTGATTTTTCAAATCAGGAAAGAGCTCAGTTGGAGTGCTAACTACCACATTTTCAACTTGATGTACGCAATCATCCAGACCTGAGTAGACTATCTTCACTTGCTAATTTGACAAATAGATTATTTAAAGTGGGAAAACATTCTACATATATAATGGTGGACAAATTATTAAGGTTGATAATAACTCTTCTAGTGTCAACTGCAACCACGGAGAGGGCATTTCTAGCAATGAAGCTACTAAAGACAAGTCTACGGAATAAAATGGGTGATGATTTTCTACGAAGTTACATGATAATTTATATTGAAAAAGAATTAGCAGCAAAGATCATCTCCTCTGATATTATTAAATCTTATGATCTAGATGGTTCTCATAGATCTAAATTCAAGTTAGTAGAAATGTAGTTCATTTTCTATTATTAAACATATGCTACATTGTCTTATTATATAAGCTTTTATTGATATTGCTAAAAGATTATTGTTATTATTGACATTCTGACTTGTGAGTTGGCCAATGGCCCCCGTCATATTAAAATCCTAGCTCCGCCCTTGGCCACATCTTGTTATTTTTGGTCTGATGCTTTGAACGCTTTCCTATTTGGTCATGGGCCGATGAGTCCCACCCTGCTCGACATCTTCTTTTTAACTTTACTTGACATTAATTCACCAGCCAATCCCTTTTCTTTTCGTTTCCAACCTTCCCACTACCTTAGCATCAAGTCGGCCGATAACTGGGGCCGATATATCGCAAGGAACAACAAGAGAACTGGCTCCGTAGACACTTGAGAACACATTGCTTTCCTTACCCTCTAGCTGGAGGAATTTGCCTTCTGCGTATCGGCTCTGGTCCCAACCTTACAATTTTAGTTTTTAGCTGAACAGCTCATCGCCCACGTGGGGATCCCTCTTGGTCGTTTCCTCTTAGGAGCTACCTATAGCCTCCTTCACCTTGTATCGGTTGACCTATCGACCAGTAATTTTATCGGCCGACCCAAACCTTGGCGGTTCCTCTAGCTTTGGCTCAATGTCTATAGGGATGATTATATTGGAGGGACTCCCCTCACTCGATCATATTGTCCCGCCGATTTTCTAGAATCAGTCGTTCCCTCCTATCGCCGCTGCTCTTCTATGGGTGAGGCAGTGGCATTCTTCCTTGCTTTTCCTTTATCCTCGTGGCTTTAGTTGTTTTATTCAAGAGTTTCTACCTCAGGTTTTCTGATCGTACCACCTGGTTTCCCTTCAGATATTACTCGGAGTATGAGCGCCCTCATTGTCTAGTTCTGCCTGATGTGACCCAAGATGAATAGTCCCTTCGCATATTTTCATCCATGATCCTTCTTGCTTGCTCCCTGTTAACTTCACCGATGAGCATTCTTGGCAGTGCTCCTATGAGATCTACCACCCATTGGTCTCCGTGAGGCAACTAGGCTTCGGTAAGCTCCCACCTCATCTCTTCTTCATTGGTCAAAACTAATCTCGTGGGAAAATCAAGAGTGCCTTGGAGTGGGACTGCCTCTCTCATACGACCGATGGGATGGTTGTTGGTAATCTTGTCTCCTAAACTACCTACCGGGCATCCTCGTCTTCCTTTCGACGATGGTGGAATGAAGTGAAGCAGCATATCTTCAACCATTCCTTGCTAACTTATCGGGAGCGGCTTTACCCCAGCAACGCTGACGCGGGGCCTGAGGTGGATACTTTGATTCATTTTCCTGTTTATTTCCACCGCCTTCCTTTATCAGACTTAATTCTGTCTTTTGTAGGAAGACGACCTTGATGCTCCCCTAATGAGTTCCAACAGTCGGTTGATACAATATGGACCAGTATCAGCCACCACAAACTTAGGTGTCGGTGCTCCTACCCCCACGACATGGCTAAATGGAGGGTGATCTTGAGGTCGTCAGCCGTGCTGTTGAGATTTATCGGCGGTGGGCGGAGGAAGTCGGTCTAGCGGCGGTGGAGCCTTGGTTGGGGCGAACAAGTGCTAGTTCACCAATGTCGTCCATCAAAACCGCATTTGTCGTAGGTCGGGCTGCTTTTGCCGACAAAGGTGTAGTTAGGTTATGGGCGATTGAGGTTACCCAATGACTTATTTTGTATAGGGTCTTGTATCCTAAAACATCCTTCCACAATGTACTTATCTTTGAATCTTCCGAACTTGGACCCAATTTTTTTTTATCTGGGCGCGATGCTTTGGCACCAACCGTCTAAAGGAAATACCACTGGTATCAGCTGTTTTACGTGTATCCTCTTAGGAATTTATCCAAATGCTCAGAAAATATTTCTTCAACTATTTGCCATTCAATGTTTTCCCGAATATTTCTCCGTCTAAACCTTCGAGTAAATAGGCATTGTCGGGCACCACCCGGTGTATACGAAATGGTCCTTCCCAATTAGGGGACCATTTACCAAACCGATTGTCCTTGGACCCGATCGGTAGAATAAGTTTCCATACGAGTTCTCCTTGTTCAAATGACTTCGACACCACCTTCTTATTGTAGAACCTGGCTACCCTTGCCTTGTTTTCCTCAACTTTCTCGAGGTCTCTTAATCAGACCTACACTAGATCATTTGGACCATCTGTCATTAGATTACAATAATCATCGGCTATGAGTTGATCTTGCAACGTGATTCTTCTTGATCCGATATTATTTTCCCATGATAACACATCTTCATTTTCATAGACTAATTGATATGGTGGTACTTGGGTAGATCCGTGACGCGCCATCCGATAAGCCCATAGTGCTTTTTATAAGGATTAATGCCAACGCCTTGGTTGTTCATTGATGTTTTGCTTTATCAACTTGATCAAACTTGTATTGGAAGCTTCCGCTTGTCTGTTGGCTCGCGCATAATATGGTGATGGATTTAAGAGCTTGACCCCCATGCTGGCTACGAATAACTGGAATTCCTCCGACATGAAAATCGTTCTCTGGTCTGTTGTGATGGTTTGTGAGATCCCAAACCTATATATTATATGTTCTTTGATAAATTCAATAGCATCGATTGAGGTAACCTTTTTGAGTGGAATGACCTCTACCCATTTCGTGAAATAATCGGTGGCTGCTATTATGAACTTGTGGCCCTTGCTTGATGCTGGCTAAATTTGGCCGATCATATCGATGCCCCACCCTCTAAAGGGCCAGGGCTTGATTATCGGGTTCATTGCCGATGCGGGCGCCCTCTGAATGACACAAAACTTTTGATAGTCCTGACATCCCTTGTAATACCTTATGCAATCTTCTACCATAGTCGACCAAAAGTATCCTGCTCTCCGAAGCAACCACTTCATTTTCTGGGTCGACTGATGTGTTCCGCATATTCCATCGTGTACTTCACACATCACCACTTTAGCTTCTCCAGTGCCTATGCATTTGAGGGGAACTCCATCGGTTGTCCGATGGTACAAGTCTTCACCGAGTAGGACGTATTTGGTTGCTTGATATGAGTTTTCTGGGTGCAGAGTTTGAATGATTCTTTAAGTAGTTAATAATGTCGTACCTCCAATCATTGGCTTTTGTTTCTGTGATCTCTACCCCGATTGGTCTGGCCATAGGCTTGTATCCTGATGTCATTTGGGCCAAATCATTTGCTTGAGTTCTGCTCTCTCGGGATATGAGTGAGAGTTACACCTTGAAAACTCGTCATTATAGCTTGGCACTGATCGTGGTATTCTTTCAGTATATCATCCTTGCATTCATACTCATTTTACAGTTGCTTCATAACTAACAAGGAGTCCCTGAGGATTTCAACCGTGTCGGTGCCCACTTCTTACAATATCTGTAATCCTTTCAAGATTGCTTCATACTCGGCTTGATTGTTGGTGGAGAATGGTTTGATGGTGTAGGCAAACTCAAATAATGCCCCCCGAGGGGAGACGATTACTAGGCCGATACCACACCCGTGTCGGCACACCGATTCATCAAAGAATAATGTCGAAGGTGCTGGCTCAACATGGGTCACCGCCTCATCCCCATACTGAACTATGAAATCATCTATCGCTTGTCGTTTTACTGTCTTAGCCGATATAGGGCCCCGATTTAACGAAATCGGAACATTATTGAATTTCATAAGAAAAACAATAATACAAGAGGTTCATCATGCGACAATCGTACATACGACAAGTATTCATGGTGCACAGACCATATTTATTACATCAGAGTAAAAATTAAATAAGTAAATAAAAGCATGACGAACGCCCTCTTTAGGATCTTCTCTTGACTGGGTCGCTACTCTAGACCATCTTCTTCGTAGTAGGCATCCTCTGAATTGTGTATCCAACGGGTATGAGTACAAAAAGTACTCAACAAGCCACCGCAAATGCAAGTAATAATGCAATATAATAACAAAGGAAGGATAATGGCTAGAAGTGCGGAAAAGTACATTTTCGGTTATTGCATTTAGCGTTGTCAAATTTACTCATGCGGAATAATAAACATGAACGTCATAATATCATCTAACTCGAGGAGTACGTTTTACCTCCTCACACAACAGTCCTTACATGTCAAACTATCATGCACATACATATCAAAAGTAAACTAACTGTGGGATGTCACGCAACCCACCCTTGACCGTGGGCTCGGATTTTCGAAAAGATTTAAGACTCTGATCAAAGATGTACTACTGTACCCACAAGGCACGCACTCATCCCAAACACCAAAGTGTAACGAGATGACCCATACCACGGGAACTCGTGCCAAAACCTCAGCATGAAATGCTCCAAGCAATAACCACCCGCTCTAGGTTTCGCTGGCACGCCGGGCCGCATCCCGGCTAACGTCGCACCCCCTTTTGCGCCACATCGGTACAAGCCACCCGCAGGTGCTGCTTGACCCATCTCCAAATGGTGGCCTCGGTTTGGAACACTCCATACCTTAGTTAGGACTTACCCATTAGACTTGTGGTTAGTACGAAAGTGTATTGCAACGGATCCCACAGACCGGTCCTTATAGTGCCTCGGGTGCTACCGGCCAATGCCCTAGCTTGCACCCGGAACCCATCATGCATTCACTCACAACCACAACTCATCACCGACAGAATTCCAAGGATAAGAATAATGGGGATCATATAGTAGAACCATGTTGCTACGACTCATTTTTATCCTATAGCAATCGTGTCAATACATTGGACACTAGCTAATGATGCTAATCATATGGTGACAAGGAGGTTAGGCGAGATAGCATGGCTTGGGTTGCACATCAAGGTCGGGGGGATCCTAAATAAATATATTGTAAGGGTTCCATTTGACTAATGCATGTATATCCTATATGTTGTAGCGATAGTTTAATAAAGCATGGGTTCAATATGCTCAAAAGATTGGTTTGGTGACTTGCCTTGTTCAGCGAATGGAGAGGGAGGAACTTCTGGGAAGTATTCTGGTTCCTCGGCGGCGGCGTAGTCTTCCCAATATAAATAAAGTAAATAAAATAAATACGACATTAAATTAAACAATATAAAACCACACCACAAGCACATAGGTTTAAATTGGTTTAATTCAAGGAAAATCAAGTTGTTAAGTTTCTGAAATTTATTTTATAAATAATTTAAAAGGAACTATAAAAAGATATGGCCCTTTCTAAAGGGGATTTTTAAATTGTGAAATAATCTCTTTTTAAGCTTTCTAATTAATTTAAAATGAAAGGTTCAGAGAAAAACTTAGTGGTTTCATTATATTAACAGGGAATGAATAAATATAAATTTTACTAAAATTTAAATAATAAAGTTTGTACTCTAACATAAAGGCATTTGAAAACTTTAATAAATAAGGATGAAATATTCAAAGCAAACATACTGTTTTTATTGCACTAACATGTAGAGAATAAAACTACAAAATTTCTAGAATTGAAATGATAATTTTTGGAGTTCAAATGCGCCAGATCTGAATTTTACAAGTTTAAAACAGTTTCTGGAATTTAATTTAAATTTAAAATTGCCTCGGGTCCACGGTGAGCCAGGCCCATGGTGAACCCGCGCACTGTGCGTGTGGTCCGGCCCAATCTGGACCGTTGGATCCAGATCCAACGCGCGGGGGCGAGGCGGGGCATTAAGTTGCGATCAACGGCCCACAGCGCTCGGTAACGCTTTGACCAGATGGATGCGCAAGATTAAATGGCGTAAAAGTCCTAATCTATGTCGTCGGATCGAGATCGTGTGGCCAGGATCGAATCCGGCACGGCACGTGTCAGGAGGGGTAAAGTACCCATCTTCCCCGACTCCGGCGACGCGATGGCGAGTGATTCCGGCGACGGCGAGGGCTATCCGGCCTAGCTAGGGCTAAAAACATAAAGAGGGAACTAAGGGGAACACGAGGGTACCCTTGCGGTGGTCCGAGGTCGACGGGGCGTGGCCGGTGACGAGAGGAGGCGGCGAGGTCGTTCGGGTCCTGGTCGGCAACGGCGATCCGGCGAGGCTCGTCGACGGCGGAGGAGTGGCCGAGGTCGAGGAGGCTCTAGCGGTCACAGAGATGTGGTCGGCGAGGGTGGAGAGGGGTTCTGGCGACGGCGAACGGTGGCTGAAGTACGAGTGGCGGTGTTGCGCTAAAAACTGAAATGCGAGCACTCTATTCGTTCTGGAAGCGAATTGACGTGGGGGTTGAGCGCGGCGGTGGCCGGGGGTTTAAATAGGGGTACTGGCGGGGGCAGGGAGGGCGCAATTGGGGGAGGCCATGAGTAAATGCCGGCGAGGCGGTTTCACTGCACGCGGGCGATAACAGGACGATGACGCGTGAAATCAAGGGGGAAACGATCGACGCGACGCGGGGGATTCAATGCCGGCGATAAATGGAGGGGAGGGGGCCGACGACGAGCAAATTGCGGGGTTTAAATTCGGCCGGCGAAGTTTGGGGGCGATGGCGTGAGGTGGACGATGGTACTGATAGGCGGGGGCCACAGGTCAGTGGGCGAGGGGCGAGAGTGAGGCAACGGGACGCGACCGACAGGTGAGGCCGAGGGGTCGAGTACGCGCGCACGGAGAGAGGGGGTCTTTGATGGGTGGGGCCCGAGTATCAGCCCGAGACGCGCGGGGGTAACGGGCTGGGCCGGCCGGGAGAGAGAGAAAGGGGGGAGAGAGCCTGTTACAGTTTAAATGAATTTCTGATTAAAAATAATTACAGAAAATGGATTAAAATATTAGGGCTACTTCCAAGGTTGATAAAAATTTGTAAAAATTCTCAAAAATATATCTTGGCCTTGGGATCATATACAAAATTTTCTAGCCCTTGGTTTGGTCATATCATGTATGTTCTAGTTCAAGAGGGCTAAGGAGGGTATTAAAGGTATTTCTAAAATAAATTATTCCAGGAAAAATAGATTAAATGATATTTTTATTTCTTTGAAAATTTGGGGTGTTACAATTTTTATGTGAGATCAACCTCGGTTAGAGCGAGGACCCATTCCATGATACGTCCCTTCAATACTAGGGCTGATAGCATGTACTTAATGAAATTGGCCTTACAGACCACGGTGCACTCTGTTGAGAGCAGGTAGTGTCTCAACTTGGTGCATGCGAAGTACAGGCACATGCATAGCCTCTCTATCATGGGGTATCGGGTTTCAACGTCTAGTAGTCTTTTGCTGAGATAGAAAATTACTCTATCCCTTTTATCCACTTCTTGATTTAGAACCGCTCCGATGACTTTGTCATCGACCAATAAGTATAGCCTGAACGAAATCCCTTTCTGGGGTGGCATTAACACCGGTGGTGAACTCAGGTACTCCTTAACCTCCTCGAACACCTTCTATTGCATGTTCCCCCATTTAAACTCCTAGGCAGGCTTCAGCTTTAACAATGGGGTGAATGGCTCTTTTTTTGAGAGGTCGACTATAAATCTCCTGAGGAAATTTATCTTTTCGACCAATGACTGCAACTTGGTTTTATCGGTGGGGGGCTCAGTATTTTTAATCGCTTCGAAACTTCGTTGGCTTATCTCAATTTCTCTTTCATGTACAATAAAGCCTAGAAACTTGCCCGCCAACACACCGAAGGCACACTTTTCAGGTTTAATTTTTAACTCGTACTTCTTGGTCCTCTCTAGAACTTGATGTAGATCGACCACGTGGTCTTAAATGTTTCTTGACTTTACTACGACATCATCAATGCATATTTCCACTAACAAGCCGATCAAGTCGTGAAAAATGTAGTTCATGGCTCCTTAGTAGGTCGCTCCGGAATTCTTCAGACTGAAGGTCATCACCACCCACTCATATAATCTGATAGCCCCCGAGCATCAAAAGGTCGTCTTGTGGATATCATCGTCAGCCATAAAGATCTGATTATATCTCGCATTTCCGTCTATGAAACTGATAATTTTGTGACCCGATGCGGCATCCACCAAAGATCCATGATCGGCATTGGGTATTCATCCTTTGGAGTTGCCTTGTTTAGATCTCTGAAATCAACACATATCGTGAGCTTTATGCTTTTCTTCCATAGTGGTACAATATTGGACACCCACTCTGCATATCGGCATGGTCTTATGAACCCTGCATCATATAATCTTGTCACCTTGACATTGATATCTGTGTATATTTCTACTTTGAACTTTGAACCACCGAGGTAACTGCTTGAAAGCGTGGAAATGTTGAGGTGCAAAAGCTCTGTAATATAATAACTTTTCACTGCTGATCACTTTCATCTTTTATAACCGCTTCGTTCTCGTTTGGCGTGATTCACACATGTTTTCACACTTGCAGATCCAACCCACGTCATTGATAGGTGGGGCCAAAGGGTGAAATAATGTGAACCCGTGGTAAAGCTTTTGCGGCTGATTGCTTTCTTGAAAGGTCTAACGGCTATTTGAGAGGTAATGGGACAAAAGTAATGGCTCTTTGCAATACACTGCCGTCATAATGGTTCATTTTCCTTCGGAGCAATCATACGGAAGTTCGAGTTCGAAGCCTGGATTTGAAACATCTCCGATGCCAAGGATGCTTCGAACGGTTACAATACCTTGTGTTTTTTCTAAGTTCCTAAGCATGCAAATATTTCTTGCGTATACTGCTCTCCTTGCTATACAGGCTATCCGGAGAAGCGTATTTGAGGGGCTACTGTTGGGGGAAAATACTTCATCCTCATGATCCTCCAAGATTCAAAGAAAATTCATTATGCAACCAAGATACAAGCAAGTCTTAATCTCGGAGCCCAAGACTCGCCTTCGGATTGAAGGGTTCAAAGTCGAAGGGTCTGTCCAGGCTCCGGTCCGAAGAAACCCTCTGAAAGGCTTCCCCTCCGGAGTGAAAAACAACCAGAAGGATGGGACGTCTACCTTATCAACATCCTTCGAGCATGTTTTACCATACTAACCCTATAAGGGATACCGAAATAGTATCCACTATGTCGGTTGTAATAGAGGGGCAAAAATGTCTTTTCTCTAGAGATTTTAACTATAAATGCCCCCCTTCTCGCCCTGTAAGAGGCATCGAATATTCTGATATTCAATACACACTTCGAACTATTACGAGCTATTATCCATTGTGGAGGCTTGAGATAGTCCGCATTCACAAACACTTCGTTTGTCAGTTCTTGCTCTTATAGAACCTATTAGCATAATCCATTGTGCAAACAGTTGGCGCCGCCCGTGGGGAACCTAGTACTAAAAGATAGTTCTCTGCCACTGCCTGTACTTCAAAGTACGTTTGTGGAGGGAGTTTCGGAGTCCCAGGATTCCGCGCACCCTTTGGCAAGGGGCTTCAAGTACAGTTCGAAGGCCTTTCTCGCCTTCCATCATCGTTCGAAGCTCTTGGTCCCTGGACCCTGCTTACCTTCATAAGTCATGCCTCTCAAGTGGAGTATAACCACCGGCCCCCTCCGAAGGTCCTCTCGGAGCACCTTCACACATTCCCCAAACTCCTGAAGTAGTTAATAAACCCCGAGCAACCGGAGCTCCTCGGACAGCTCCGTCTGTGCTCCGAACTGACTATGTCAGTTCTCGAGATCCGGAGGACCCCTCTGGAGGAAGTGAGGACCTCCTCGAAGATGTGACCGCTCAGATGGCCCGGCTTTTGGCGGAGGTGGAAAGATGGAGGCAGGAGGTCACAGACAGGCTTCGTCCTCAAGCCAACCCTGCTGCTTCGGAGACGCATCAAGACGATGACCTCGATAATTATCTCGAAGCCCCTCAAGTCCAACAGAGCGCCGAGAACACCTCCTTTGACAACGAATCTCCACTGCATCCGCACTTGCAGAAGGTGCACTTTGATCCAAGGTTCCGAGCCTCGAAGCTGCACAAATACTCCGAAGGGGCTGACCCCGGAGAATTCTGTCGCTCTTACGCTCTTGCAATAGAAGCTAGCGGAGGGGTCCAAAATACGATGGAAAAGTGTTTCCCCCTCACATTAGAAGGTATAGCCCTTCGTTGGTTCTGGTCTCTAAATCCATGATCAATTAAGTCGTGGAAGCAGTTGAAGAAGAAATTCGTGAGCAACTTCCAGGGGACTTTTGTAGCCCCGATGTCTACTAGAAGCCTTTTTCAGGTGAAACAACAGGCAGAAGAAACTCTTCGAGAATACTTCATGCGCTTCGCCCACACCAAGTCCCAGATCAAGGAGTTGTCCACGTCATATGTTGTGGATGCGGCGTGCAAAGGTGTAATGAACCCCAACCTCCTTAGCAAACTTCACCGGAAGTCGGTATCTTCAGTAGCACAA
The DNA here is from genome assembly GCA_019279435.1 of Zizania palustris. NCBI lineage: Eukaryota > Viridiplantae > Streptophyta > Magnoliopsida > Poales > Poaceae > Zizania > Zizania palustris. The sequence goes on from JAAALK010000286.1 coordinate 35,452,110, forward strand.
TTGATGGCATACTTCGAGCAGTAATGCCAAATCGGAAGAAGGGTGTCTCCGGAGGATTGCGTCGTCCACACCAACCCTCCCCCCAAGAAGTCAAGATAGAGACAGGGGCTCCGAGTCCTCCTCAAGCCCTCTTCGATAATCGTTGTCACGATTAGAGAAGAGGAGGAAGAACCCTCGCTCCGAAGTATTGAATATTGCCCCCTCCGCTCCAAAGATGCCTTCCAACTTTCAATAGGCTCAAGGCAATAAAGCTAGTGGCTCGAGGCCACCAGGTAAACCTGCTGGCCAAGGCCAAACTCTCTTTTGTTGTGTGCATGGCGAAAACAGAAGCCATGCCACCAAAGATTGTAAGTCCATACTGACTCTTCGGAGCGAGTATCTTGGGAGAAACTTAGGTCGAGGCACTACAGACCGAGCTCCTCCAGCAGCACGGCCGGAGCCCGTGCAAGCTATTAGACGTGTAGGAAATCTCAAAGCTCCTATTCAACCTCTGGTGGCTAACATTATGCCACCACCGAAGCAAGAAGACCCTCAAGATTGTGGCAAACGAGTAGTCCTACACATCTCCGGAGGGGGAACCCTCGGTAATATGTCGAAGCGTCAGCAGAGGGATTACGTTCGGGAAGTAGAACATATAGGGACTTCAAATTCGGCTGCAAAAATGCCCGAGTGGTCCCATGTGACCTTATCATTCTCTGCCAATGATGTTGTAGGGGTAAAATTCCCCCATGCTGACCCCCTTGTCAATTCAGCTGATGTTGCAGGGGTGGAAATTCGAAGGGTGCTAGTCGACGGTGGAAGCTCCACTGACATACTCACATACTCTTCATTCAAGCCTTCGATCAAATGTGCATCCCCCGAAGACATTTACTTCTAGCAGCTCGCCCACTCCAAGGCTTCACAGGCCCTCCTCTCGATGCCCTCGGCCAAATAGGCCTCGAGGTTGCTTTCGGCGAGAGGCCCCTGGCCAGAGTCGAAGAGGTCATCTTTGATGTTGTCGACGCCCCGTATGCCTACAACGCAATCTTCGAAAGGGGGATGTTGAATCAATTTGGAGTCGTGGCACACCACAATTATTTGTGTCTCAAAATGCCCACGCAAGGTGGAGTCCTCACGATCCTAGGAGATCAAGTTGCAGCTTAGAGAGCAAAATATGGCAACGGCCCACCTCTCGATCCTCGGTAAGTAAACAGTGTGCAAGAACAGTCGTAGGAGGCTTCGGGGTCCTTGGACCCTCCAAAGAACCTGAGAAACCAAGGGTTGGTTTTGGAGTATGTGATGAGTGATTAACAGAGTTTAACCTCTGGTTCGAAGGGCTACCTCCGAAGGGCTTCGGAGGTTGGACCTCCGAAGGTGTTCGGAGGCTGTTTCACCAAAAGGTTCGGTGGTTTGGTTGCTGCAGCTATTGCAGCGGAGTGTGCCTGTCGGAGGGGTCCGACAGTACACGGTGACTGGGTTTGTACCGAAGGTCTCGGTACTTTGGGCGGTACACCGGAGTGTGTGCCGAAGGTGGCTAACCCGGAGAGGTCTCCGGAGTATTGGATACACTTGTCTGCTTGTCTGTGGTGCGCAGGGGACTGCGGAGGTGACGGACGGTTTGTAGCAGGTGAACCTGGGTCAAGCGGGAGGCTTGATGCCAGTGGAGCGGGGAGCTCCATCACGAAGGCTGCGAAGGGGTCTAGGTCGAACCTCGGGTCAAGGTGCGCCAGGAGAAGGCAGTAAGTGCGGAGTGTGGCTCCGGGTGAAGGTACTCCGGGACAAAGTCCTCGGAGACGAGGCACTTCGAAGGGTACTCCGGAAGGAGTGACTAGGAGTTTGGTGGATCAAGTCCTCAGCAGAGGCAAGGGTTCGAAGTGTGCTCCAGAGGGAGACACTCGAAGGTACCCGACGAAGGTCTCAGAAGTCGAGGCGCATCGAAGGCATGGTCCGGGTGAGGCTTGTCGAGGAGTGTGCTCGGGGAGAGACACTGCGACGAAGTGCTCATGGAATGCTTCATGCGGAGGCCTTGGACGAAGGAGGGACTTCGAAGGGTGGTACTCCGAAGGTGGGGCTTCGGAGTGAGGAAGGCTTCGGAGCGAGGTTAGCTCCGGAGTGAGATGGACTTGTGGTACTTCGGCCATGCATGGCTTCGGTACACGGACTGACGGAGTTCGAGCTGGGAGAAGCTGCGAAGCCATGGTGGTCCACTCCGAAGGTGTGGGTGTGAAGGCCCAAGGGCTTTGACGGCTTCGGCTCAAAACCGTCACTGTATCGGAGGCTGTCTTCGGTGAAGCGAAGGCCATCAGGCTCAAGGCTTCTCACCGAAGCTACCGCACCCCTCGCGTGCGAAGGGGGGCTCCAGAAAGGTCAAAGACTGCAAAGGCTGACATTGTCTACTCTGCAAAAAGCTGACGCTGTCCCCTCTGCAAAGCTGACAGAGAAGCCTCCAAATAAAGTTGACTACCTTTTGTACCCCTCTGTTCTGTAGAGACAAAACTAATGTAAAACCTAGGGGTAAAGTAGTCAATTCACTTGGGTGAATAGTGGCTATAAATATGGGGGCTGCGTAGGTAACATTTAACACTTTGAGCATTTACTGTTGAGCTCCTGTACTAGCCACCACTCTTTGTATTCATCCTGTGAGTTCATTTATTGTGTTCCTTGTTCAAGCAGCGAAGCCCTGCTTCTGTGTTGTGTTTCTGCTTGAGCTTGTTTGCATACCTTGCTAGTAGTAGTGCACCGAAGCCCGTCTAGGCGAAGTGTGTCTTGTGCGAAGTGTGCTTTTCAGTGTGCGTTCGCTCTGTGTAACAGGAGGCTAGACCTTGCTGCTTACTAGCGAAGCCCTGATCGAAGCCCGTGGTTCTTATCGTGTCTAAGTCCCTAGCGAAGTCTGTTAGTGTGCGTTTAGACCTTCGGTGTACGAAGCCCAGCACTAGTTGTTGTTGCTAAGTACTTGGTCGAAGTCCTCGGAGGGTAGTCCACTCTTGCGAAGGGTGAAGTGCGAATCCTGCTCGAAGCACCCTGTGTGCGGAGCCTGCACTGACTTAGCAGAGTTGGTTTTTCGGGTTTGAGTGGAGCGAAGTCTTCTTGGCTTCGAACTTTTGCTCCTTGCGAAGCCTGTGTTCGGAGCCGTCAAATACCTCCGAACCAGAACTTCAAAGGTCGTGTTTGAAGCCTGTTCCGCAGTAGACTGTATTAAAACAGAAGGCTAATTTTAGCCTGAAATCCTAAAAGGCTCCCATTCACCCCCCTCTGGTCGCCGTTTCCGGTCCAACAATTGGTATCAGAGCAGGTTAAGATCACCAGTTGACCTTAACCAGTTTTGTGATCTGTTGGTGACATGGACAGAGCTAGTAAAATTCCTCTGTTCGATGGGACTGACTTTGCATACTGGAAGGTGCGCATGGAGGCTTATTTGCTAAGCCAAGGAAATGCAATTTGGGAGATTGTGGACTCACAATACTCCATCCCTGATACTCGCACCTCTCAAACAGAGAAGGATCAGTATAATGCCAACTCCAAGGCAAGAAATATACTGTTCATTGGTTTGAGTAGAAGTGAGTTTGATAGGGTGCAACACCTTAGGACTGCTAGGGAAATTTGGACAACACTCACTATTTTTCATGAGGGCTCTACACAGATTAAGGCCAAGCGCCAAAGCACATACAATCAATAGTATCAGCTGTTTGTGCAGGCACCTGGTGAATCTATAGATGCCATGTTTTCTCGCTTTGATGCGATAGTGAGTAACTTGCGATCCAACGGGACACTTGCTTACAGTGATCATGATAGGGCTATCAAGCTTCTCTATGCTATTGACCATAGCATATGGGAAGAGAAGATATCCAACATTGAGGAGTCCACAGGTTATGACACATTGACCTGTGATGAGCTCTTCAGCAAGCTGAAGTCCACAGAGATTGCTAAGGCATCTCTTGCAGTGCACAGGAACACCTTGCCACAGCCATTGGCATTGGTTTCTAGCACTAGCCGTGGCACCACTGCAGAACCAAGCACATCTAGCACTTGTGTTCTTGCAGATGGTTTTGCTTTGTCCTCCCTGGTCTCCGTCACAAAGGAGCAGGTGGACACTCTGGATGATGATGAGCTTGCTCTCATTGCTAGAAGGTTCACCCGTTTTCATCATGAAAGACGGGATCAGAGGAGAAGTGGTTTTAGTGGTTGCTTTGAATGTGGCGACACTTCTCATATCAAGGAAAATTGCCCTAAGCTCAAAAAGAGAGATGAGAGTGAGCGCCCCAAATACCACAAAAAGGAGAGGAAACCCTTTGTGAAGGGCAAGCGCGGCAAGGTGGCTAAAAGAGTAGCCAAAGCCGCTTCTAGAGCGTTTGTTGCTGCTCTCAGTGACATCGACACTTCCTCAACTGAGGAGTCGAGCTCTAAGGAGGAGGAGTCCCCAAGGAAGGAGGACATGAAGGACAAGAAGGGACGAGACTTCACCGGCCTTTGCTTCATGGCCGACAGCGATCACAGCGGCGATGAGCTTGACTCATCTGAGGTACCACTATCCTCTGACCAGCTTTTAATTAAACTAGATGAGCTGAATGAAGTAGTTCTTGGTCAGGATAGATTACTTGTGCAAGCCGCTAGAGAAAGAAAAGACCTTAGACTTAGGCTAGAATCTGTTTCTACTGAGTATGCCATGCTTAAGTCTAAAGTAAATAATGCTGAATGTGAATCTTGTACTGTTGTCATGGGTGAGCTTGCTCAGTTGCGTTCTGTACATGCTCAAACTCTATCTGAGCTTGAGACTGCACAAAAGCAGCTTTTGGTGGTTGATTCTAGACCTCATGATATTATTGAATGCATTAACTATTCTTTATTACGCGAGAGCATTAATTTACGTGATAAACATGTTCATGATTTAGAGGCTAGATTGGAGAGTGTCGGTAGTTCTAAGGATGTGCAACCTGTTTGTGACACTTGCATAACCCTTAAGGACCAGCTAGGCACTGTTAGAGAGCGAGTTGAGAACCTCATGTCTGAAAATGAATACCTTCTTTCCGTGGTTAACAAATGCACTGAGGGAAAGGGTAGGATGGATTTGCTCTTGGCCAAGACCAAGATGTGTGCAGACAGAGCAGGGTTAGCTCTAGGTTTGGGTTTTGAGAGGATCCCTTCATATAATGGAAACATAACTGTTTTTACCTCTCCCACTACCCTAGAGAAAGAGAGAGCTCTGTTAGACACTCCATCAGCCAAAAAGCCTACCCGAGCTCAAAAGAAAACCACTCCTCCTGCCAAGAAAATCTCTCCCAAGAAAACCACTCAGCAGAAGTCCAAGGAGCCTATGAGAGTTGCTCCTGTGACCCATGAGAGTGCCCCTAGGAGAATTTTTCATTGTTCCTACTGTCAGCGGGCGGGTCATTTGGTAGGGTTCTGCTTTCGTCGCATTAAGGATGAACGACGCTCTCAGGCGATGAGTTACCAGGACATGCATTACCCATCTTTAGGTATGCATGAGTCTGAGTTGTACTATCGTCCTGCTTTTGAGGCTCCTCATGCTTCTCGGAGAGGTTTTGCTCCTCGAGGTGTTCACCATGTTCCATATGGTGGTAGACCCCGGGCGAGTAGCTTTGTATCTCGTCAGAGTAGGAGACCTTGACATGTTGTTAGATCACAGCATGTAGGTAGACCTCGCACTTTGCATCATTCTGATTATCCTGTGCGTAGGCAGTCTACTTTTATTGTGCCTACTACTCGTGTCACTCAGTGCTGGATGCCTCGTCATTTTTTCACTCACCCCAGCACTGAGCGATCGAGATATTCTTATCATGTGTAGGCGGCAGACCGAGGCTTGGAGGGCACGTGGATCATGGACTCCGGTTGTTCACGCCATATGACCGGAGATGCAGCATGGTTCTCCAGCCTCACCACAACCAAGCAAAGGGAGCATATCACCTTCGGCAACAATCGAATGAGTAGAGTGAAAGGTAAAGGTGTGGTAAGAATTAACTCGAACTTCACTCTCAAAGATGTTGCTTTGGTTGAAAACCTGGGATACAATTTGCTTTCAGTATCTCAGTTGCTTGATGAGGGCTTCGAAGTGCGATTCCATCGCGATACTTCGCAAGTACTCAATTCTGATGGCGTTGTGGTTTGTAAGATCTTTAGAGTTGGGAGAGTTTTTGGAGCTGATTTTTCAGAGTCATCTGGTTCTTCTCATTGTCTTGTTGCACATTCTACTTCTGAGCTTTGGAAGTGGCATAGGAGACTAGGGCATATGAGGTTTGAGTTGCTCGCTCGTCTGAGTGCCCTAGGTCTGATCCGAGGATTGCCCAAGCTCAAGTTTGAGAAGAATTTAGTTTGCGCTCCCTGTCGACATGGAAAAATGATTGCCGCTTCGCATTCGCCAGTCACCACAGTGATGACTGAACAACCCGGAGAACTTCTCCACATGGACACTATAGGTCCTTCTCGGGTTAGTTCTTTAGGCGGCAAGTGGTATGTATTAGTCATTGTCGATGATTTCTCTCGCTACTCTTGGGTCTTCTTTCTTGCCTGCAAGGATGAAGTGTTTTCACACTTTCGGAGCTTGGCTTTGAGACTTTTCACTGAACTCCCTGGTGCATTGAAATTCATTCGAAGTGATAATGGCACTGAGTTCAAGAACAGTCTCTTTGTTGACTTTTGCATGGAGCATGGCATAGAACATCAATTCTCTGCTCCGTGGGTTCCTCAACAGAACAGTGTTGTTGAGAGAAAGAACCGCACTTTGGTTGAGATGGCTAGGACGATGCTCGATGAGCACAGGACTCCTAGAAAATTCTGGGCTGAGGCCATGAACACTGCATGTTACATCTAAAACTGAATCTTCTTGCGCTCAATTTTGAATTTGACATCTTATGAGCTACGTTTTGGGAGACAGCCCAAGGTTACTCATCTTCGAGTTTTTGGTTGTCGTTGCTTTATCCTAAAATGTGGTAACTTGGATAAATTTGAGTCGCGTTCTTCTGACGGGATCTTTTTGGGTTACACTACACATGGTCATTCTTATCGTGTTTCTAATTTGGAAACTAACACTGTCATCGAGTCATGTGATGTGACTTTTGATGAATCAACCCCTCTGTTAGTTCTGCTCTTGAACAGGCAAATGAACACGACATGGAACAGACCATCTTCGAAGAAGAAGATCCCGGAGATTTCGAGGATGAACCACTACTACCCTCGACATCAACCCCCGAAGCCGACCCCGCTTCGACTACTTCGGCACAAGGTCCCGAAGCAACTACCTCGACATCGGTCATCTTGGACCACTTCAACGCACAAGTTGAGGGGGAGACTGCATCCCGCCACGAGGCTCCACATCATGTTCAAAGGATGCACCCTCCCGAGCAGATCATTGGTGAGCTTGATCAAAGGGTAACACGTTCTCATGCTCATTTCACTAATTCTACTTTTGTTGCTTCTTTCGAGCCCTTAGATGTTAGTCATGCACTTTCTGATTCTAGTTGGATCAATGCCATGCATGAGGAACTTGAAAATTTTGAGAGGAACCAAGTCTGGTCTTTAGTTGATCCTCCACCAAATATTCATTTCATTGGAACAAAATGGATTTTCAAAAACAAACAAGGGGAGGATGGGACTATAGTTAGAAACAAGGCTAGACTCGTAGCTCAGGGTTATTCTCAACTAGAAGGGATTCGTTTTACTGAAACTTTTGCACCTGTTGCTCGCCTTGAGGCCATTAGGATTTTGCTTGACTTTGCGACATCCTGGGGATTCAAACTCTATCAAATGGATGTCAAAAGTGCTTTTCTTAATGGCTTCATAGGTGAAGATGTTTATGTAAAACAACCCCCTGGTTTTGAAAACCCCAAATACCCACATAAAGTCCTTAAACTTCATAAGGCTCTTTATGGACTCAAGCAGGCCCCTTGGGCTTGGTATGACAGACTTAAGTCTTTTCTGCTAGAGCGGGGGTATTTGATGGGATCTGTTGATAAAACCCTGTTTACTCTCAAGCATGGCAAAGATTTCCTCCTAGTTCAGATTTATGTGGATGATATCATCTTTGGTGGCACTTCTCATGCTTTGGTTGCCGAGTTTGCAGATACCATGAGCAGGGAATTTGAAATGTCCATGATGGGTGAACTCACCTTTTTCCTTGGTTTGCAAATCAAGCAAAGCAAACAAGGTACTTTCGTCCACCAGACGAAGTACACCAAGGACCTGCTCAAGAAATTTGACATGGCAGATGCGAAGCCCCTCGCCACTCCAATGGCTACATCTGTAGCATTGGATCCTGATGAAGATGGAGAAGCCGTAGATCAGAAGGAGTTCCGAAGCATGATCGGCTCCCTCCTCTACTTGACTGCTACGAGGCCGGACATACACTTCGTTGTGTGTCTATGCGCTCGTTTTCAGGCTTCACCACGAGCTTCGCACCGTCAAGCGGTAAAACACATTCTAAGGTATCTCAAACATACCCTTGAGTTCGGCATATGGTATTCAGCGTCTTCCTCTTTGTGTCTTCGAGGTTATTCCGATGCGGATTTTGCTGGGTGTAGGATTTATAGGAAGAGTACCTCTGGTACTTGTCATTTTCTGGGTACTTCTTTGGTTTGCTGGTCTTCCTGCAAACAGTCTAGTGTTGCACAATCGACGGTTGAGGCCGAATATGTTGTTGAAGCTAGTTGTTGCTCTCAGATTTTGTGGATGGCTTCCACTTTGCGGGATTTCGGGTTAGATTATAAGAGTGTTCCACTTTTCTGTGATAACACTAGTGCTATTTGTATTGCAAACAACCCGGTTCAGCACTCCAGAACCAAACACATTGATGTGCGATATCATTTTCTCAGAGATCACAATGAGAAGGGTGATATTGAACTTCAATATGTTGATACCCAACACCAGCTAGCCGATATTTTCACTAAACCCCTCGATGCTTCTCGTTTTGCCTACTTGCGTGGGGAACTTGGTATTTGTCACCCTTACGGCATTTTGTGAGGGGGAGCTGTTTTTAATTATCATGCATATGCTCATCATGTGTGAAATTGCATTTACATCTGTTGCACTTATATGCCTAATTTTAATTCATGAAATCATGATAGCTCAGCTCTTTTTAATTTATCTGAAACATTAATGTGCATTATGTTTTCTTTCCAAACTCAAATCATGCTCACTGCTCAATCTTGTATCTAGCATGTATAGGCAGGACTGCTTTAGCTATCTTTTATCTGCTTGATAGCAAGACACTTTTCTTTGGATGCTAAAAATTGCAACTTGAAAAATTGTTCTACATATTCATGGATATTCATAAAGTGCTAAACAATTTGTTCACTTAATCACAATTCCAAAATCCATGATTTGCATGCTTCAAAGTAAAAAGATCCAGGTGGGTTTGTTTGTCGCACTACTCTATTCTAGACTGCTTACCATTGCACATTGGTCTGAACTGGAATAGTGTAGTGTCTGCCAAAATCATTGCCTTAAGCTTCTGATGGCTTTCATGCCTAGGCTTGGTCTGATTGGAAAGTATAAGGTGGACAAACAAATAACCCCTGACATTAAGTAAAAAACAACAAAATTCATTTATCATCAAGTTTTCTTTCATTGCTCCATTTGAACTGGACATGTCTGTCTAGAGTAGAAATTGACTAGCTTTGCGCAGTCCCTGCTTTTACTTGTCTAGTTTCCTTGACTAAGTGGTGATGCTTTTATTTCAAAAATGATAAAATCACATGCTATCATCATGTTTTTAGAGAATGTTAAATTGAGCTGAGCCCATGATCATTGGTATTACTGTTGGCATATTTTTGCTTTGTATGTCTTTGCAATTCTGCTCATTTCCAAGCAATGCATCTTTTACATGCTCCTTGATGCTTGCATTGCCAAAGGGGGAGAAATTTTTGAGTTCTCTGTTGCAAGGGGGTACAATTAAATTACTCAGGGGGAGTTTTTATCTTGAAAAAGGGGAGATTTGTCGAAGGGGATTTTTTACTCTATTGAAAAAGGGGGAGGAAAATTCTTTTATCAAGTGACATGATTTGGCTCGTTTCTGAGTTTTTATGGCCACTTGTGTGCTGAATTTTTTTAAATTTTCTTGAACTTGAATTTGGTTGTCAATGCACTCATCAAGGGGGAGATTGAGAAACCAAGGGTTGGTTTCGGAGTCTGTGATGAGTGATTGACAGAGTTTAACCTCTGGTTCGAAGGGCTACCTCCAAAGGGCTTCGGAGGTTGGACCTCCGAAGGTGTTCGGAGGCTGTTTCACCGAAGGGTTCGGTGGTTTAGTTGCTGCAGCTGTTGTAGCGGAGTGTGCCTGTCGGAGGGGTCCGACAGTACACGATGACTGGGTTTGTACCGAAGGTCTCGGTACTTTGGGCGGTATACCGGAGTGTGTGCCGAAGGTGGCTAACCCGGAGAGGTCTTCGGAGTACTGGATACACTTGTCTGCTTGTCTGTGGTGCGCAGGGGACTGCGGAGGTGACGGACGGTTCGTAGCAGGTGAACCTGGGTCAAGCGGGAGGCTTGATGCCAGTGGAGCGGGGAGCTCCATCACGAAGGCTGTGAAGGGGTCTAGGTCGGACCTCGGGTCGAGGTGCGCCAGGAGAAGGCAGTAAGTGCGGAGTGTGGCTCCGGGTGAAGGTACTCCAGGACAAAGTCCTCGGAGGCGAGGCACTTCGAAGGGTACTCCGGAAGGAGTGACTTCGGAGTTTGGTGGATCAAGTCCTCAGCAGAGGCAAGGGTTCGAAGTGTGCTCCGGAGGGAGACACTCGAAGGTACCCGACGAAGGTCTCAGAAGTCGAGGCGCATCGAAGGCATGGTCCGGGTGAGGCTTGTCGAGGAGTGTGCTCGGGGAGAGACACTGCGACGAAGTGCTCATGGAATGCTTCATGCGGAGGCCTTGGACGAAGAAGGGACTTCGAAGGGTGGTACTCCGAAGGTGGGGCTTCGGAGTGAGGAAGGCTTCAGAGCGAGGTTAGCTCCGGAGTGAGATGGACTTGTGGTACTTCGGCCATGCATGGCTTCGGTACACGGACTGACGAAGTTCGAGCTGGGAGAAGCTGCGAAGCCGTGGTGGTCCACTCCGAAGGTGTGGGTGCGAAGGCCCAAGGGCTTTGACGGTTTCGGCTCAAAACCGTCACTGTATCGGAGGCTGTCTTCGGTGAAGCGAAGGCCATCAGGCTCAAGGCTTCTCACCGAAGCTACCGCACCCCTCGCGTGCGAAGGGGGGCTCCAGAAAGGTCAAAGACTGCAAAGGCTGACATTGTCTACTCTGCAAAAAGCTGATGTTGTCCCCTCTGCAAAGCTGACAGAGAAGCCTCCAAATAAAGTAGACTACCTTTTGTACCCCTCTGTTCTTGTGCGAAGTGTGCTTTTCAGTGTGCGTTCGCTCTGTGTAACAGGAGGCTAGACCTCGCTGCTTACTAGCGAAGCCCTGATCGAAGCCCATGGTTCTTATCGTGTCTAAGTCCCTAGCGAAGTCTGTTAGTGTGCGTTTAGACCTTCGGTGTACGAAGCCCAGCACCAGTTGCTGTTGCTAAGTACTTGGTCGAAGTCCTCGGAGGGTAGTCTACTCTTGCGAAGGGTGAAGTGCGAAGCCTGCTCGAAGCACCCTGTGTGCGGAGCCTGCACTGACTTAGCAGAGTTGGTTTTTCGGGTTTGAGTGGAGCGAAGTCTTCTTGGCTTCAAACTTTTTCTCCTTGCGAAGCCTGTGTTCGGAGCCGTCAAATACCTCTGAACCAGAACTTCGAAGGTTGTGTTCGAAGCCTATTCCGCAGTAGACTGTATTAAAACAGAAGGCTAATTTTAGCCTGAAATCCTAAAAAGCTCCCATTCACCCCCTCTGGTCGCCGTTTCCGGTCCAACAGAACCCTTCCCTCAAACCAAGCCCAGAAGGTGATGTATACATGAGTATCATTGTCAAAGAAGGCAGGGAATACCCCATTTAGTTTGGCAAGTGGTTGTCAAAGAAGGCAGGGAATACCCCATTTAGTTTGGCAAGGGGTTGCCTTCGGAGATCGCCACTTCGCTAGAAGAAGTGGTTCGAGAAAATAAAGATGTCTTCGCCTGGTCCGACGAAGATATCCCCGGAGTTGCCCAGAGCATTATCGAGCATGGCTTGCTCGTTAACCCTAAGGTTTGACCTGTTCGCCAGGGGCTCCGCAAGCTATCAACCGAAAGAGCAGACCTCGCAAAAGCAGAGGTAGAAAAGTTGCTTAGAGCCGAATCATTCGAGAGGTGGCCCACACGGAGTGGTTGGCTAACCCTGTCTTCGTCAAGAAAAAGGGCTCCGGCAAATAGCGCATGTGCATTGACTTCACATCTCTAAATAAAGCATGCCCACGAGACCCCTACCTCATGCCCTGCATTGATCAACTTGTTGACTCTACGATTGGCTCCGAGCTCCTAAGTTTCCTTGATGCATACTCCGGTTACCATCAAATCTGGCCGAAACGCGAAGACGAAGCCAAGACAAGCTTTATAACCCCTTCTAGATTATTCTGTTACGTTCGAATGCCCTTCGGCTTGCGAAATGCCGGGTCAACTTTTTCACGTCTCATTGCTAAAGCTCTAGGTCACTAGATAGGCTGAAATGTCGAAGCCTATATGGATGATATTGTAATAAAGAGTGCTTTAAAGCACCAACATAGTCTAGACTTAGCAAAAACATTTGAGAGCCTCCGAGCATGTGGAGTTCGCCTCAATCCTGAAAAATGTATTTTTGGAGCTCAAGCAGGGAAATTGCTAGGGTACTTAGTTTCGAGCAGAGGAATCAAAGCTAGCCCGACGTAGATAAGTGCACTTCAAAGGATGGCTCCGCCTGAAAATTTAAAGCAAGTCCAGAAGCTGGCTGGACGCATCGTAGCTCTTAGCAAATTCCTAGCAAGATTAGCAGAGCGAAGCCTCCCAATTTTCAAAGCCTTAAAAGGGTCCGAAAGTTTCAAATGGACGTCGGAGTGCCAGAAAAGCTTCGACGAAATCAAGGTCTACCTCGGGAATTTATCAACACTTGTTGTGCTCCTTGCAGAGGAAACTCTCCTCCTTTATCTTGCAGCAACAGGCTCCGCAGTCAGTGCAGTGCTTGTCAGAGAGATAGAGCTCAATGGAAAATTGGTACAAAACCCAGTATACTTCGTCTCGGAAGCCTTGTCCGGAGCAAAAACAAGGTACTCCGAGCTCAAGAAATTTGCATATGGTTTGGTAATGGCCTCGCGGAAGCTAAGGTATTACTTTTTTGCACACAATGTAATTGGCCCTACGTCGTATCCCCTTGGAGATATGCTCCGGAGCAAAGAGACTCCACGGGGAGAATTGGAAAATGGGCTGTCGAGCTAGCCCCCTTCGGTATTTCTGTCACCGCAAGAACAGTCATTAAGTCTCAAGTTGTGGCTGAGTTTGTTGTAGAGTGGACTCCCTCCGCAGTTTGGGCTCCAGAAGAATCATGCGAAGGAGTATGGACGGTATACTCCGACGGAGCATTTCAGGAATCAGGAGCTGGTGTCGGAGCCGCGATAATTTCGCCTTTAGGACAGAAAGCAATGTACTCTACAAGGCTCAACTTTAAGTCCACCAACAATGTTGCAGAGTACGAAGGAATTTTGCTTAGCCTCCGTAAAGCGCACGCACTTGGCGCCACTAGGGTTATAATCAAAATATATTTTCAGGTCATTTCAGGGCATGTTGACAAAAGCTTCCAAGCATGGCATCCACATCTTGCCAAGTACTTAGAAGAGATCCGCAAGACGGAGGCATTATTCAAAGGAATTTCCATCTGAAGCATCCCTCGAGCAGATAATCAGCTTGCGGACATCCTAGCAAAGGCTTCTACTGGAGCATTGGATGTCCTAGAAGGGGCTTTCTATGAAGAGCTTGTCAACCCTTCGGTGCCTCAGCCACCCTCCGCAGAAATATTTTGCATACCAATCACTGATTGGCGGAGCCCAATATTAGACTTTTTGCAAAACAAATCAAGTCCTCTCGAAGGCCCAGAATTGCAAAGGTTGTAGTCAAGGGTTCGGAATTATAAGCTTGTCAACGGAGTGCTATATACAGCCAAAGTTTGTTCTACTCTACACTGATGCATATCACAACCTAAAGGCCAAGATATACTTCGGGAAATCCATGAAGGCTTGTGTGGTAGCCACATAGCCCCTCGGGCTTTAGTAGGCAAAATACTTCGCTGGGGGCTTTATTGGCCAACAATTGTAGCAGATGCATAATCATTGGTTCGAACCTATCAAGGGTGCCAATGGATGGGAAGATGAAGCCATCGTCCTCCAATACCACTTCAAGTCATTGCTCTGGTATGGCCGATGGCATGATGGAGAATGGATCTCATCGTCCCTTTCCCAATGGCAAAGGGGAGCTTGAAGTTCGTGGTGGTAGCAATCAAATAATTTTCTAAATGGGTCGAAGCCGAACCCTTAACTGTTATCACTTTGAAAAATGTGCAGAAATTCTTCTGGCAGAATATTATTTGCAGGTTCAGAGTGCCTAGAGAGTTGACAATCGACAATGGCACCCAATTTGAGGCCGAACCTTTTAGAGAATTCTGCGAAGGGCTAGGCATTAAAATGTGCTTTGCAGCTGTCCGTCATCCCCAATCCAACGGAGCCGTCGAGCGGGCCAATGGAAATATTCTGTCTGACTTAAATCGAAGGATTGTAGGATTGGCAAAGGGGTTGTGGATCGAAGAGCTTCCTAAGATTTTATGGTCCATTCGGACCACTCAAGCTAGGTCTACAGGATTTACCCCATTTAGGTTGTTGTTCGGAGACGAGGCCATGACTCCAATGGAGCTGAAAGGTGGATCCCTCCATGCAATAGAGCCAGAAGGTAAAGATGAAAGGAACACTTCGCTTGACTTGTCTAAAGAAACGAGGCTTTGAGCTGTCATGAATTTGACAAAGTACCAAGACCAGACGAAGGCATGGTATGACCCGAAGGTAAAAGTTAATGAACTTAGACCGGGTCATTTGGTACTGCGAAGTGTAATTGCTTCGGGGAAATTAGGAAACAAATGGGAAGGACAATATATTATCCTACGCTCAAGGCGCCCCAGATCTTTTAAATTAGCTAATTTAGAAGCAGAAGAGTTAAAGCATGCATGACATGCGGAGCACCTTAAACGTTATTATGCTTAGGGGCTCCTTGTAAAGAATTGTAAAGTACCTTTCTAAATGAATAAACCTTGAGGTTCGAATTATGCTTATCCCTCAATATTCCCTACCCCTGATGGATGCATTAGGGGAACAGAGATGCTTGCGAAGGTGAGCATCTTTCAACAGAACCCAATATACGGCCTTCGAACAATGGTTTGGGGATTCCGTAAAAGAGCCAAAGGTGGCCAAATCCTACGGATTCTGAGCCATTGGCTTGAAAGCATCCGTAGAAGAGTCTAAGGACTTTAAAAGAACAGATTCTGATCCTCCGGGTTCGAAGCATCTGTAAAAGAGCCGAAGGTGGCCAAATCATACAGATTCTGAGCCATTGGCTTGATAGCATCTGTAGAAGAGTCTAAGGACTTTAAAAGAACAGATTCTGATCCTCCGGGTTCGAAGCATCTATAAAAGAGCCGAAGGTGGCCAAATCCTACGGATTTCGAGTCATTGGCTTAATAGCATCCGTAGAAGAGTATAAGGACTTTAAAAGAACAAATTCTGATCCTCCTCGTTCGAAGCATCTATAAAAGAGTCGAAGGTTACCAAATGCATTATGCAACCAAGATACAAGCAAGTCTTAATCTCAGAGCCCAAGACTTGCCTCTGGATTGAAGGGTTCAAAGTCGAAGGGTTTGTTCAGGCTCCGGTCCGAAGAAACCCTCCGAAAGGCTTCCCCTACGGAGTGGAAAACAACCAAAAGGATGAGACGTCTATCTTATCAACATCCTTCGAGCATGTTTTACCATACTAACCCTATAAGGGATACCGAAATAGTATCCACTATGTCGGTTGTAACTGAGGGGTAAAAAGGTCTTTTCTCTAGAGATTTTACCTATAAATACCCCCCTTTGCGCCCTATAAGAGGCATCGAATATTCTGATATTCAATACACACTTCGAACTATTCCGAGCTATTATCCATTGCGAAGGCTTGAGATAGTACGCATTCACAAACACTTCGTTTGTTAGTTCTTGCTCTTTATAGAACCTGTTAGTATAATCCGTTGCGCAAATTGGTTGATATCCCTGTTTTATTGGTAATCGATGTTCTATAATTGATCGGCTTAAACTTGGCATTTCATCATACTACCATGCAAATTAATCTCGATATTCTCGAAATAATGTGATCAGTCCATTTTTATGTCATCAGGGAGTTGGGCACTTACGAAGGTCTGTATCGGTCTGTCAGCAGATCTAATGTCTACTTCCTAGAGCTTATCGGCTGCGGCGAACCCTTGACTGAGTTTACCCTCTGTTTCATCGATGTCATCATTACAGGGTGAACCCAGGCTGCTTACTGTAGGCTGGTCTGACTTCATCATTCGTAACTCTAATGATGTTACCGGCCCAAGTCGCGTCTGTTGGGTGGATAGAGTTTGGGTCCCACCGAGCATGCCAAAAAATGTGTTGGTGTCTTTTTTGTCACACTTTGACACACGCGTGGCCTAGGATATATGCTTAAATCCAGTGTAGGTCCTACAATCTTAAAAAAGGGTTCAAGGCATGCCAATCAGTTTGACCCTGTAATTGATAAGGAAATATAGGAAATATCATTAGTAGCAAAGCCTATCGGCTGCCAAGCCGATGACTGTGGTAAGGATATAATAATCATGAATGAACAACGCCGATTGGCCACAAGGTTGATGACAAAGGCAGAGCGATTGGGATGAATGCACCATCAGTCGATGAGATAGGTAATTTACGCGTATATGCCGATGAGCATCCCCGACAGTGGATAGAATATGACTCTAGATTTAAGATAACCGATCGGCTTGTACTCCAATAAAAATAAATAAAACATGCCAAATAACATGTCTGTATTATCAAAATCATCACAATAATAAGATTGGACCTAACCAAGACAGTAGCTAATCACGATGAACTTAATAATACTTCAAAGTATCGGGCACACTTTATTTAGATGAACGATATACATCATGAAAAAGTACAATAGAAAAAGATGTCGGACTCAACCGATAAAGTCTCAAACTACCACACCTAAATTACATCAATCTAAGAGATCAAACCGATACAGCCTTAGACCTAGCCAATACACCGAGATAAACCAGTGACCGTATTGTTTCAACCGATGCCTCAAGAGATCAAATTGATGCAGCCGTGAGGACACTGACCTAGTCGACACGGTTGTCGAGGAGTGGAGAGGCTTAACTATTCGCCAGAGATCGGAACGATGTAGCCCATCTCCGAGTGCCGAATCCCGTCGGGATTAACCTTAGGAAGTCAAGGGTGACGATGCACCGAGTAGTTGTTTGACAGAGTTGTGTGTTTGACCTAACTAAGGATACATATTTATAGTCTAGAGACTTGCCATCTAAGCAATCTATCCTAACTGATTCTAGATAAAACTTTATTTTCTTATCATCGGCTCCTTCATATCCGACCATGTTGTAACGGACAGGCTCTTTTGAGGCCTTGAGCTTTATCAAATCTTGGCGTCAACAGGGATTAAAACTCTGGTCTTTTAGTTAGGGGCAACATTCATCTACGGAGTAATACTTCGGGAGTAAAATAGATTTTTTCCTTTTAATTTAGATTTTATAACATTTTTAAGTTCACTTCCGTAGTCCCGCGTCCGGTTGTATTTTTTTCACTCTACGTCATTTGCTGCAACTGTTGTGTGAGGTCCATGTGTAAAATCAAATTTGTGCTAGCTATCTGGCATGATTTGTTGCAACTGCCGAGTGAGGTCCATAGGTAAATTAAAATTTGGACTAGCTATCTTCCGTAAGCTGGATCACGTGGTCGCATACGATTAATGAAACTAGAAAGAAAAAAATCAAAAAAGAAACACGGAAGCATCCAGAAGCTCGCTCGGTCGCCCGCAGTAACCGATCGATGGCCAGGATGGACACCTCCCCTCCGATCCGACGGCTGACACCGCGCCAAGGAAGGCACCCACGTCCGCGAATAGCGTCGCATCCGACGAGACCAAAAGAGGAAGGGAGTGAAGAACCAGCGCGAATAAAAAGGGGAGCTTGCAACGCAAGGTCGCGGATAAACGTTCCGGCGCAGGGGAGGAAAAGGGGAATTTTCCATCTCGTCTTCTCGCTTTCGCTCTCCAATCCCCCGCCGACGCCGACGACAACTGCCACCTCGCGGATGGCGAAGTCGCGGCAGCCGCAGAGACAGCTGCTGAAGTCGTTCACCATCAAGGGGCCCGACGGTGTCATCCGGCGTGAGAAACCTTTCTGATCCTTTTGCTTAGATTTTTTTAATAGAGGAATTTTGTGGTGTCGTCTGGGCGTCTAGGTCGTTCGGCTTCGATTCTACATCGTTCAGATCTGTTCTTTGGGGTGTTCTCTTGTTGTTTTCATTGGTAGAATTTTCACTTTCATTTCTCAAGTCTGCACCCTATTATAAAGAAAAGATACGATCTTTACCATTTCGTCTTGGACAATCTGCAAAAGGGAAGTCCATGTGGTGATCGCTGATCAGGGTAGTCGAAGTCAGGGCTCGCGACTGCAACGAAACCTTGTATCGTTTTACTGTTCTTGCTTATGATATTGCATTGTTTGATCATACATTTTACTAGTGTAATATCGATTTAATATTTTCTCGTGTGTAAGCATGTAAAAGTGAGTAAGTTGATGGAGGTAATCTTCATTAAGTATAAGCATCGGCATCTCTTAACGGTGGTGTACTCTTGGTTGTAAGTCCAGATTTTTCTTTGGTTTAATGAAGTTAACATTTTGGTTGGGAGTGAGTTAGAAGACGATCAGACTAAATTGTTTATAGTCGTGCATAATTTTCATTTTGTATACAAAAAAGTTCTCCTACGTTGAATTTGTGGTCAGATTCTAAGGTGAAGTACCAGCAGTTTATTCTGCAGTATCAATCTTGAGTTCCTGACAACAGCTAATTCTGCTATTCAGCATTTAGAGATGATTTTACATTAAGAGCAATTATCTTGGCTTGTGATTATAAGATCAACTGTTCTGTTTTTGTCAAAAGACATTTGGTCTTGTGGTGATTATGTTGCATGCTTGTTCCAGCTGGGGATTCTGTGCTACTGAAGGCACCTGACTCGTCAAAGCCACCATATGTGGCAAGGGTTGAGGAAATTGAGGCAACAGGACCTCAGGGCACTAATGTCGAGTTCAGGGTGCGGTGGTATTACCGCCCAGAGGAGTCCATGGGTGGGCGGCGGTCATTCCATGGTTCGAAGGAAGTATTTCTTTCAGATCACTATGATATACAGAGCCCGGACAGCATTGAGGGCAAGTGTTATGTCCACAAATTTAAAGCCTATACAAGGCTTCGGTCTGTCAGGGCTGAGGACTACTT
Source organism: Zizania palustris (assembly GCA_019279435.1). Taxonomy (NCBI): domain Eukaryota; kingdom Viridiplantae; phylum Streptophyta; class Magnoliopsida; order Poales; family Poaceae; genus Zizania; species Zizania palustris. The sequence goes on from JAAALK010000286.1 coordinate 35,471,524, forward strand.
TTCCCGCTTTGAGTATAAATCAGCTACAGGCAGCTTTACTCCCGACCGTATAGCTGTGTAAGAATCCAAAGGAACCTTCAATTTTTGTTAGACATGTCTTCCTACTTCATAATGTTGTTACTAGTATATTCTAGCATCGTTAGAAAAATCTGTTGACACAGGGTATATTTGAGCAAAGTGTTCACCTGTTGTGATCGTCTTAACTGCTATTTGGTTTTATGGCTTTCTCTGGGACTTATCTTATGATTTTATTTTTTCCCTGGCTTTTCAATGGTTGGTGTTTTGCACTTTGCAGTTTGTCTCCCTCTATCCTATGCTACTGGATGTGATATTTCTACAATTCTACTGAAATGAGATCCTCTGATGTCGAGGAAATTGATGTTAGAGTGCACTTGACAGATCCAGCCATCTTGCTAGGATCAGATGATGCGGAGCAGTCGCTGGGGCCCACTTCGCAGCATCGAAGATGGAGCTTCGCAGTGGCTTGAGGTGGCTTCACACCATCAAATCCCAATGGGCCGGCTGAGATCCAACAGCTCTCTAATGTTGGGCTCCCCGACATTAAAGTAGCCGGTTCCGTTCCTACCACCTCGGTTATTTGATTACACCACTCACAAGTTCTTGTGATATGCTTATCTTAGCTCCCTAACTATCGACTCTTATCCAACTGCTCCCTAACACTGTTGACTCTTATTCAACTGCTCCCTAACTATTGACTCTTATCCAATGGCTCCATAACTGTCGACTCTTATCCAACTGATCCCTAACTGTCGAATCTTATCCAACTGCTCCCTAACTGTCGAATCTTATCCAACTGCTCCCTAATCGTTGAATCTTATCCTAGCAGTTTTCTTGGGACATGATTTGTTTTCAAACTGTTATTTCTACAGTTCTGCCAGTTTATCCATTGTTGTTCCTTACTGCAAGTCTGAATTAGGATTTGGGAGTATGCCTTCTATTCATATTTCACACTATATTATCAGTATGTCTGCTAAGATCTACTCCACCGTGGATTTGCTCCACCGTAGAGTTTTTGGGTGGGGCTAAAAATAATGGGGTGGATTCCTCCCAAACAGGTCCTATATATATATTTGCTCTCTCATACTGCTAGGCAATCAATCATAGTAGCTGAAGGCCTGGTCATTTGTTTTACCTTTTTAAATTTTGTGATGTTTCCAACCAGTAGTGCAATTATATTCTCGGGCAAATTATTTTTTCATTGATAAATTTGAGATACTTCCCTTGTTTGTCCGTATGTTACATGCTCAATTCTTCAACTGCAATTATATTTATTTGATTCGTTGTTGATTGACATAACAGGTTTTGCAAATGTGAGATGCCATACAACCCCGATGATCTTATGATCCAATGTGAGGTCTGCTTTGACTGGTGAGATACAGCTTGACATTTACCACAAGCAGTAAAAACTAGGTGTATTTCTTGCTAGTGTTTCCAGAAAAAAAAACTGTTTCTTGTTAGCAGGGAAGCAGGTAAATTTCATATGTTCAAGCATGGGAAAACCGTACAGGAAAACTAAAAATATTTCTGCTGGCTAAAAAACAATCCATCAAACTCAACACTTGTTATGCAACATTAAAGAAAAAAACAGTATTGCTCCTCACAAGCATAATGGTCCATTGTTGACAGCAATGGTGCATATTCTATGTATGGTTGTTTTACGTCAGGCATGCATATAAAGCTCTAAATTTGAAGTGAAATAAGAGAAAAATAAGACGAATAGTGATTTGATTTTGGGACAGCTATATCCACGATCCACCTGAGAGACCTTTGGAGTTTTTGCCCTTGTGTGAGTGCTGAGCTTTTTGCCATTATTGTGTACTCCTCATTGCGAAGAGAAATGTAGGGTGGGAGGAGCATCTTGACATACATTTATTTTCTGTGAGTAAAAGAGTTTAAGAGTCTCTTGTAGAACACAAGTACACAAGGTGGGTGGTAGGCTAACTCTATTCAAATACCCAGAAAATAATGTTGTGAGTAGTGAAAACATTATACACTAGTTAGATTAAGGCTTCCATTCTTACGATGGACAGTTTCATGTCAGAGCTGCAGTTCTTTCAACTTGGCACAGTTCTCTTCATTTGAACATTGGAACAAACTTTCTCCAGCGATTTAAGAATATCTTGTTGAAGTTGTAAAACATTTTCCTGCAGGTTTCACCCTTCCTGCGTTAGAATGACCATCAAAGAAGCGAAGAAACTTCAGCATTTTTTCTGTGAAAGTTGTGTTTCTGAAGATGGAATCAAGCTACAAAAATCCAATGGTGCTACAGGGGAATCAGAGAAGGTATACTTGGCAATCTGATGATAACTTTGTTATGTGAATTCCTACTTTCATCACCAGCAATACCAATGCCTAATGTGATGATCTAATTTAGTTTAAGATGTTGATAACAACACTTGTGCCATATCAAATAATCGAAGACTCTTATTTTGAGTGTCAAATTATCAAATCTCCCTCTCATTCTATGAATGTTTGCCAATCATATGCTCTACTTGCAGGCGGTGATATCCAAGCGATGCCGGAGGTGACGCCCTGGACTGCTGCTGGACAGAATCCCCATGTCTCGAGTGCTGTACAATTCTGTTTGGTGTTCGATGTGGGCAACCTCATCACTCCTCCAGAACGTCTCTTCCAGTGTCAGGCTGCACGCAGCCAGTGTACATATTACAGTGTTTTTGGATGGTCGTCATAGTGTCGTGGAGCAATCAGCTCCAGGAGCGATCAAACTCCCTCTAGTCGTGTCATTCTCATACCTCATAAACGATGATACCGGGCACTGCCGTTGTGTTCATCAGAATACTTTGTCAACTTGCTGCATCCGTTTGTCGTAATCATGTTTGTTTTCTTTCTTTTCTTCTGTGATAAGTTCTAGTTCCTTTCCGTTGAGAAAATTAGGAAGTGCCATGACCAGGGCTGTTCCTAGCATTCTAGGGGCTCTAGGAGAAAAAAAAAATAGGGCATCTTTATCCCTCTTAAATCACATGTAAAAGAAAAACAAATTCATGGCTATATTAGTTATCGGAATTGATTTCTTCTTTCTTACATTCTATTCTTACATTCTAGACGCAAAATCATCGATAATAGTATTTATATCAATTTGATCTAACGTATCTTTTTATATATATAAAGTGGCTAGACCATTCAATCTTTCATGTGACGTTATTGACCTCAAATAATTCTTCAATAGTTTCAACTTTGAAAACTTATTTTAGTTGATGTCACAATCACATGTATAGTAAATAATATTGGATAAACAATTAAAACCTTTGGATAGCAATCTATATCTCTAACAAACTCAAAAATCTTAATAGAAGACATATGATCATTTGGCAAAGTCATTTGTAAGAATTTTATTTCAGAACAAATATCATCAAGATCAACATCAGATAATCCATTTTGAGAAAACGTTTCCACAAATTTAATACAATATTTTCTTAATTCCATATCATTCAATGTCGTCATGCCTTTTGAGCTAAACAAAAACTAAATATACTTTTGAACATAGGTAACTCTTCCAATCTACTTTTCAATAAAGTATTTATCATATCTACGATATTTAATTATGCATTTGATATAGCTCTAAATTCCGATTCTGATTTTCTAGTGAATTGATTATGTGGTGAATCGGAATCAACTAGAAAATTATTTGGATGGATGACTAGATTCTCATTCATGTAAGACTATATTGGTATGAAATGACTACTTCACCCTTGATCCTTTTGTCTTCCCTTGGTATTTTTTAGCTTTTAGCAACAAAAATATATGTCACAAATTATTGAATAATGTAACTTTAAACATGTAAAAATAACTTGTTCAGAAATATACATTGAGAAACTATAATATATTATTTCTATTATATATAAACATGCATTGAAAATATTTGTTGCAAATATGTTATCTCTAGATTGCAATATAGCTAACGCTAAATCATCACAAAACTATATTTATGTCATTTGCATGTGATGTAATGCATCTAACGCATTTGAAAAGGTGCATATAGTTGGCACATAAACTAGATCTCCGTCACACATATGGAAATGCATATTAGATGCATTATTTTCACAAATAAAATTATAGAGACACATGGTTGCATCAACAATCATCTTTTGCTTGTCCATTGGATAGCTTGGCATCTTATTACGAATTAGCCACTTCATCTTCTACACTCCAAAGTTGCGCTCAATGACATTATGTAGATTTGAGTGTAAATAATTAAATAGTTCCTTCTCACCAGTTCGAGGGTCACCTCTCCACCAATTAGGAACATGATATCTCTATCATTTGTATGGTGCTAAATAACCTAGTCTATTTGGGTAACCAACATCGATAACATAATATTTTTCTATAACATACAAGTACATAGTTAATTTTAATATTCTAAGTTCCAAATCAAATGTTAAAAAAGGTTACAAATGTGTGGTGACCTGATGGTGGGTGTGGAAAGGTTCTTATATCTACCTCTAAAGCATGGTCCAATTGATACATATGTGAAAAGCATATCGAAGTCGGCAACCTCCATCACATTTTTTGGGTGGGATTTCTAGATTTGCTAATATATTTAACATAATCTCTAGGAGGTGGCGTAGCTAAAATATGTGTACCATCAATAGATACAATACAATTCTTAAAATGCGGTCACATCCTTTTGTCACCACTAATCCTAGTGTGCGCAGTAGAGAAGTTCATGTCCTTATGATGTATGTAGTCATTAACCATCTTGACTAGGCATTTCAAAACTTTGTTGAACTTCCTACTAATTGTTTCCCCTGATTGCTTGAATGTGTTTTGAACTGAAGAGTTTGATCTATTTTGACCACGAGTATATAGAAAGATAGCTAGTGATCCCATAGAGTTCATATGCATCGATGATTTCAACCCATAATCACTTTCAAGTAAGTCATGCAACATGTAAAAAAGTATTTCATTCATCCTTAACATTCTATGACTCTCTCTTAGACTATTCAAAGTTTCTTTCAATCAAGCAAAGCTTATAAGTCATGATGTCCTTGGTTCATTATTGTCAAGATAAGTAGAGTAATACATATCAACAATATAAGATGCAACAATTATTGTCATCATCATCATCCTCATCTTCAATATCATTGTCATAATTACTTGTATCTCTTTTGCCTTCACTAGAGGTTATCTAAACAACATGTCACAACAAGAATTAGCACTAGACAACATGTGTCAACTCTAAATTAAAACAAAAAATATTGAATTGCATAACAAGTTCAGAACAAAATATAGTAATGAGTATCATACAATGCATACATAAATTTAGAAGGGTACAATTTAAGGGTAATATTTTCTTGTTTCATCGTAAGCCATAGAAACCTTTCTTTTGGTGTCTCTAGTGTCATAAACATCTCTCTTTCAAACCTCTTGGTTAAAATTTCAGAAGTAACAAAAAATTGTTTTGTTCCAAGCTGTACCACATTCTCGTACTAATATCATAACTACTTTGATTGAACATTCCAAGATATCTTCCCTTCTTGCTAATGCATCACAAGAAACACTTGCTTTCTCATTTGTATCAACAATCTTGTCCAAATAATCCTTGAACCATTAATTCCCACTTAGCCAAGGCCTTTTCTCTTCTCCTTATCGACATAACGTGATATTTTTTCTTTTCACACATGTATAAGGATGAGATTGTCTAACGTCAATGTGCTAGCACTGATCGTGAGATCTGAGAAGAAACCGATCTCAACTCTTTGAGATCAAAGGGAGAGGAGAGGTGTGGTGGCTAGGGTTTGGCAATGAGAACAACAACCCACGACCTCCATCCTCCTCCCTTTATATAGTGCCTAGGCCCTAATCCTCATTAAAGCCCAACAGATCTATTTTGTTTCGTCTAGACCAGAACTTCCAGTTGAGAACCAAAACTTATGGTTTTTTCATTCTGTATCAAATTAATTCCGGACCAGAACTTTCGGCTCACAACCAAAACTTCTGATTTGAAAGTTCTATATCCGATTTGGAACTTACGGTTCATAACCAGAACTTCTGATTTTGACATACTATTCCCTATTTAATTCAACCCAGAACTTCTGGTTCACAACTGAAACTTCCAGTTCATCTAGAAAACAAATTCCTAGGTCTGGTTCGAACTTCCGGTCCAATCAGAACTTTTGGAAGCTCCAAAAATCCAGAACTTCTAGTTCACAACCGGAACTTCTGATACACCTAGAATTCTCTTGGGCATAATTCCTTTAGTCTCCCACTTAGACGAGTGCTAATTCTTGCAATTTTCTTAATCCATCCCCTTAAGCATGTGATCCGATAGGTTCATATGCAAATGGCTACTCCCCGCAAACCTTTTTTGCCTCGCTGATCAATAGCGGTGCCTAGTAGCACATATTGACCCCCGAAAGCATACAAAATCATATTTTCCTCTTAACCTTGACATACTCATGCACCAGTCCCTTTACCACACGACATCAGTCAAGATCAAGGCGAGATTTGTGCCACCCTTGTTGGTTATCTCGACATTTCACTCGATCAAGTAGTGGATTCAATCATGACTAACTCTTTAGTCATAGTGCCATCGCCATGCACTTTTCCAATCCAACTATCTCGAGGGGCCTAGATACGTCTCTCTTGTTATTAGGAGGGGTAAATTCCATCTTGACCACTCAAATCCCACGACATGTTTCATAACACACCTGAGAACAACCTTGATAACTACATAGTTATGGAATAGCGTTAGGAAGCTTCAAAGTGTACTACTACGCATTCTAGAATCAAATGATGATCTCATGTCTAAGGACTCTACAGGTACACTATTTGAGATGAAAACAAATGGCACATAATGATAATCTCAATAGTATCTCAAGTGGGTCTATTTAACACTATGGTCACCAACATGTGTTCTAGGGACAACGCCCAGCTCAGAAACAAACTTTCTGATCCAAATGACCTCCTTTGCAGCTTCTGAAGCTACAATATACTCAGCCTCTATTGTAGAATCAACAACCGTCTCTTGCTTGGAACTCTTCCAACTCATTGCGCCTCCATTGAGGTAGAACACAAATCTGGACTACAATCATGAATCATCCTTATTGATTTGGATGCTAGCATCGGTGTAACCACTTACAACTAGCTCCTCGTCACCACCATAGACTAGGAAAATATCCTCAGTTCTTCTAAAGTCCTTGAGGATACTCTTTACATAGCATGCATACATGATGTAACAAATCGTAGAGACATACAAGATCACACTTATCTTCTCTAGTTCATTAGGTGTCAAAGGACACTGAGTCTTACTAAGAGATATACCATGTAACATTGGCAGCAAGTCTTTCTTGCAATTCTACATTTTGAAACATTTTAAAACCTTGTCAATGTACATATTATGGTTTAATCTAATTAGCTGCCTTGATCTATCTCTATAGATCTTTATGCCTAAAATGTATGCTGCCTCTCCAAGATCTTTTAATGAGAAACTCTTCTCAATGAAGTCTTGACAACATCCAACATACGAATGTCATTTTCGATCAGCAATATGTCATCCACATATAAGACCAGAAAAATAAAAGTTTGTGTTGACACCAAGATTTGGTAAAAGCTCAGGCCCATCAGGAGTGCCGCATGGTAAATAAAAGTCAAAGTAATCTAGTCAAAGGTTAGTCAAAGAAGCCCATCCAGGTGGTTATATATGGCCAGATATGAAGGAGCCGATAGGGATGAAGGGAAATAGAGACAAATCCAAAATCAATTATGATATCATCATAGTGGACGACAAGTCTCCGGACTATAAATATGTAACTATTAGCTAGGTTAGAAAGCAAGAAAAAACACAACCAAAAACTATTCTTAGTGCATCGCCACCCTTGGATTCCAAGGTTAATCTCAGTGGGACTTGGCACTCGGAGCTGGGCTGCATCGCTTTGATCTCCGATGAAGAGGTTAGTCCAGCCACCCCAACAGTCGTATCGGTTGGATTGGTGTTTTTCAAGGATGCATCGTATCAATCTCTTGAGGCATCGACTTGGTCAGTGCAATCGTCGATTTATCTTGGTGTGATTGCTAGGTCTAAAGCTGCATCGTTACAATCTCTTAGATTGATATGAATTAGGTATTATAGATTGAGGCTTCATCGGTTAAGTTTGATATCTCACTCTATTGTATCTAATTTATGTCATACACCATTCATTTGAATAAAGCATGCCCGATATGTTGAATTATTATTGACTATCCATGATTAGCAATTGTCTTGGTTAGGTCTAATCTTTCTATTATGATGATTTGATAGTATGGATGTGTTGTTTGGTATGCTAGATTTAGTTTCTATCAGAGTACAAGCAGATAGGTTATCTTTAATTCCACATTTCATTTTATTTCCATCAAAGGGTATCCATTGGCCCTTGTGTGTGGGATGTCTATCCTATCGACCGATGGTATTACCAATCCTGAGGATTGGCGCTACTACCAATGTTTCTTTTTATCATCACGGTCATTGGCTTGGTAGCTGATCGAATTGCTACTAACGTCATTCTTTCTTCCTCCATATCAGTTGCAGGGTCAAACTGATTGGCACGCTTTGAACCCCTTCTTTCTAAGATTGTGAAACCTATACTGGAGTTAAGTAGACCTCTCAAGCCACGCGTGTGACCAAGAACGACACCAACATGCTTTTTGGCATGCCCGGTGGGACACTTTTTAGACGATTCATCCATGGCGGGAGAAATCGACAACAATTACATCATTCCAGCTACCATAGAGGCTTTTACCGATGAACAAAGGACAAAGATACATGACCATGTAGAAAACTACCAGAAATTGTGAGAAACCAATGGTTGGTTTCGGAGTCTGTGATGAGTGATTGACAGATTTTATCCTCTAATTCAAAGGGGTCCCTCCGAAGGGGTTCGGAGGTTGTTTCACCAAAGGGTTCGGTGGGTCTGTTTGCTCCAGCTGTTGCAGCGGAATGTGCCTGTCGGAGGGGTCCGACAGTACACAATGACTTGGTTGTACCGAAGGTTTTGGTACTTTGGGCGGTACACCAGAGTGTGTGCCGAAGGTTGTTTACCCGGAGAGGTCTCCGGGGTACTGGATACACTTGTCTGTTTGTCTGTGGTGCGCAGGTGACTTCGGAGGCAACGAACGGTTCACAGTAGGTGAACCTGGGTCAAGCGGGAGGCTTGATGCCAGGCGAGCGGGGAGCTCGGTCACGAAGGCTGTGAAGGGGTCGAGGTGCGCCAGCAGAAGGCAGTAAGTGCGGAGTATGGCTCCGGGTGATGGTACTCCGAGACGAAGTCCTCGGAGTAGAGGCACTTCGAAGGGTACTCCGAATGGAGTAACTTCGAAGTATGGTGGACTAAGTCCTCAGCAATGAGGCAAGGCGTTCGAAGTGTGCTCCGGAGGGAGACACTCGAAGGTATACCCGACGAAGGTCTCGGAAGTCGAGGTGCATCGAAGGCATGGTCCGGGTGAGGTCCGTCGAGGAGTGTGCTCGGGGAGAGACATTGCGACGAAGTGCTCATGGAATGCTTCATGCAGAGGCCTTGGACGAAGGAGGGACTTCGAAGGGTGGTACTCCAAAGGTGGGGCTTCGGAGTGAGGCTAACTTCGGAGTGAGGCTGATTTCAGAGTGAGGCTGGCTTCGGAGTGAGGCTGACTTGAGGTACTTCGGCCAGGCATGACTTCGGTACACGGGCTGACAGAGTTCGAGCTGGGAGAAGCTGCGAAGCCATGGTGGTCCACTCCGGAGATGTTGGTGCGAAGGCCTAAGGGCTTTGAGGGCTTCGAATCAAAATCATCACTGTATCGAAGGCTTACTTCGGTGAAGCGAAGCCCGTCAGGCTCAAGGCTTCTCACCAAAGCTACAGCACCCCTCGCGTGCGGAAGGGCTGTCTCCTCTACGACGCTGACAAAAGAAGCCTCCGAATAAAGTAGACTACCAGCTGTACCCCATGTTCTGATGAGACAAAACCAGTGTAAACCCTAGGAGTAAAGTAGTCTATTCACAGGGCTGAATAGTGCCTATAAATAGTGGAGGCTAGCTAGGTCACATCAACACTTTGAGTAGCCATTTTTGAGGTCCTGTGCTAGCCGCCACATACTTTGTATTCAGATATGTGAGTTCATTTTGTGTTCCCATTTCAAGCAATGAAGCTTTGATTCTGTTTTCATTTATTGCTTGAACTTGTATGCATACTTCTCTACATGCTTTGGTCTCTCCGTGTCTCACTTCTTTTGAGTTGAGTTTGTGCACTGAATCTTTTCTGGAGAAGTGTGTGAGAAGCCTGTTTGAGTGAAGTGTGTGCTTTTCAGTGTTTGTTCGCTTTGTGTAAACTAGAGGCAAGACCTCTCTGATTACTAGCGAAGCACTGTTCTTGGCTTTGATCGAAGCCCGTTTTCTTCCCTTGTCGAAGTCCTTTGCGAAGTTTGTTCAGTGTGCGTTTAGACCTTCGAAGTACGAAGCCTAGCACCAGTTCTTGTTGCTGAGTATTTGGTCGAAGTCCGCAGAGGGAAGTTTGCTCTTGCGAAGGGTGAACTGCGAAGCCTGCTCGAAGGCACCCCGTGTGCGGAGCCTGCACTGACTTAGCAGAGCAGAATTTTTGGAGTTGTGGGTGGAGCGAAGTCTTCTTGGCTTCAAACTTTTACTCCTTGTGAAGCTTGTTTTGGGAGCTGTGAAATACCTCCGAACCAGAACTTCGAAGGGTGTGTTCGAAGCCTGTTCCGCAGAAGACAGAATTAAAACAGAAGGCTATTTTTAGTCTAAAATTTTAAAAAGCTCCCATTCACCCCCCTCTGGTCGCCGTTTCCGATCCAACAAATTGTGTCTCGAGGCATTCAACATGACCTGATATAGCCCCATATAGATAAATCAATTGTCAAAGCCAACCCTGGCCGGGGAGATTGTCCAATGGACTGAGAGTCCTTGGATCAGTTTTCAAGAAGCCATCGACAACGCTCTCCATCACGCTCTCATTAATCAGTCTGAGGTATTGATCAATACATTACATGGGCTCATCAAGAAGAATGTTGATGGCACGATAGCTCAGGAGCCATTGCAAGGTCTAGTGTACTTTCCCGTCAACCATCCTCACATACTTCAAAATCCTTAGCACACTCGGCCAACACCACCGCCACAAGGGCCGATGAGGCAGGATCCACTGAACACTTCATTAAGTGTTGAAGGGAGCATGACGACCCCATTACCTACCCCTCTGCTCCAATGGATAGGTAGGCAGGATCCATCATAAAACATGTACATCTTCAGGAGGGGCATGCCGCCATCGCAGCCTTCGGTTGCACCACAGGGGGCGATTAGGCAAGAAGTGCCCCAACTCACGTACGGAGTCACAAGGAATATGCTGCCCAATCTTGTGCCGCCAAGGGGGATACCCGACGGCATCCCCTAAGGATACCATTAGACCACGTACTACAGAGCACCACCTTATACCAATGAAGAACAACATAGATACAATGTTGTTTGGCTGGATCAGTACCAATAGGCTCCAATGACTGACCGATATCCCATGTCGAACCAGCAGGAGGATGATTGGGTGAACCAGATCACTGAAGTTATTCGAGACCAATTTGTGCTCAAGCCCAAGGACCAGACGTACATGTATCGGCGTCCGTACCTAGAGTGGTTCGATCGGGTGCCATTTACAAGATGATACAAGATTCCTGATTTCACCAAGTTCTCGGGGCAAGACTCGGTCTCCACAATCGAGCACATTAGCTGTTTTTTCACCCAGTGTGCGGAGGCATCGACCGATGAGGCACTTAAGGTCTGATTATTCCCGCTATCACTATTGGGATCGGCCTTCGCTTGGTTCTCGTCATTACTAATGAACTCTATCAGAGGATGGGTAGATTTGGAAAAGAAATTTCACAAGTATTTCTTCGCCGGCATACACGAGATGAAACTCACTAACTTAAAATCAGTAAAGCAAAGGATGGATGAGTTAGTACAAGAGTATGCATAGAGGTTCCATGACGTGAGAAGAAGATGCTACAACCTGAACCTCATTGATGCACAATTAGCTGAGTTGGCATTCCAAGGACTCCTAAACCTTATAAAGGAAAGATTTTCATCACTGGAGTTCGAGAGCCTTTCACACTTGGTATAGAGGGTATTGGCACATGAGAATTGATTCCACGGAGCGAGAAGGGAAAAATATCAAAAGAAAGTTGCATATACTCAGGTATACCCTTCGCAATCTGACGAGGATAGCGAGTTCGATGTAGAAGTCGGGCTAGCCGAATGGTCTAGAAACAAGAAGAAGATCGTATGTCCTTGGGTGAAAGCGTCTGATAAGGAGAAAAAATATGATTTTGATATCAGTAAAGCCAATAGGATATTTGACTTCCTACTCAAGGAGAAGTTAATTCAACTGCAACCCAATCATGTGATACCGTTTGTCGATGAGCTGAAGAAAAAGAAGTACTATAAGTGGCACAATTCCACATCACACCATACTAAAAATGCAAAGTATTCAGACAACAGATTTAGTTGGTTGTGGATCAAGTCCAAATCAAGTTTGACTATAGGAAGAAGCCGATGAACATCGATGGGCATCCTTTCTTGGTCAACATAGTGCATGCGCACCATGCCAGCAATTGGCGCACGAAGAAGAATAGGCATACCAACAAGAGTCGGATCTCATCATCAAACCTGGTCGATAATTACAAGAGAAAGTCAAGGGAAGATATAGGAAGTGAGGATGATTTGGACTACTAACAGTTCAACCCCCACTGGAATTGTGAGTTCTTAAGGTTTTGTTGGAATGAGGGATTGTGCTTTCCATCACTAGATAATTGTCCTAATTGTGGCGACGACAGAAGTAGGTGGAGGAATGATTATAGCCCCCATAGCAATAGAGCAAAGTCATGCGATCAAGGAAGGATAGTCATTCGTCAGAAAGGCTACCACCGTTAAGGCCATTAGTACTTGAGAGGCTCGGCCCCATCAATGCCAAAGAGAGTGACCGATCGGTTGATGACAGTACCATTATGGGAAAGCCACAATGTTGTCCCACTGGAATCTTCATGAAGAATCAAAAGAGAAGGGTGCAACAGTTGCTACAGAAAGAGCTGAGGGAATTAGATCATGAAGTTAAGGCTGATCGTCCAAGGATCAAGAGCGAATGGTGAATTAAAGAGAAGGTCGATCACGATGACAGGAGAGACGCAGGGGTAAACATGGTGTTCTTTCTCCCTGTGGAATATCAGGCCACTCCCAATAATAATGATGAACTTGAAGACCTTGGGCATCGGCACCTGATACCTCTCTATGTTAGAGGACTGGTCAACGGAAAGTCAATGTCCAAAATGATGATAGATGGAGGAGTCGCTATTAACTTGATGTCGTATGCCACCTTCCGCGAGCTGAGGAAGGGGCCAGAGGACCTCATTAAACCCAATATGGTGTTGAGGGACTTTGGCGGTAACTCGTTAGAAACGATGGTGGTGCTAAATGTAGAATTGACAGTTGGGAGTAAAACAGTGATGACCACATTCTTCATCATAGAAGGAAAAAGATCCTACAGTCTCCTACTAGGGCACGATTGGATTCACGCAAATTGTTGCGTCCCGTAGACAATGCATACAAGTCTCGTACAATGGGTCGGTGATCAAGTGGAAATCATCCCCACTAATAAATCGGTTAACATGGCAATAGCCGATTTATTGGTGTGAGAAATGGAAGGGGTCGATTGCCTATCAAGCAAAGCCTGAGACGATGACTTTCTTGGGGTGTCATGCGATAGAATCAAACTAGTTAGCAATGAACAGACCAAGCTCACCTTGTGAATATATCATCGATGAAGAAGAGGGTAAATGTAGGACTGAAACAGGCGACTTGAGGGGGGTAAATAGGCGTCTCAACAAATTCTTTCGAATTGATGGCCTTATCTAAACATCCAATGTTCCTCTAAAAGAACAAGACGAAGCAAATAAACTTTCACAGCAAAATTCCAGACAAAGCTAGTGTTATCACTCTCCTATTATATATGATATGATGTGACAGTCTGAGAGATCACAAGCACTAAAAATACTCTAGCCTTCAAAAATAAACCAATGTCCTGATTGAAAAGACACTAGTACTGAGTGCGCAAGGCAGATTAAAAGTTCTCATAGATCAAACGACTGATCAACAAATATTCCACCAAATGACAGATAATTCATCAAGCACATGCAAATCATCCACATATCACAAACAGTTCATAAGTACGAGAAACACACAAGTAAAATGTCACAGTTCAAAGGCATTTAAACAAATACATGGCATGCACTTGGATTCATGGATATATCAATAAACATGTATGTATCAAACTGAAATAAACCTGCTTGCAATTATCTTAACCAAAAACAGAACAATCACTGATTTAATTTGCAAAGCACGAGGATCGAGAAAAGTATGATTACTATGCGGCCTTGTTCCTATGCTGCTGCATCGCCCCTGCGCTTGGTACAGGATCCCACCGCTGCCTTTGTGCGAGTGACCCTGCCTCGCTTGCTCCGCCTGCTCGGCCTCCTCGTGTCGCCAACAGCGCCGCTTGCCCTAGTGCCGAGTGCGCCGCCTCAGCACATGAACCGCTGCTGCCTCTCAGCAGAGCCCCGAGCGCAAGTCACGCCCACACGAACCGAAGCCTTCCGCAATAAGAAACAGGAGGGAACAGTGGTTCCTCTCAAAAACCGTTGAATATTAATTCTGTAAGAAAACCGGTGACTGGTTTTTCAGAGAAAGAAAAGACCAAGCACACTGAACTGTCGGCCAGGAAAGTGGAGCAATGATTTCAAAGAATATGGGAGGAAATTTCTTAGAATGAAGATAAGAAAAATGGGGAAAGTGAACTCAGATTTTTCATTTGGAATGAGTTGGTTCAAACTCTAGAACTAGGGGGTCTTTTATAGGCAATTCAAAAATAGGAAAAGACACAAATACCCCTAAGGTTTTTACAAACTCGAAGGGCCACAAGCCTAAAAATATAAAATCCTATCTAAAGGTAGTTTGTCCTGATTCGAAGCTTTCGTAGCGACTACGGTTCCGCTTTAGGACGCTTGGATCTCGATCCGACAGTTTTGCGCCAAAACCGAAAAAACCTCTCTAGATTGCCGACACGTGTCACCAATCCACGAACTTGACTGCTGAAAAGTCTCTCCCGCTCTCGATCCCTCGAGTTACCTTGTCATTTGCACTAGCCTCCCTTTCATTGACTTGGTCAATATGTTGTCTCAATCATCTGTTCGTCCATTTCTTGCTTCATCTCCACGTGTATGACTGAGATCTTCCTCAACTTCACCCGAAATCCTTGATCGTGTGGCATCAAGCTCCCCGCTTGACCCCAATCACCCGCCGTTGACAATTGACTCACATCTCAACCCTGCACAACATGAGACAAGCAAAACACAAATCTCCATACAGAACACACATTGATCCCGTCAGTGAACACAGATGCAATGACAAATCCAGACCATTAAATCAAGCAAACTTGTCAATAACTCATCACTGAAATAAAACCACAGGCAATGCCGAGGGAGTGATTGACGCTGGCTGCAAAACAAATGAAATAGTAAATGCACACTCTGCAAAGCAGCGTCATGGGCGAAAGTCAAGGATTTACCGATGGTGGCGGATTTGAGGCTGGCGGAGTCGCTTGACCGGCCCGGGCCCTAGAAGATCGGCACACGACTACATCTGGCGCCTTGTGTTTGCGCACCGGAGTTTTGACACACTTCTAGCTAAGCCATTGCATTGGAGTGGGATCCCCGCTACCCAAGTTGGTAGTGGCTGATATCGACCCATATATTATCGGCTTACTGCTCTGGCTCATTGAAGGAGCATTGACATCGTCCTCCTGTAAAGAAAAGGATTGATCTCCGTGAAGGTCGGGTCCAGTGAGAGGTAGAAGTGCTTGGAGTGACGTTTGAAAGCACGTTAGCTCATCTCGGACCACCATTTTTTTAAGAGGTTGAGTGAGAAACCATATTGAAGAACATGGGTTTTATACTCTAGATGTGATGAGTGATTGTCAACGGAAGTCAAGAAGAGAAATGAAGACCTGTTGTGTCTGGGGCGCGTCTGACTCAGGTACACTGGCAGCGAGCGACAGCCGGGCAGAGGAGCCGTGGAGTCGGGCTAGCCCAATCCGGGTACATGGTCTAGGAGTGGCAGAGGATCCACCGGTCTGTTGACTAAGTTTGACTCAGGTACACGGGCGGCGAGCGATTGCCGGGCTAAGGAAGCTGTGGAGTCGGGTCGGCCCAATCCGGGTACTCGGTGCAAAGACGGTGGGCGTTTTGTCAGTTTCGGCGCAAAACTGACAACCGATTATTATTTTGCTTTTAGAATATTAATATTTAGTTTTTAAGTCCAGAATATTTTTATTTGAGTCAGTTGATTTTGCTAAGGGTATTTTAGTAATTTTGGATTTTATTTTAGAGTTAGTGTAATCTACCCTAGGAGTAAATTAGTCTTTTTCATGTATTAGGAGTCACCTATAAATAGGTGAGGAGCCATGCTGAATAGCGTGGGCCTCATGGCTCTAGAAGTGATGAGTCATTGTCAACGATAGTCAAAGAGGACTGAAGAAGAGAAGAGATCTGCTGTTTCATGGGCCGCGTGTGACTCAGGTACACGGGCAGCGAGCGACTGTCGGGCAGAGGAGGCTGCGAAGTCGGGCTGGCCCAATCCGGGTGCATGGGCCAGAAGCAGTAGAAGACCCACTGGGCTGTTGACCAGGACTGACTCAGGTACACGGGCGGTGAGCGATTGCCGGGCTGAGAGAGCTGCGGAGTCGGGCCGGCCCAATCCGGGTACCTGGTGCAAAGCTGGTGGAGGCTTTGTCAGTTTCGGCGTAAAACTGACAACCGTTGATTCTGTATCCGACTGTCCAGAAGAGTAGCTTCAGGATATGTCATCTGTTACTCTAGGCCCACAGTCAGTCAGTTGTGTCTGTAAAAATACCTAAGGGCAGTAGAGTCTTTTTCTGTATTTTTGAGTCTGTGAAACCCTAAGGGGCTGGTAGAATATTCCTAGTATTGGGCTGCCTATAAATAGCACCCCAATCCCTAGGGTTTGGACTACCCTTTTGTGCTGAAATTAAATCCACCCATTGGGTCACTTTTGTTCTCCCTTCTCTCTCCTGTGTGCGCCGCCAGGGGCTTCCTCTCCCTGTTCTTGCATTCTTTTGGCTCAAATCTTTTGGATGCATTTAATCTTTGGACCCTGGTGAATTTATTGCTTGCATCTTGGTCGGTTTGGGGAGTTATTGCCTTGCCTACGGGCTGCTGAATTTATTCTTGAGGAGAAGCTTCTTCGGCTGGGTGTGTTCTTCACGGTGGGACTACTAGTTCTTGCTGTTGCAAGTAGTACTGCTTTGCTGTAGCTACAGTGTCCTGTAGCAGCTTTTCACCTTCTATTGCCCAGCTTTTTGATCGAAGCTGACAGTCACTTTTGCCTTTTCCTGGTGTGTCTGGCGAAGCTCGGTTCCGTGCGAAGCCCCTCAACTTCGTGAGGCAAGCTCCGATAGAACCTCTTTAAAGGCTTCGCTCAGACTTCGAACTACGGTTTTTGTGTCTGAGTTGCTAGATTCGAAGTTCCTCCTGTATGGACAGCATCGCATACTTCGAACTAGCATACTCCGAATCTATCTGTTCGAAGCACACACTTCATTAGGTTTCGAAGTTGGGTTCGAAGTTTGTCTGTTCTGATAGACTTCGCTTGGATTTCTTTGTGGCGTGTCTGCCTTCGGTTCTCTTCCCGAAGTTTTCCCTTTTCGAAGATAGAGTGTAGGCTTCGGATTTGATTTTTTGTCACGTGACAGACTTCGCTCCTACGTTCGAAGGTTGTCTGTTTGTGTGTTCGAAACTTTGTGTTCGAAGTTTCGTGTTCGAAGGTTTAGCTTCGAGGCTTTCGGTTCGAAGTACTTTCGAAGTCTTGGCTTCGAAGTGCATACTTCGAAGCAGACTCCGGCACTATTTTACTTCGCTCCGAAGCTCGTGAGTCGAAGCTGTGTGCGAAGACTTGTCTTCGAAGTGCATACTTCGAACCAAGCTCCGGCACTATTTTTTTACTTCGCTCCGAAGTACTCTTCGCGTCTTATCACTTCGAACTAGCCTAGACAGTGACACCTTCGGCTTTTCGGACAGACTCCGTCGTCAACCTCCGAAGCAGACCTGGACGTGCGAAGGGGGCTTCGCCAAGTCCCGAACAGGAGACAACTTTGGACAGTAACTTCTCTTTTCACTTTATACATACTTAGATCATTTCTTTAAGAAGTATAGGCCTGTTACAAATTTGTTTATCTGCCTAGTTGCACCACTTTAGTTTTTACACTGTTTATCATCAGATGCTTCTAGGTTAGAAACCTTTAGACTTAGGCCTTCGGTTTATTTTCTGTTGCGTAGTATTTTTGAGGTGCGTTGGGTATTGGGAACAGGCCATTGATTCGAAAGAATTTTAGGCGCCCATTCACCCCCCCTCTGGTCGCTACTTTCGGTCCTACAAGTGGTATCAGAGCGAGGTTAGGGTTTTTCCATACCTTAACCGGTTCTAAACCCCAGTAGTGACTATGACGTCTCCTGGCAAGGTCCCGTCCTTGGAAGCCTATGGCTATAATTATTGGAAGACTCGCATGCGAGCCTATCTCATGAGCCAGGGTTCGGACATATGGGACATTTGCGTTCACACCACGTTTGTCATTCTGCCAGTTACTGAGCAAGGTACTGCTGGTATCATTGCTCAGCATCTGAGCAACAGTAAGGCTGTGAACATTTTATTTTCTGGTTTAGGTCCCACTGAATTTGAGCGAGTGAGTCATCTCTCCACTGCGAGAGAGATCTGGGCTACCCTCAAGGCACACCATGAGGGAACAGCACAGGTCAAGGCTCGGCTCTATCAGACCTACCGGCGTGAATATGAGAATTTCACACAGAAGCCGGGTGAATCTGTTGAAGCCTTGTTTGGTCGTTTTCAGTCGATCATTAACAAGCTTCGGGACAACAAGGCTGAGGGTGCTCAGTTAGTCTCAGATCATGAGCAGGCGCTCAAGGTCCTTCATACCTTGGACCCAAAGATCTGGGAGATCAAGGTATCATCTATCGTTGAGAGTACTTCTTACGATACCTTGACCATTTCTGAGTTGTTTAGCAAGCTAAAGGCCACTGAGGTAGATATCCAGTTGAGATCAAATCTCACTGGCTCTGGATCAAAATCCCTGGCCCTTGCTGCACCTTCAGTTGATTCTTCTGCTGTGAGCTGTGCTGGGTTCTCTTTGATGTCTATCACTGAGGATCAGCTTGAGTTGTTGGGAGATGATGATTTGTGTCTCTTTAACAACCGGGTGCGTCGTGTCTATGATAAGAGAATATTCAAAAGACACGGCACAAAATCCGGATGCTTTGAATGTGGTGATCCAGGACACTTCATCGCCGACTGCCCCAAGCGCAGTGGATACAAGAAGGGCACCGGCAGCAGCTTCCACGACTCCGGCAAGCATGAGAGCCCCTCCTTCACCAAGGGCAAGCCGAAGACCCGGTTCTTCAAGAAGGCCCTGAAGGACTACCGGCGAGAGAACAAGAAGCGCGACAAGGCCTTCTTCGCCGAGATGGAGAAGAGCTACTCCAAGAGATCCACGTCTTCTTCCTCTTCATCGAGCTCAAGCGATGAGGAGATCGCCATCAAGAAGGGGAAGGACAAGGATGATCCGGCGGGCCTCTGCTTCATGGCCTTCGGAGACAAGCCGAAGAGCTGCTCACACCAGCGCCGAAGATCCCGCAAGAGCTTCTGCTCCATGGCTCTTGGGGATAGAGAGGAAAAGAGCTCCTCCGACGACTCCGACGACGACGATAGCAAGGTATCATCTTATGAGCGTGAAATTGTAGATTTACTTGAGAGCAATCGTCAGGAGTTGAAGTATCGGGAGAAACTGCTTAGGGGGGCTAAGAAAAGGATAGACGAGTTAGAGAGTGAGCTTGCCGTGGCCAACGGTAGGATTGAGAGTCTATCCTCTTCCCCTTGCTTGGGTGATAGCAGTGAGTGCCCGAAGTGTGAGGTGCTTCTGTGTGACCTGTCGACTTTGAAGTCCAGGTACACAGAAAGGGTTGATGAGAGGGACGCTTTGGCCACTGAGCTTGAAAGCGCTCAGCGGGAGCTGAAAGATGCTCAAGCCACTGTCGTCGCACCCTGTGTTGATTGCCCATCTTATCTAGCTACCTTAGCTGAGCTGATATCCAAAGGCAATGAGCATTTGGGTGATTTGGAGAGGTTGAGAGCTGAGCTTGCGCAGACTAGGCTAGAGCTTAAGACATTGTCAGTTCCACCCACTGTTTGTGAGAACTGTCTGTCTCTTAGAATGGAGTTGATTAAGCTAAAAGCCGGAAAGTCTGTCCAAGTAGAGAGTGAGTGTGAGACCTGCTTGTCTCAGGTGGAGGTTCTAGCTTCCTTGAGAGAGGAGCTAGCAGATTCTCAGAATGAGAACTTTTACCTCCGTTCTATCCTGAGTTGGATCAGTGCCAGAGAGCCACAGCTTGGCATGATGATCCAGCAGTTCAAGAGGAAGGATGGGTTTGGAGTAGGTTACACCTACACCAAGGCTGACTTTGAGAGTGCCCTCAGCCGGGCAGTGGAGTGGAGTAAAATGACTCCAGAACAGAGGTATCCCAAGACTCACTCCACTGAGACCTCCCAGGCTTGTCAGCCCAAGGATGGAGTGATCCATGAACCACCCAAAGCTCCACCCAAGAAGCCTATCTGGGTTCCCAAGCCCAAACACCTCCACTCTTCTCTAGATTCTCTTCCTGGACCCTCTCAGCCCAAGAAGACCACACCAAACACTACCAAGCCCAAGAACCCCAAGCCTCAACCACATCCCAAGAAGCCTACCTATCATTGTGAGTATTGTCAGAGAAACGGGCATCTTGCGGAGTTTTGCTTCAGGAGGAAGCGGGTTGAGAGAGCAGAGAGGGCTCGTAGTGATCAGGTGCAGTTCTACCAGCAGGGTGGTAGACTGCGTGTTCCTCGGCGCGGGGAGAGGCTAGAGGCCAGGCCGCGTCGTGTAGGTGGTGGTAGAGGAGACGGCTTTCTTGCCCGTGCTCCAGTTAGTGGTGTTCGTTCCGGCAGAGTTCCAGACCGTGTTGGCTACGGTTCTGGACCTCGTGGCCGCAGGGTTAGGAAGGACCATGGACCGCGTTTTGAGCCGCGTTTTGGTCCAAACTCTTTTGATGGTTTTCGCTTTCCATCTTTTGAGCAGATGGCTCGACACTGGTTTAGCTCTTTTGCTAAACCTGGTGCCGGACCATTTGCTCCCACTTACAGACATTGATTGTGCAGGACCGGGGACTGGAGGATGTTTGGATCATGGACTCAGGATGCTCTCGCCACATGACGGGACATCGCAGATGGTTCTCCAGTCTCACTCCCCCGAGCTCCAAAGAGTACATTACATTCGGGAACAGCGGTCAAGAGAAAGTAAGTGGTATAGGCTCAATCAGCATCTCAGACCATTTCTCTTTAAAGAATGTTGCTTTGGTTAAAAATCTGAATTTTAATTTAATCTCTGTGTCGCAACTTCTTGAGGATGGTTTAGAAGTGCGTTTTAAGAAGGGAAATTCTTCTGTGATTGATTCTAGAGGGTCTTTGGTTTGTCAGATTTTACCCTTTGGTAAAGTTTTTCGAATTGACTTCTCTAGTTCTTTTGGCCCTTCTCGCTGTTTGATTGCTGGATCTTCTTCCGAGCTCTGGAAGTGGCATAGGAGGTTAGGTCACTTGAGTTTTGATCTGCTAGTCAGGTTAAGCTCTATGGACCTCATCCGAGGATTGCCCAAGCTTAAGATGGAGAAGGATCTGGTTTGTCATCCCTGTCGTCATGGGAAAATGGTTGCCGCTTCTCACTCACCTGTGACTCAGGTGATGACTTCGTATCCAGGCGAGCTTTTACATTTGGACACTGTAGGCCCAGCTAGGGTACGCTCAGTCGGTGGGAAGTGGTATGCACTTGTGATTGTTGACGACTTTTCTCGTTTCTCGTGGGTTTTCTTTTTGGAGTCTAAGGATGAAACTTTTCAATTTGTCCATGATCTGATTTTGAAGCTGAAGAATGAGAACAATGGTCGGATGCGAGCAATTCGTTCCGACAACGGCTCTGAGTTCAAGAACTCTCAGTTCGTCAGCTTCTGTGGTGATCAGGGTCTGGACCATCAGTTTTCTTCTCCTTACACTCCCCCACAGAACGGCGTTGTGGAACGAAAGAACCGCACGCTAGTTGAGATGGCCAGGACGATGCTCGACGAGCACAGGACTCCTAGGCGTTTTTGGGCTGAAGCCATGAACACGGCTTGCTATCTTGCCAACCGTATTTTTCTTCGAGCTTACATGGGTAAGACTTCATATGAGTTGCGGTTTGGCAGACAGCCCAAGGTGAGCCACTTGCGAGCGTTTGGCTGCAAGTGCTTTGTGCTCAAGAAGGGAGGGCATTTGGACAAGTTTGAGTCTCGCTGCTGGGATGGTGTTTTTCTTGGTTATGCTTTGCATTCTCGAGGTTTTCGTGTTTGGAACCTCGAATCCCAGCTGCTTGTCGAGACTTGTGAAGTTTCTTTTGATGAGTCCATGCCTTCTTTGACTCCTTCGTTTGAGCTTTCTGGTGATGATGAGCTCGGAGAGTCCATCTTTGAAGAAGATGAGGATACTCCAGCTGCTGATGAGGGTGGGCCTTCTGCATCCCCCGCAGAGCGCACACCTTCTGAGACTTCGACTGATGATGAGGGCGGACCTCTGATCACTTCTTCCACTTCGATCGAGCCCCCTCAGTCGAGTCCAGAGGTGCCAGCTGCTGACTCCGGTGAGGTGACTTCAGATCACCAGGGAACCCGAGCAGTTCAGCGTGACCATCCCTCAGAGCTCATCATTGGTGATTTGACTGAGAGAACTTTGCGTTCTTCTGCCTCTCTTGCTGTGTTTGCTGAATCTGCATTTGTTGCATCTTTTGAGCCCAGAGACATTTCTCATGCTCTTTCTGATTCAAATTGGATTAATGCTATGCAAGAAGAGCTTGAGAATTTTGTCCGCAATCGGGTTTGGACATTAGTTGAGCCGCCACCAGGATGCAACCCCATAGGCACCAAGTGGGTATTCAAGAACAAACAAGGTGAAGATGGGGTTGTGGTGCGCAACAAGGCTCGACTAGTTGCCCAGGGTTATTGCCAGAAGGAAGGTATTGACTTCGAAGAAACCTTCGCTCCTGTTGCCCGTCTTGAGTCCATTCGTATTCTTCTAGCTTTTGCCGTTTCGAAGGGTTTTAAACTTTTTCAAATGGACGTTAAGAGTGCTTTCCTGAACGGGTTCATAGAGGAGGAGGTTTATGTTAGGCAACCCCCCGGTTTTGAGAACCCTAAGTTTCCTCGACATGTTTTTAAATTGCACAAAGCTTTATACGGGTTGAAGCAAGCCCCCAGGGCTTGGTATGACCGGTTAAAGCAATTTTTGTTGGGGAAGGGCTTTGTGATGGGTTCTGTGGACAAAACTCTTTTCTTGCTCAGAGATGCTTCAGATTTTTTAGTTGCTCAGATTTACGTGGACGATATTATCTTTGGCGGTACTACTGATTCTCTTGTGTCCAAGTTTTCTGAGCAGATGCACAGTGAGTTTGAGATGAGCCTCATGGGTGAACTCAAGTACTTTTTAGGGCTCCAGATCAAGCAGACCAAGGACGGCACCTTCATCCACCAAGGTAAGTATACTCGTGACATGCTTAAGAAATTTGACTTTGGTGGTGAATTAAAGCCGCAGATGACCCCGATGGGTACTTCTGGGGGTCTGGACAAGGACGAGAGCGGTGTCAAGGTCAATGAGAGAGAGTTTCGAGGGATGATCGGTTCGCTGTTGTACTTAACGGCAACAAGACCAGACATACAGTTCGCCGTGGGACTTTGCGCGCGTTTTCAGTCTTCACCACGCGCGTCTCATCGGCAGGCTGTCAAGCGCATTTTCAGGTATCTCACCTATGCGCCTGATCTTGGTCTTTATTATTCAGCATCATCATCACTTGATTTATCTGGCTTTTCGGACGCCGACTTTGGTGGGTGCCGGTTGGATCGCAAGTCGACTTCCGGTACTTGCCAGTTTCTTGGTTCTTCCCTTGTATCTTGGTCTTCTCGAAAGCAATCTGGAGTTGCTCTTTCGACCACAGAGGCCGAGTACGTAGCTGCTGCCAGCTGCTGCTCACAGATGGTTTGGATGATTTCTACTCTACGAGACTTTGGGTTGCTCTTTCCTACCAGGGTTCCATTGTTTTGCGACAGCACAAGTGCTATTAGTGTAGGGAAAAACCCGTGTCTCCATTCAAAAACCAAACATATTGATGTGCGCTTTCACTTTTTGCGGGATCAATATGAGAAAGGTGTCATTGACCTTGTTCATGTTGATACCCATCTTCAGTTGGCTGACATTTTTACCAAACCCCTAGAAGTCTACATTTGAGCGTTTACGAGGGGATTTGGGTGTTGTGTATCCTTTCTAGGATAATTTGCGTCAGTTTTCTTCCTTTTGTTACTCTTTTCTTGAGTCTTTTTGTGTGCATTCATATCATGCATAATCATCAATCACATTTTGAGCTTGCTTCTGTTATATGATTAATATGTTTTACTCACTCTATCTAGTATATGTTTTTGATTACTTGTCGATGATCATGTTTTGTTTCAGTTCACATGATATATCTGATATTTGTCATAGGCATGGCTTTTATGCTTTAAAATTGAAAAATGATCACCATTGCTTCTGGTAACTAGCATGTGTAGGCTAAATGCTTTCGCTATCTTTTACATGCCTGGTAGCTAGATCCTTACTTAGATGCAGATATGCAACTTGGACATCTATATCATTTAAACATGAAAAATGTGTTATAAAAATGATAAAAATTCAGAAAAATGAAAAATTTATGCATCTGCATGATTATTAGAAAAGATATAGGTGGGTTTTCTTTGTCGCATTACATTGTTCTGGACTTCTTACCATAACACTTTGGTATGAACTAGGATGGTGTAATGTATGCTAAGACCAATATCTTAAGCTTCTGATGGTCTAGTTCTGGCCTAGGCTTGACTTGGTCGGTTAGCATAAGGTTTGACATGAAAATAAAAAGGAAAAAGAAAAAGTATGAAAAATTTAAAAAGATGACAAGTTTGCTGAAGCACTTTGGTATGGACAATGCTTATCTTGGTAGATATTAGTTAGCTTTTGCATCTCATGCTTTACTTTGCTTGTCAACTAGAAATTGTGGTGATGCTTTTATTTGGAAAAATCGAAAAATGTGTGCTAATGACTCTCTTTAGATATCATCTGTTGCACTGATCATGTCATGTATCTTAGACAGTATATCTTTTGCTATACCTATTAGATGTTGTAATTGCAGTTAATCATATCTAAGAAGCATGCTTTTTACACTCCACCTGCACCCCATTTACATTCATGGCATATTTTGAGGGGGAGCTACATTTCAGGGGGAGTTTGTGTCTATATCTCTTTAGAGTGTATTTAGTCTCACTTGATGAGTCCAATTGTCAACAACGGGGAGAAATTTTGGAGTTTAGGGGACATTTTTGGCTTTCTCTGGGATTTATTTCAGGGGGAGTATTTCAGTCTTTTGCCTTTACTCTGGATATCCTTGTTGGTAGTTCTGAGATTGCACTTGTTTTTGAGTCTTTATTTTTGGTTAACCATAATGACCATTTTCTTTCTTCTGTTTGGCTTTTGGTCATTAGGGTTAAACTTTTATTTTCTTCCTTCTATTTTCTTTTGTTTTTGTTTTCTTGTTTCCACATGTTTTTGCATGTTCTGAAGAAGTGCTAAAGAGGGTGTTGACAATGCACTCATCAAGGGGGAGATTGAGAAACCATGTTGAAGAACATAGGTTTTATACTCCAGATGTGATGAGTGATTGTCAACGGAAGTCAAGAAGAGACATGAAGACCTGCCGTGTCTGAGACGCGTGTGACTCACGTAAATGGGCAGCGAGCGATAGCCGGGCAGAGGATCCACGGAGTCAGGCTGGCCCAATCCGGGTACATGGTCTAGGAGCGGCAGAGGATCCACCGGTCTGTTGACCGGGTTTGACTCAGGTACAAGGGCGGCGAGCGATTGCGGGGGTGAGAAAGCTGCGGGGTCGGGTCGGCCCAATCCGGGTACCCGGTGCGAAGACGGTGAACGCTTTGTCAGTTTCGGCACAAAACTGACAACCGATGATTATTTTGCTTGTAGAATATTAATATTTAGTTTTTAAGTCTAGAATATTTTTATTTGAGTAGTTGATTTTTCTAAGGGTATTTTAGTAATTTCGGATTTTATTTTAGAGTCAGTGTAATTTACCCTAGGGATAAATTAGTTTTTTTTCATGTATTAGGAGTCGCCTATAAATAGGCCCCTACCCCCTTAGGGATAGGGTGACTTTTTTATCAGAAATCAATCTACAATCCATCGGCCACCGCCACTCGTCATCTTCCACCGATCTAATCTATATTGTTGCTAGTTTTGCTTCGGCCGCCAGAGCGATCGGGATTTTCTTTGAGCGACGTGGATCACCAGCCGAAGCCAGCAAGGTGCGGCGACCGCAGAGCTAGCCTAGCGCTAGGCGCTGCAGGCAGCCAGCTAGCGCGTTGGATACGCCGCCTGCGGTGTGCCTTTCCACGGCAGCAAGCAGCGCGTGTGTAGGCGCGCGTCAGCGCTCGTTGTCCCCGCGGTGAAATCGCTTTCCAAGGCAGCCAGGCGCAGCTGAGTTGTCCCGTCGCGGAGTTCAAGACGAAGCGAGCGGTTGGCAGCTTTCTTCAATACACCGCGTGCAGCAAACGCAGGGGAGAAAAGTGCTACACGGCACGGTCGCCCGTGCACTTTCCACGACAGGAAAAAGGCAGCCGAAGCTGCACATCACCGCACGGCAGCCGAAGCACGGTGCTCGGATTTTCTGCGGCAAGGCAACGGCGTGATTTTTTCAGCAGAGATGCAGGTTAGTACTTTTAATCTCCTATCCTTTAGGTAGATTAAATCTAGTTAATAATTTCGTAGTTATCTAGTTTTAATTAAAAAACAATAACAATAATTAATCTCGTAGTTAATTTTTTAATCTGTTAAATTTTTATTACTTATCTCATATTATTTATTTAAGTGTTTTTTAATCTGCTCATATAAAAAGAAAAATTTATTAGTCACAGTAATATTTTTATTCTATTTTCACGTACAATATTTTAGGTTTATTTCAGAATTAATTTTTGAATGATCCATGTTTTATTCATTTGATTAGTATTTTATTTCTAGACTACTATATAAATATTTCGTGATTTATCTAGGTGCTTATCAAGTTTGCTAAAAACTCCATGAAATTGGACTTGCTTTTCACGATAGAAATTGTTTAGCTCTTGTAGTTCATGCTTTCACTTGTTTAGATGGCTAGTCTAAGCGGTGATGCTTTTCTTTTCAAAAATTTGAAAAATTCCTGCATCAAACATGAAATTTGAAACATATTAACTTGAGTTGTGCATCTAAGCCTGACATTCTGATTTGGCATATTTTTGCACTATATGTCGTCATAATTTTCATCATTTAGAAGCCTTGTATATTTTCTTGCTCCTTGATTCTTGCATTGTCAAAGGGGGAGAAAGTGCCTGATTTGCCAACCTAAGGGGGAGAACAAGTGATGAAGCTCAAAGGGGGAGAAAACTCTACTGCCAAAAGGGGGATTTATTACCAAATGGCTTTCCTTGAGTCAAGTCAATAGAAATTCATTTATCAAGTGGCATGTTTTGGCTCTTTTCTGAGTTTTTATGGTCACTAATGTGCTGAAACTTTTCAAAATTTCATGAACTTGAATTGGGTTGTCAATGCACTCATCAAGGGGGAGATTGAGAAACCATGTTGAAATGTGCCTTTGGTTTCAAGTATGTGATGAGTGATTGATAGGCTTACCTTCTAGTCGAAGGGGTTCGGAGGTGTTTACCGAAGGGTTTGGTGTTTACTAGATGTAGATATGCAGCGGAGTGTGTCTATCGAAGGGGTCCGGTAGAGCACGACGGTGGTACCAAAGTGCTCGATTCTTTGGGCGGTACACCAGAGTCTATACCAAAGGTTGCTGACCGGAGAGGTCTCCGGGGTATTGGAAACACTTGTTTGCTTGTCCGTTGTGTGCAAGTGACTTCGAAGGCGACGGACGGTTCACAGTGAGTGAACCTAGGTCAAGCGGGAGGATTGGTGCTAGGCGAGTGGGGAGCTCGGTCATGAAGGCTGCGAGGGATCGAGGTCGGTCCTCGGGTCAAGGTGCGCCAGTCAAAGGCAGAAAGTGCGGAGGGTGGCTCCGGCTGAAGGTACCCCGAGGCAAAGTCCTCGGAGGCGAGGCACTTCGAAGGGTGCTCCGTATGGAGTGACCTCGGAGTATGGTGGTCAAAGTCCTCGGCATTGAGGCAAGGCGTTCGAAGTGTGCTCAGGATGGAGACACTCGAAAGGACACCTGACGAAGGTATCAGAAGTTAAGGTGCATTGAAGGCATGGTCTGGATAAGGGTCTTCGTAGAGTGTGCTCGGGGCTGAGACACTGTGAACGGGTGCTTATGGATATGCTACATGTGGAGGCCTTGGATGAAGGGGCTTCGGAAGGTGGTGAAGGTACTCCGAAGGTGGGGCTTCGGAGTATGGCTGACTTGAGGTACTTCGGCCATTCATGGCTTCGGTACACGAACTGACAGAGTTCGAGCTGGGAGTAGTTGCAAAGTTGTGGTGATCCACTCCGGAGGTGATGGTGCGAACGCTCAAGAGCTTTGACGGCTTCAACTCAAAACCGTCACTGTATCGAAGATTGTCTTCAGTGAAGCAAAGGCCTTCTGGTTCGAAGCTTGTCATTGAAGCTTCTACACACTTCGTGTGCGAAGGGGGCTTTAGAAGATTCTATTGAGCAAAGGCTGATCATGTCTGCTCTGCAAAAGCTGATGTTGTCTCCTCTACGAAGCTGACAAAAGAAGCCTCTAGTAAAGTAGACTACCATATGTACCCCCTTGTCTGGATGAGACAAAAACAGTGTAAACCATAGGGGTAAAGTAGTCTATTCTCATGGCTGAGTTGTGCCTATAAATAGTGAGGCTGGCTAGGTCTAGGCCAACACTTTGAGAATCCATTTTCAGAACTCCCAGAGCTAGCAGCCATTACCACGTACTCAGTTCTATGAGTATTTTGTGTTCCCTGTTCTTGCAATGAAATTTCTATTATGTTGTTCATCTGTTGCTTGAACTTGTATTTCTGTTTTTACACTGCATGCGTTGTGATTTCTGTACTACACTTCATTTTTGCCATCTAGAGTTTTTGCTCCGATTCATTTCTAACAATGTGTGTTTAACTCCTGCTCGTGCAAGTCTTTCAGTGTATGTTCGCTCTGTGTAAACTAGAGGCAAGTCCTCTGTGATTACTAGCGAAGCACTGAGTAGAGTTGGGCTCAAAACCTATTTTCTTTCCTCAGTCGAGGTCCTCGGCGCAGTCTGTTCTGTATGTTTTCTGCACTTCGAAATACGAAGCCTAGTACTAGTTGCTAGTGCGGAGTATCTGTTTGAATACCTCAGAGGGAAAACTTACTCCTACAAAGTGTAAAGTGTGAAGTGTGCTCGAAGGTACCTCGTGTGCGGAGCCTACACTATTTTTACAGAGTTATGTTTTTGGGTTTGTGGGTGTGAGCGAAGTCTCCTTGTCTTTGACTTTGTACCCTTTGCGAAGCCTGTGTCCGGAGCTATAAAATACCTCCAAACCAGACCTCCGAAGGGTGTGTTCGAAGCATGTTCCACAGGAGACAGAATTTAAAACAGAAGGCTAGTTTTGTCTGAAATTTTAAAAGCTCCCATTCACCCCTCTCTGGTCACCCATTTTGGTCCAACACCAAGTGTGGGGAGGCATCGGCTGACGAAGCGCCGAAGGTCCAGTTGTTCCCGCTATCCCTATTAGGATCAGCCTTTGCGTGGTTCTCTTCACTGTCGGAGGATTCCATCACAGGATGGGCGGACCTAGAGAAGAAATTTCACAAGTACTTCTACGCTGGCATCCAGGAGATGAAGCTGATCGACTTGACGTCTATGAAACAAAGGATGAACGAGTTGGTCCCCGACTATATACAGAGGTTTCGGGACATATGAAGCAGATGCTACAGTGTGAACCTCACTGATAGTCAGTTGGCAGAGCTGGCTAAGTTCTCATCGCACGAATTCGAAAGCCTATCACAACTAGTGCAAAGAGTATCGACCCATGAGGACCGATTCCAAGAGGCCAAGCAAGACAAATACCAGAAGAATGTCGCGTACACTCAAGTGTACCACTTGGACTTTGACGAGGATAGCGACTCTGACACAGAAGTCGGGATGGCCGAGTGGTCCAAGAACAAGAATCAAGTCACATGTCCATGGATAAAATCGGTCAAGAAGGAAGAAATGTATGACTTCGATATCAACAAAGCTGATAAAATAGTTTACCTATTGTTGAGAGAGAAGCAAATCCACCTGTCACCTGGCCATGTAATACCATCTACTAAAGATCTGAAAAATAAGAAGTACTGCAGATGACAAAACTCCCCATCACACCATACTAATGAGTGCAAGGTCTTCAGGCAGCAAATCCAATCAGTCGTAGAACAAGGCCGAATCAAGTTTGACGATGGGAAGCATCCGATGAATATAGATGGCCATCCATTCCCTGTCAACATGGTGTATGCGCACTATGATGACAATCGGCATGCAAGGAATAGAAGACGGGCTAGTAGAAATGTCACCTCAGTAGTACTCATCGAAAAGTATTAGATGAGATCACCAGAAAGAGAAGGTAGCAGAGACAGACATGGCCACTCGTGTTTCAATCCCCATTGAAATTGTGAGTTCTTCAGGCTTTGTTGCAACGAAGGACTACGGCTACCATCTATGGACGACTACCCGGGATGCAATGGAGTGACGGATGATAATCGTCCACATAGCGATGAGCTTAGGTTGTGTGATAAAGAACCGTGTGCCAAAGGTTGTCACCCCCAAGGGTATCGGCGCTAGAAAGGCTTGGCCCCATCAGTTATAACGGCTGAAGACAACGAAGACGCCACAGGGAAGCTGCAGTGGTGCCTCCCTAGGAATCTTCATTTGAAGCAAGAAAAGAAGGGTGCAGCGTCTGCATCAAAGAGAAGGAAAGGCACAAGAGCACGATGAAGGAGTTGATCGGCCCCCTAAGATCAGGAGCAAATGGCGCCCAAAAGACAAGGCCGATCACGATGACAAGAAAGATGTGGAGGTAAACATGGTTTTCTTCCTTCCCACAGAATATTAGGCCATCTCAAAGGAGGACATGGAGTTGGCCGATACCATGGCTCAGCTAATGCTGGCTCCACAACCTACAATTTTTGATAAGCCGGAAGAACTGGAACATCGGCACCTGAGGCCGCTCTACGTCAAAGGGTTGGTTAATGGGAAGCCAATGTCCAAGGTGATGATTGTAGGACCAAGACTAGCGACCAGAGGGGGAGTGAATGGGTGCCTCAAAAATTCTTTTGAATCAATGGCCTTCTCCCAATACCCAACGCACCACAATAGACAATCAGCAGAAACAAGCAAATCAAAAACAGAGAGAATAATCTAGCCTAAAAACGATCGGTGTCCTAATTGAAAAGACACCACCACGGTGCTTAAAGGCAAATTAAAGTCATTCACATAGCAAAGAGCATCTCCACAAATATTTCACCAAATCACAGGTAATCCATCAATCACATAAAGATATCCATCGTTCACAGACATTTCATCCATCACAAGGTCAACAAGAATCTAATCAAAAATAAGCAGTGAAATTAAGACCTCATGAGAATAGCACACTATTTAATCTGGACAAAAATTAATGCAATAAACAACAATGATATCAAAAGTGTTCATCATAGATTAAATACTAAACAGTACTATAGCAGATGAATAAAAACCACGAAGCATTCAATCCAAAGTACTACAGACTGCTAATCAGGAGTTGAAACAAGAAATTGAATTTTTGCTACAGGATGAACAATACTTGTCGTGTGCTGCTACTGTTGCTTCTGGGACTTGTGCCGAACACCACGCATGCGCTAGCGATGCTGCTACCGAGGGCTCGCTGTAGCCTGACCGAATCTCTGTGCGAGCACCGAGCGCCTTTGTGCCTCCTCCACTCTGCCCAGTCATGCTTAGACATGCGCCATGCACAGGTGCCTGGTTCCTTCATCTGGCTACTGGCTCCCACAGAGAACACAGCTCCCCGTAGCCTCATCTACTGCACCAGCAATCAATGCCAAAACAAAAGTGCTTGCTTCTCCCGTCGCCACACAATCTGCTGCTACATGCCAAAACACACCGCGTGCGCCTTGAGTGCTTTGCCCGGCCACTAGTGCCGCATGCACCCTACGCCGATGCGCCGGGTGCCATCTTGCCTCTTCCTTCCACGCAGCATCACGTGTCGCTGTGGATTGCGTCACTCCCGCCGAGAACCGTACTTGTCCAGCAAAAGACTGGCGACGCCAAGGCATCTGGCGGCTTCAGCAACACCCGGAGAAAACCAGTGCCCAAAGAAAACCACGGCTAGCCAAAAAAACGACGGGATTTCAGAAAGAGAAACAGTGGCGGCGCTCCAACCAGAAAAATGAAGATGAACTCTAATTTTTAGATTAAAGTGAGTTAAGCCTAACCCTAGGGATTGGGGCATATTTATAGGAAGCCCAATAAATGGGAAAAGACAGATTTACCCCTAGGGTAGTTTAACCAGACGCAAAAATAAACTGAAAAGACCAACAAGCCCTTAGGATTTTTACAGACTCGACTAACACACAGTGGGCATAAAAATCAAAATGGTAAAATCCTAAATGCAGATAACTTGTCCTGATGCAGAGCTTTCGTAGCAGCTACGGCTTATCTTCAAGACGGCTCGATCACAGATCAGTGGTCTGGATTGGGCGTCGGTTTTGAGCCAAAACTGATAAAGCATCCACCGTCTTCGCACCGGGTACCCGGATTGGGCCGGCCCGATTCCGTGGCTCCCTCAGCCCAGCAACCGTTCACCGCCCGTGTACCTGAGTCAATCTCGGTCAATAGGTCAGTGGATCTCCTGCCGCTCCTAGCCCATGTACTCGGAATGGGCCGGCTCGACTCCACGGCCCCTTTGCCCGGTAGTCGCTCGCTGCCCGTGTACCTGAGTCACACGCAGCCCAGACACATCAGATCTTCTCTTCACGTGCTCTCTCTCTTCACCGTTGACTTCTGTTGACAATCACTCATCACATCTGGAGCCATGAGGCCCATGATCTTCAACATGGCTCCTCAATCTCCCCCTTGATGTGTGCATTGTCAACACCCTCTTCATCAACTCTTCGAAACCTGCAAAACACTTGGAAACACGAAAACAAAACACAAGATGATAGAAAGAAGAAACTAAAATAAAAGGTTTAACCCTAATGACCAAAAGCCAAACAAAATCTAGAAAACGATCATTATGGTTAAACAAAAATAAAAGTCAAACGAGTGCAATCTCAGAATTATCAACAAGGATATCCAAAAAGTAAAGGCAAAAGAGACTAAAACTCCCCCTAAAATAAATCCTAGAGAAAGCCAAAACTCCCCCTAAACTCTTCTAAAAGATCAAGTAACCCAAAATTTCTCCCCTTGTTGACAATTAGACTCATCAAGTGAGCTTAAATGCACTCAAAAAAGACACAGACTCAAACTCCTCCTGATATGGAGCTCCCCCTCAAAATATGCAATGAATGCAACTGGGTGCAAGTTGAGTGTAAGAAGCATGCTTCTCAAAAATGATTGACTGCAATTACAACATCTAGCAAGTATAGCACAAAATACTGTCTAAGACACATGGCATGATATCTACCAAGATAAGCATTGTCCAGAATTAAGTGCTTTAGCAAACTTGTTATCTTTTTAATTTTCAGGCTTTTCCTTTTTCATTTTTGCCAGGGGTTATTTGCATGTAAACCTTATGCTAACCGACCAAGTCAAGCCTAGGCCCGAACTAGACCATCAAAAGCTTAAGACATTGGTCTTGGCATACATTACATTATACTAGTTCATACCAAAGTGTTATGGTAAGCAGTCCAGAACAATGCAATGCGACACAACAAACCCACCTGGATCTTTTCAATTAAGCATAAAAGGCATGGATATTTCATTTTTCTGATTTTTTATCATTTTTATAGCACATTTTCCATGTTAAAGCATATAGATGTCCAAGTTGCATATCTGCATCTAAGTAAGGGACTAGCTACCATGCATGTAAAAGATAGCAAAAGCATTCAGCCTACTCATGCTAGTTACCAGAAGCAATGGTGATAATTTTTCAATTTTAAAGCACAAAAGCCATGCATATGAGAGATATCAGATATATCATGTGAACTGTAACAAGCATGATCATCGACAAATATTCAAAAGCATACACTAGCAAGAATGAGTAAAGCAGGTCGATCATATAACAGAAGCAAGCTCAAAGTGTGATATATGAATATGCATGATATGAACTCACACGAAAAGACTCAAGAAAAGAGTAAAGAAGAGAGAAGATAGACTCAAAATATCCTAAAAAGGATACACAACTCCCAAATACCCTCGCAAATGCTCAAAAGTAGACTGATCTAGGGGTTTGGTGAGAATGTCAGCCAACTGGTGATGGGTATCAACATGAACAAGGTCAATGACACCTTTCTCATATTGATCCCTTATAAAGTGAAAGCACACATCAATATGTTTGGTTTTTGAATGAAGACATGGGTTTTTCCCTACACTAATCACGCTGGTGCTATCACAGAACAAAGGTACTCTGGCAGGGAAAAACAACCCAAATCTCTCAAAGTGGAAAATCATCCAAACCAACTGTGAGCAGCAACTAGCAACAGCTACATACTCAGCCTCTGTGGTAGAAAGCGCAACTCCAGATTGCTTACGCAAAGACCAAGAAACAAGCGAAGAACCGAGAAACTAGCAAGTACCGAAAGTCGACTTGCAATCCAGCCGACACCCACCAAAATCAGCGTCGGAAAAGCCAGATAAGTCAAGAGATGATGATGCTGAATAGTAAAGACCAAGATTAGGCACATAGGTAAGGTACCTGAAGATGCGCTTGACAGCCTGCCGATGAGATGCGCATGGTGAAGACTGGAAGCGCGCGCAAAGTCCCACGGCAAACTGAATGTCTGGTCCCATCACCGTCAGGTACAGCAGCGATCCAATCATCCCTCGATACTCTCTCTCGTTAACCTTGATGCCGCTCTCGTCCTGGTCCAGGCCCCCAGATATACCCATTGGGGTCATCTGAGGCTTCAGCTCTCCACCGAAGTCGAACTTCTTCAGCATATCCCGCGTGTACTTGCTCTGGTGGATGAAGATGCCATCCTTGGTCTTCTTGATCTGGAGCCCTAAGAAGTACTAGAGCTCACCCATGAGGCACATCTCAAACTCGCTGTGCATCTACTCAGAAAACTTGGACAAAAGATCATTAGTAGAACCACCAAAAATAATGTCATCCACGTAAATCTGAGAAATCATGAAATCTGAGCCAACTCTGACCAAGAAAAGAGTCTTGTCCACAGAACCAATCACAAAGCCACTCCCCAACAAAAACTGCTTTAAACGATCGTACCAAGCCCTGGGGGCTTGCTTCAGACCATATAAAGCTTTCTGCAACTTGAAAACATGTCGAGGAAACTTAGGGTTCTCAAAACCGGGGGGCTGCCTAACATAGACCTCCTCCTCTATATACCCGTTCAGAAAAGCACTCTTGACATCCATTTTAAAAAGTTTAAAACCTTTAGAAGCAGCGAACACCAAAAGTATGCGAATGGACTCAAGACGGGCAACAGGGGCGAAAGTCTCCTCAAAGTCAATACCCTCTTTCTAGCAAAAACTCTTGGCAACTAATCGAGCTTTGTTGCGCACCACAACCCCATCTTCACCTTGCTTGTTCTTAAACACCCACTTGGTGCCTATGGGGTTGCATTCAGGTGGTAGCTCAACTAGTGTCCAAACCCGATTGCGAATAAAGTTCTTAAGATCTTCTTGCATGGCATTTATCCAATTTGCATCAGAAAGAGCGTGAGCAACATCTCTAGGCTCAAAAGTGGCAACAAAAGCAGACTCGGCTAAAACAGCGAGTGAGCCAACATGAGAACGTAAGGATCTCGAAGTGTGATCACCGATAATGAGCTCTGAGGGGTGATCACACTAAACTGCTCAGGATTCTAGGTGATCAGATGTCACCTCACCGGAGTCAACAGCTGGCACCTCTGGACTCGACTAAGGGGGCTCGATCGAAGTGGAATAAGTGATCAGAGGTCCGCCCTTGTCCTCAGTCGAAGTCTCAAAAGGCGTGGGGTCTGTAGGCTGTGCAGAAGGCCCACCCTCATCAACAAGAGGAGCGTCATCATCTTCCTCGAAGATGGACTCTCCAAGCTCATCATCTCTAGAAAGCTCAAAAGGAGTAAGTGACGGCATGGACTCATCAAAAG
Organism: Zizania palustris; assembly: GCA_019279435.1. Taxonomy (NCBI): domain Eukaryota; kingdom Viridiplantae; phylum Streptophyta; class Magnoliopsida; order Poales; family Poaceae; genus Zizania; species Zizania palustris. The sequence goes on from JAAALK010000286.1 coordinate 35,508,014, forward strand.
AAACCTCGCAAGTCTCGACAAGCTGCTGGGAGTCGAGGTTTCAAATACGGAAGCCTCAAGAATGCAAAGCATAACCAAGAAAGACTCCATCCCAGCAACGAGACTCAAACTTGTCCAAATGCCCTCCCTTCTTGAGCACAAAGCACTTGCAGCCAAACGCTCGCAAGTGACTCACCTTGGGTTGTCTGCCAAACCGCAACTCGTATGAAGTCTTACCTAGGTAATCTCTAAGAAAAATGCGGTTGGCTAGATAGAAAGTCATGTTCATGGCTTCAACCCAAAAGCGCCTAGAAGTCCTATGCTCATCGAGCATCATCCTGGCCATCTCGACTAGCGTGCAGTTTTTTCGTTCCACAACGTCGTTCTGTGGGGGAGTGTAAGGAGCAGAAAACTGGTGCTCAAGACCCTGATCACTACAGAAGCTGATAAACTGAGAATTCTTGAACTCAGAGTCGTTGTGAGAGCGAATTGCTCGCATCTGACCATTGTTCTCATTCTTCAGCTTCAAAACCAGGTCATGAACAATCTGGAAAGCCTCATCCTTAGACTCCAGAAAGAAAACCCACGAGAATCGAGAAAAATCATCAACAACTACAAGCGCGTACCACTTCCCACCGACTGAACGTACCCGAGCTAGACTAACAATATCCATGTGTAAAAGCTCTCCCGGGTACGAAGTCATTACCTGAGTCATAGGTGCATGTTAAGCGGCAACCATCTTCCCATGACAACAGGGATGGCAAACTAGATCCTTTTCCATCTTAAGCTTGGGCAATCCTCGGATAAGGTCCATAGAGCTCAATCTGACTAGCAGATCAAATCTCAAATGACCTAACTTCCTATGCCACCTCTAGAGCTCAGAAGAGGATCCAACAATCAAACAACGAGAAGGGCCAAAAGAACTAGAGAAATCAATCCGAAAAACCTTACCGAAGGGTAAGATCTAGCAAACCAAAGATGCTGTAGAATCAACAACAGAAGACAAGCCCTTCTTAAAATGAACCTCTAAGCCATTCTCAAGAAGTTGCGAAACAGAGACCAAATTAAAACTCAAGTTTCCAACCAAAGCAACATTCTTCAAAGAGAAATGCTCAGAGATTCGAATTGAACCAATGTCATGTACCTTCCCTTGACCATTGTTCCCGAAAGTGATGTACTCCTTGGAGCTCGGGGAAGTGAGGCTGGATAACCATCTGCGATGTCCCGTCATGTGGCGAGAGCATCCTGAATCCATGATCCACACGTCCTCCAGTCCTCGATCCTGCATGATCAATGGTCATAAGTGGGAGCAAACGGTCCGACACCAGGTTTAGCAAAGGAGCTAAACCAATATCGAGCCATCTGCTCAAAAGAAGGAAAGAAAAAGGAATCATAAGAGTCTGGACCAAAACGCGGCTCAAAGCGTGGTCCTCTGTTCTGCCTAAAGTCTCAACCACGAGGTCTAAAGTCATATCCAGAACGACCTGGAGCTCTATCAGAGCGAAAACCATCCTCCGGAGCACGGGCACGAAAGTCGTCTCCTCTACCACCACCTACACAACGCGCCTTGGCCTCTAGCCTCTCTCTGCATCGAGGGACTCTCTATCTACCACCATGCTGGTAGAACTGCTCCTGTCCACCTTGATCTCTCTTTGCTCTCTCAACTTGCTTCCTCCTGAAGCAAAACTCCTCAAGATGCTCGTCTCTCTAACAGAACTCACAGTGATAGGTAGGCTTCTTAGGATATGGTGGAGGCTTGGGGTTCTTGGGCTTGGTGGTGTTGGGTGTAGACTCTTTGGTGTGAGAGTGTCTAGGTAGAGAGTCAAGAGAAGTGTGGAGATGCTTGGGCTTTGGGATCCAGATAGGCTTCTTGGGTGGAGCTTTAGGTTGTTCTTGGAACACTCCATCCTTGGGCTGACAGGCCTAAAAAGACTTAGTGGAGTGAGTCTTGGGATATCTCTACTCTAGAGTCATCTTACTCTACTCCACTGCATGACTCAGGGCACTCTCAAAGTCAGGCTTGGTGTAGGTGTAACCTACCCCAAACCCATCCTGCCTCTTAAACTACTGGATCATCATGCCGAGCTGTATCTCTTTGGAACTCACCCAACTCAGGATCTGACGGAGGTAAGAGTTCTCATTCTGAGCATCAGCTAGCTCCTCTCTCAAGGAAGCTAGTACCTCCACCTGAGACAAGCAGATCTCACACTCTCTATCAACTTGGACATACTTCTTAGCTTTTAGCTTGATTAGTTCCAATCTCAGGGACAAGTAGTTCTCACAAACAGTGGGTGGAACTGACAATGTCTCAAGCTCTAGCTTAGTCTGCTCCAGCTCAGCTCTGACTCTCACTAACTCGCCCAACTGCTCATCACTCTTGGCTCTCAGCTCAGCTAAAACATCTAGATGGGATGGGCAGTCCACACAGGGCACGACGATAGTGGCATGAGCATCTTTCAGCTCCAGCCGAGCACTCTCAAGCTTAGTGGCCAAAGCATCTCTCTCATCTACCCTCTCTGTGTACTTGGACTTCAGAGTCGTCAGATCACAAAACAACACCTCGTAGTTAGGGCACTTACTACTACCACCCAAGCAAGGAGAAGAAGATAGACTCTCAATCTTGTCATTGGCCATGGCAAGCTCACTCTCAAGCTCATATATCCTCTTCTTAGCCCCTCTAAGTAGTTTCTCCCGATATATCAACTCCTGACGGTTCTCTTCTAGTAATTCAATGACTTCTTGTTCATAGGAAGATACCTTTTCATCGTCGTCGTCGGAGTTGTCGAGGGAGTCCTTCTCTTCCTTATCTCCAAGAGCCATTGAGCAGACGCTCTTGCGGGTTCTTCGGTTGTGATGCGAGCGGCTCTTCAGCTTGTCCCCGAAGGCCATGAAGCAGAGGCCCGCCGGATCATCCTTGTCCTTTCCCTTCTTGATCATGATCTCCTCATCGCTTGAGCTCGATGAAGAGGAAGAAAACGATGATCTCTTGGACTAGCTTCTCTCCATCTCAGCGAAGAAGGCCTTGTCTCGCTTTTTGTTCTCACGCCGGTAGTCCATCAGGGCCTTTCGGAAGAACTTGGTTTTTGGCTTGCCCTTTGTGCAGGTGGAGAAAACCAGTGCCCAAAGAAAACCACGGCTGGCCGAAAAAAACGACGGGATTTCAGAAAGAGAAATAGTGGCGGCGCTCCAACCAGAAAAATGAAGATTAATTCTGATTTTTAGATTAAAGTGAGTTAACCCTAACCCTAGGGATTGGGGCCTATTTATAGACAGCCCCATAAGTGGGAAAATACAAATTTACCCCTAGGGTAGTTTAACCAGATGCAAAAATAAACTGAAAAGACAAACATGCCCTTAGGATTTTTACAGACTCGACTAACACACTGTGGGCCTAAAAAGAAAAATGGTAAAATCCTAAATGCAGATAACTTGTCCTGATGCAAAGCTTTCATAGCAGCTACGGCTTCACTTCAGGATGGCTCGATCACAGATCAGCGGTCTGGATTGGGCGTCGGTTTTGCGCCAACACCGACAAAGCGTCCACCGTCTTCGCACCGAGTACCCGGATTGGGCCAGCCCGATTCCATGGCTCCCTCAGCCCGACAATCGCTCGCTGCCTGTGTACTTGAGTCAATCACAGGTAATAGGCCAGTGGATCCCCTGCCACTCCTAGCCCATGTACTCGGATTAGGCCGGCCCGACTCCGCGGCCCCTCTACCCGGTAGTCGCTCGCCGCCCATGTACCTGAGTCACACGCGTCCCAGACACGGTAGGTCTCATCTTCTCTTCATGTCCTCTCTCTCTTCGTCGTTGACTTCCGTTGACAATCACTCATCACATCTGGAGCCATGAGGCCCATGATCTTCAACATGGCTCCTCAATGATAGATGGAGGGGCGACTGTCAATTTGATGCCTTACGCCACCTTCTGAAAGTTCGGGAAGACGCAAGAATACCTCATCAGAACTGACATGGTATTAAGGGATTTCGGTGGCAACTCATTGGACACAATGGGATCTTTGAATGTAGAACTGATAGTTGGAAGCACGACGGTGTCGACTACGTTTTTCATGATAGAAGGAAAAGTGTCCTATAGCTTATTGCTGGGACGTGACTGGATACACATGAACTGTTGTGTCCCCTCAACAATGCATCAAAACCTCATGCAGTGGGTCGGCGACCAAGTGGAGGCTTGGGACAGGAATTTCTTGCAAGTATCAGATGATGGTATCACACCAGTCAGCGAAGTGCCGCCCAAGCTTATGCTATAAGACGACATTGAAGATGGCTTCGGCCAAAACAACGCCACGGCCAATAAGCCACTACAACACGGGTGTTAGGCCGAAGTCAGTCTCTATAAGGTACTACGCCTTCAGCGAAACAACAGCGAGTTAAAGGTCACCACGTCAAGAAGAAAAGAGGCCGAGCGATGAGACTAAGGGAATACTTTTTGGTCGCTCGGACAAAGTGCACAGCCGACGCCTATGGTATCGCCTTGAGATAGTCGATGCGAGGGCATCACCTTTAGCCCCTACACACAACGAGAAGACTTCAGTGCAGTAGGGACCGAGCGAAGCGACTAAGGAAAAAAATTCTAAGCATTCGGTCAAACTACATACAGTCGATCCCTATGGCATCGCCTTGAAACGGACAATGTGAAGGCATCGCCCTTAGACAAAATCACCAAGATCAAAGAGGATGCAACACAGGAAACTCAGCAGGTAACAATACAAGATATAAAGAAATGTTGATATATATTCATGATGTTTAGATTACAAAGAGGTATGTTACAAGCCCCCCGATCGGTGTACGGAAGCCCCTCAACCGCTTCACCTCTACAAAGCACCCTTCACTGAAGCCCGAACCGGCTACAGCCGCCTCCCATTCACCCATGTTGTAGGAGTGGGAGCACTGATGCCAAGGTTCATAGTGGCCGGTCCTGGTCCGTATCGTATCGGCAAGCCACTTAGGCTCATGGAAGGGGCCTCCTCATCGATGTCCTATAAAAGGAAAAGGCAAGGCCCGATCAGATAAGGAAACAAAAGTAGCAAAAGGAAAAAACAAGGTCGAGGTACTCACGTCGGGATCTGCCTCGGCACCAGTCGGATGAAGCCGTTCTTGGTAGACCAATGAGGATCGGTTGAAGACATGGAGATTCACCTCACCCCATAACTAGCAGAAGGCGGAAGATGTCACTCGACAGGTCCTCTAGGTAGCGACCCTTCCGGAGGGTAGCCCATCAGCCATATGGAAGAGGTGATCCGACGAAGAAGAGGCGAGGAGGAAGCTGGTTGAAGCCTAACTTCCTCGAGAACACCGACGGGTGGTAGAACTCATAAGAGCACCACCAGGAACGGTCATCGGTGAAGTTGACCGGAAGCAAGAAGGAAAAGAAGGCGACAAAGAAGATACGAAAGGACTTTGTGTCCCAGGATACATTGGGAAAAACCAATCGGTTGGGGAGTGCGTACTCCAAATGGAAACCAAATGGAAACTAAGAGAACCGACTGGAGAATTTGAGGTAGAAGAGCTTGAAAGATGCGGACAAAGCCACAGAGGAGATGGGGATATTGAGGAACATAGTGAGGTTTGTCACTATGTTTCAAGGTAATGATGAGTGATTGACAGGGTGATGTTATGAGTTTGTGTCTGGGTGATTTGGATATGTGTTGTGTGTCTGTGTTTGTCTCATGTGTGTAGGCTTGAGTTACTCGTCAACTGTTGATGGCAAAGGATTAGGGTTAGATGGGGAGTCTAATGTCAGATGGTCGAGGGTGTCAGTCGAAGTTGAGAGTGGACTCAGATGTATGCATGGAGGTCGAACAGGATGTGAGTTGAAGATTGATCAAGACGAAGTGTCGATCGAGTCAGTGAAAGGGAAGCCAGTTCAAGTGACAAGGCGGCTCGAGGGATTGAGAGCAAGAGAAACTTGCTGGCGGTCGAGTTCGCGGACTTATGACGGTCGTCGACGATCAAGGGAGGCTTTGTCGTTTTTTGCTGAAAACCGTCGAAACATTAAATGTTTTTTTTGTTAATTCAATAAATAGGAGTTTAGTGTTAGTTTGAATATTTTAGTTTTATAGTGTATTATTTTGGTATATTTTTAGAGTGGTTCTATTCTGAAAATATATTAAAAGTTGAGTCTATTTGTATTTTCTCTTTTAAGACTATTAGGGTAATTTTCAGAATATTGAATTCTGAAATTGCCCAAGGGGTATATTGTAAAAACAGCTTCTAGAAGCTGTCTACTTAAGGGATCTTATCCCCCAAGTATGGTAGAACCTTTTTGACAGAATTTTGATCCACAAAAATTGAAAATCACATTGTTCGGCTAGAGATTCTTACGCGCTATAGGAGATTTTTGGCAACAACCAGGGAATTCGTCACTATAGCCGGTAATTGAAAAGAGGTGTTTCTTAGTGTTGTTTGCTATGTTCAGTTCATCTGTTTGCTGGGATTTTTGATAGGATTTCGAATCAAATCTCTTGAGAAATTCGTTGGGGATTCCTTACGAGCTACAAGATTGTCAACACTATAGATTGTAATTTGTGTTATTCTGTCTATGCGCTGCTGCTTGTTCTGAATCATCTAGTTTTTGTTGCTAATTGCTTCACGGAATTGATCCTTGGCGAGCTACATAGAAGATGTGCTGCAATCTTACTCCAGAAACCTCAGTATTGCAAGTTCTTGAAGCGATTCAGAGGTATTCCATAACCCTTTCTGCAGAGATTGAGAGTGAAACCTTTTCTATCATTACTGCTTCTGTTCCTGCAGAGTGTTCTGAGTTTCCTTCTGTTTTTGTTGAGTAGTTCATAGCTTCTAGTGAGTATACATCTGTGTTAGTCTACTGCATTTCTATGAATACTCCTCAAGTTGAATTACATAGGCAGTAGATGATTCTCTGAAAGATAGTTGTCAAGACTTTCTTCAATTGATTCTGATTACTGTTTTATCCATAAACTGAGTTTGCTTGTTTTTGTTCTTCCAATCCAAGTTCAGGTCTGAACTTGCTGATCTTCTCAAGAGAGTAGTTCTGAAGTATTTTGTTAATTTTAGTACACATACTTCATAGCAGTTTTCAGTACTAGTTTGATTTAAATTGTCTTTAGAACTGATTGGTTCTATGTCGTATGAGTGAGAAAATTTATAGTCAGTTTCAGAGCTGTAGATGAAATGTTACTACTGTTTGTCCCAATTTTGTCTGCTGAGTTGAATTTTCAAGGATACTTCTTATGAGAATATTTGCATAAGTCATCAATAGTGTTTACTCTGAATTTGTGTTGTTGGCTGTTAAGTTTACTTGAATTTCTGAAATGTATTTCTCTGCCTAGTCACTATTTCCGTACAAATTTCAGATATTTCATTTAGTACTTTTACTTGCAGTAGTTTACTATCTTGATTTGCTAGAAAAGGATTCTCAGCAGTAATGTTTGCTCTGAATCACTCACAACTGAGAACTAGTGCAGTCTGAAAAAGGGATTTGATTGGAAATTAAAGCATTTCTGTGTGAAATTGAATTCATGTTTCTGAATCAGAAGTGATAGCATCCTATTCAATTGCTAAGTTTGTATACTCTCCATATATAGACAGATCTTGCACAATTTTGTGGTATACACTGTGTAGTAGTTTTTCTGTTTAAGCTCTTGAGGGTTAGCAAAAGCTGAATGAACAGAATCAGTAAATAGAATCCAGTTTTTGCTGCTTCATTTGGTTCTGAATTGAGAGGACTTTGGCCTTGCTTTTGAGTGTTTCAGTCTAGCTACAGTAAGTGAGCATTTGCAGTGCAGTTACAGTAGCAACTTGTGTTTGCAAAATTCAGAAATTTGTATCAGTTTGCTATTTTGAAATGTTCTGATTATCTGAAACTTATTTACAGATTCAACTACAATTGATCCAGATCAGTTTTGTCTTTTGAAAATACTTTTGTGTTGAAAGTTCTAATTACACCTGAAAACACTGTATAGTTTCAGAATTTTTGTCTCTGTTTCAGGTCTCTGTTTGAGTGTTTACTTGATTACATTGTGTTGGCGTAAAAGATTACGCTAACAGGTTTCTGTAGAAAAGAAACTAACAAACAAAGTGTTTGCGAAGAGAACTGTTCTAAGCCTCCGAAAGGATAATAACTTAGAATAGTTCGAATGTGTGTATTGAATAACTTGTATTCGGTCCCTATTACAGGGTGAAATGGGGGGTATTTATAGGCCCAAACATTAAGGAAAAGACATATTTACCCCTCTATTACAACCGACATTAAGGAAACTATTCGGTTTCCTTAATAGGGCTAAAATGGTAAAAGACTAATCTAATGAGAAAGAAGATAAGTCTTCCATCTTAGCTGGCAGAAAAGATCTTGGAGGGCTTTAGTTCGAAGATATACTCCGAACCAATGCCTATCTTCGTGCTTCGAACTGGGTTCCGGGTGTCTTCGAAGATGATCTTCTGAGAACCTTCGAACCTGCTGACTGCCTTTATGTTGCTCCGGCAATAACCCCGAAGATGAGATATTTTCCCCCAACAGTAGCCCCTCGAATACGCTTCTCCGTTTGACCTGTAACGTTAGGAGAGCAGTATACGGAAAGAAAAGATAACCAATCATAGGGGTTATTGGTTTTTATTTTATCTCCGAAATGCATGAAGATATGAACTTTGAATCAGTCTTAAGGTAATTGCTTTTCGAACTATCTCAGAACCAACTCAAGAAGTTCAAGAGTCTTTTAGACTTAGAAAAAATAGCCGTTAGTTTTCTGTTTCCAACAGAGACTGTAGCAGGCGTTAATTTCGTAAAAGGAGTAACGGCAGGAATGCGAAACGACATGGATTAACGGTAAGAAAGTGAAGTCTAGGCTATAAATAGAGGGCCTAGAAGTTACCCGGTTACCTTTTCACCGCATTCTAGTAATCAAAAACTTCTTAGCCCTTTGAGTTCTTGAGCCCTAGCCTCCATTTCTTCAGAGCAATCCGGCGATCGTGATGGTGAAGACCAAGGGATCTGCACCTCCGTCGGCCTTGGCTCGGCAGCAAGCGGCCGCAGCAGCAGCGGCGGCAGCTCCGATGCCGGAGGCGACATCCATGGCGGCAGGGGAGAGAAATCCCCAAATCGCCGATGACCAAGGTCTGTGCCCGCCGTCGACGAAGTATCTGGACCAGTCTTTTCAACTGGGGTCTTCTACCTGCAAGAGGGAATCACTAGCAATAGCAGTGGAAGGGAAAATCAGTACCGGAGTAATGATTCGCAAGCCCGGAAAAGAGCGTATTCCGTCACTGAGGCCTAGAGAAGTGGTTGTATTCGAAGCCTTCTTCGAAGCTGGCTTGGGCCTTCCTGCTGTAGACTTCCTGGCGGAGGTACTCGATCTATTTCATGTCACCCTCCCCCAATTATCTCCGAACGCAGTAGCTAGACTGGCTATCTTCGAATGGGCATTGAGAGTCGAAGGATGTGAGGGGAGAGCAGAGATCTTCGCTGCATTACATAGGGCTTCATGTCAACCTAAAACCTTCGTAGGTTCCGGAGGTGAAAAGGTAGTGGTTGCCTTCGGAAGCATTAATTTTAGACTCCGGGATGAATATGCCCTGCAATTCCCTGCTAAGGCCATCAACGCAAGATGGTACACTGACTGGGTGATGAGGTGGTTCTATGCCGAAGTTGGGGCAGGTAACCCTCTAGCTGGACCTTTGAAAGAGATCCAATTCCGGAAGGAAGCCTTAGTGCATCCCGGCCAAGGTCAGCTCGAAGCTCGTCTCAACCTGCTTCAAAGGATTAGCCGAAGGTTAAGCATGCGAGACTTAGCCGAAGAATACCTCGGGTTGCAAATCTCTCCACTGATGGCCAACTGGCCTATCGCCTTCGAGGATGATTCGGAAGGTGGTCTCCGCAAGATTACTTTGACTTCGAGCCCTGCAGGTAACTTCGAAAACAACATGTATTATACATATTCACTTCGAAGAAAGACTGACTTGATTTATTTATTTTTTAGCTTCTTCAGCCCCTGTTACTTCAGAACAAATTGTAAGGGCTTCGGAGAAGATTTTGGGTGCCCCAACTCCGACTGAAAAAGAATGGCGAATTAAATTGGTCGGGAGTTGGGAAAGGTTTAACAGAGTATGGGGAATGTTGGAACTCACTCCTCCCCCTCTGACGGATTGGGTGTCTTCGGAGAAAGGACCCAAGAAGAGGAAAGCCGAAGCTGGGACTTCGAGCTCAGCAAAAACTCCAGTGAAGAAGGTGGCTCGGAAGCCAAATAATCTTGCACCTTCGAGCTCAAGAGCTTCAGTTTCCGACTCCCAAGAGGATGAAGGGAGATTGCTTGTGCATCTAATGGAAGAGAATGAAACTCAAAGGACTGCACAAGCCGAAGTACCTGTGAACGTACCGGAGTCCAGAGATAATGTTGATCAACCAAGGACTTCGGTAGTTCAGGAAGATGTAACTCAGGACGAAGTTCCTGTGAATGAGAGTGGGGTCGAAGTCACTATAGCTTCGATTCCCGAAGAAGCAACGAGGACTGCCCAGGACGATGCTCCTGCAGTCCAAGACTTAACGGCTGATTCGGATGAAGAATTAGCCTTCGATCCACCGAACAGTCCGACGATGACTCCTCTGCAAAATGTCGAAGGTAGACTTCGAATAAATTTTTCGTGTTTATTTTGAGTATTTATACAATGTATAATACTTTTCATTATTTTATAGAGTCCACTCCTATGGAAGAAGTCCGTCAAGAGGAAATAATTCCTGGGCCTTCGACGACTTCGGAGCCAGCCCAGAGAGTTACTCAAAAGGGACCTGGAAGAGGCAAAAGACATATAGAGCCCCTGCCTGCTATAAGCTCCGAATCAACTCTGTCTGACTCAACAGACGAGAGCCAATCTTCCAGGGAGGGTCAATCTCCAGTGGCTCCGAAGACTATAGGCCAAAGCTCCGGTCCTTCGTTGAACGAAGATGACCAACAGGCAATAAGCATGCTCCCCTTGCTGGCTCTTTTCTTAGGGCAAACAACTGGTCTTCGGATTTTGCTCGAACCTTTGGATCGAGCTAGTCGTGACATAGGGGAGACCAATTTAGTGGCCATCCTGAGCAAGGCTGACAGGATGGAGCTTAATGCCGTTATTGAACGTGCAGCCTACTAGGTACGAAGTAACTGCGAAATATTATAGAATTCATCTTCGAATAAATATTTACTCTAGTTTTTTTTTTTTATTTTAACAGCAAACTGTCTTGGCCCGAGCTGCAAATATATGCAATGACGAAGAAATCGCTCGGCTTCGGGAAGAAAATAGTGTTCTTCAAAGGAATTTTAACATCTCCGAAAGTCGAGTGGCTCAAATGGACAATATAATAACAACAGAGCGAAGGGCCAGACAAAGCTTGGAAGCTGCGAAGAAAGAGCTCGAAGCAGAAAGGATTGTGCTTCGAGCAGAGGTTGAAAAACTGCGGGCGGAGCACGCTACTGCGGGGTCCAAGCTCGTCCGACTCGAAGAGGAAGCTAGCCAACTGCTAAACCAGAAGAACACTTTGACCACTGAAAATGCTAGGCTTTCTGGGGTTTTGGGTGAAGTCACTTCGACGAAGGATGCGCTGAACGAAGACAAGTTGAAGTCTGAGAAGGTGGCTGCGGAGGTTATGAGTCAGTTGTTAGATGTCCTAGAGTACTTCGGTACTACCGGGATATTTCCTTCTGACAATAACATCACTCTTCTGCGCCGGTTGAAAAGGATCCAAGGGGTGGCGAAGCAGATGAAGATGGCGGGCATTAGATACGGAGAACTCTCCAGACAAGTGTCTGCTGTTGATCTACTTCGCTATTACGAAGATCTGGGCCGATCAATAACTCCGGACGCAGGAGGAGGTCCAATCACCTTCGACGACGAGCGACTTCTTAAACCTTCTGAAGGTGTGGCTGCTGCTTGGCGAGCCTTCCAAACCTCGTGGAGAGCCGAAGGTCGTTCTGCGATCAAGGCTTGGATCGACGAAGGCCAATGCCAGAAGCACGCTCGGACTCAAGCTTCGAGCAGTCAACCTCCTTCAAACCCGCAGGTTTAGGAATACTTTAGAATTTTTAACCATGTAAAGCTTTATGCTTGTAAACATTTATCAATGAAAATCTTGTTTGTCATATTTTTAGGCTTTGCCTCTTATGGAAGATATCGAAGTGTTAGAGCTTAACAACGAACTTCGCTCATTGTGGAACACCTTCGAACTTCTAAAGAATTATAAGCGTCCTCGATTTCTTATTCCTCGAGATGACTCCGGCGTGATTGCGCCTGAAGTAATCAAAGACGTATTGTCTTATATTAAAGAGGAAGATAAAGAAGTTGACGCAAACACCTCGTCTTCTGAAGACACTAATTGGTCTGAAGACAAAGGTGAAGCTCGAAATAAAAGATCTGAAGATCTTAGAAGCTGGGAAAGAAGCCCCGAGCGACTTCGAACTTGGGCCGAGCTTCAACAAGAGCAGAAGGATTTTAGAGCTTCGAAGGGGAGGAAGAGAGTTAAACGTAAAGTTCTTAGAACTTCTGATGTTGGAACTAGTCGTTCCACCCCTAGCTCTCGGGACCGAAGAGGTCTCCGATTCCTTCTTGGTATAGATACCAATTTTTCATAGTGTAATCTGTAAACACATTTATTTCAATAATGAATGTCGATTTAAAATTGTCTCCATATTTACTAGCCCCTCTTTGGGTATAAGCAACTTCGAAATGTATTAAAAGATGGTTATGCGCAAAGAAAAAACTTCGGAGTACAATTTTTTGGGGGTTCGGAGCCCCTCTGTCATTTAAAGATCTTTTGAAATCTTATGAAATGTCTTCGACTTTTTGCAGTCAGAAGAATGGTAACTTAGTACCTTTGTTTTACGAAAGAAATCAATTGAGATAACTTTCAGGACACTTTAGTGTCTTAAGAAATTTGTCACTTTGGACTATGTTAACAGACATTCGAAGCTCATGGCTCAAATGCTGTTTTGCTTTAGCCACCTTCGGCTTGTCTTTGCGATCTCTGACGAACCAATGGTTCGGAGTTTGCAATGGTCTCTTTGGACTCTTTTTACGGATGTCTACCAGCCAATGGCTTGGACTCCGTATAATTTAGCCACCTTCGGCTGTTTTTGCAGAAGTCTACCAGCCAATGGCTTAGACTTCGCAGATTTTGGCCACCTTCGGCTCTTTTTACGGAAGTCTGCAAGCTGCAGCTTGGACTCCATAGATTTTGGCCACCTTCGGCTCTTTTTACGGAAGTCTACCAGCCAATGGCTTGGACTCCGTAGAATGTGGTTTTCGGCTCTTTTACGGATGCCTACAAGCCGGTGGCCTGGGCTCCGGATTATGTCAGCCCCCACGTCGGAGGCTTCGAACTTTATGGGTTCGAAGTCCGAAAATACAACCCAGCTTAATGACACTTCCCTCTCGGTCGACCCCGCGGTTCCAGTGCGTCCACTCGGAAGCTAGAAGTCTATGAGGGGAAGGCAACTATCAGGGTCATATGCTTTATTAATTTAGAGGTGATTACAAGCGAATTACAAGGAGACCTTATGCGAAGTATCGCTTTAGGTGCTCCGCATGTCAAGTATGTGCTAACTCTTCACCTTCTAAATTAGCTAGTTTAAATGAACCAGGGTGCCCTGAGCGGACAATTAGATATGGACCTTCCCATTTATTGCCTAACTTCCCTGGTGCTATAATGCTTCGTAGAACAAGATGACCCGGCCTTAACTCGTTGAGCTTAACCTTCGGGTCATACCAAGTCTTCGTCTACTGATGATACTTTGATAAATTAGCTACAGCTTGAAGTCTTGTTTCTTCTGACAAATCTAACGAAGCTTGTCTTTCTTCTTCAATGTCCGGTTCAGTGCTGCGAAATGATCCCCCTTTGAGCTCCGTTGGAGTCATAGCTTCATCTTCGAATAGTAGTCTGAACGGAGTAAAACCTGTGGACCTTGTTTGCGTAGTCCGAATGGACCATAGAATCTTCGGAAGCTCTTCGGTCCACAGTCCCTTTGTTAATCCTACTATTCTTCGATTTAGCCCTGATAAAATATTTCCATTGGCTCGCTCTACGGCTCCATTCGACTGAGGATGCCTCATTGCAGCAAAACATAGCTGAATGCCTAGGTCTTCGCAAAACTTCTTGAAGGGTTCTGCGTCGAACTGCGTTCCATTATCAACTGTGAGGTATCTAGGCACTCCGAACCGGCAAATAATGTTCTTCCAAAAGAATTTCTGTACATTGTTCGAAGTGATAGCTGTTAAGGGCTCTGCTTCCACCCACTTAGAAAAATATTCAATAGCTACCACTGCGAACTTCAGATTTCCCTTTGCTAACGGAAAGGGACCAATTAGATCCATGCCCCATCTGGCCATAGGCCATACCGGAGCAATGACTTGAAGAGCTGTTGGTGGGCGATGACTCCGTCGACCCATCCACTGGCATCCTTGACAAGTGCGGACCAAGCTCTCCGCATCAGCTGTTATTGTGGGCCAATAAAGCCCCTGGCGAAGTGTTTTTCATGCCAGAGCTCTAGGGGCTAAATGGCTTCCACAAAGGCCTTCATGAATTTCTCGAAGAATTTCTTGGCCTTCGGCTTGAGATATACATCGGAGTAGAGGGGAACATACTCCGGCCTTGTATAATATACCGTTGATTAACTGATAGCTTCTGGCTCTGAGCTTTAATCTGGACAACTGGGGCTCTTCGGGCAAATTTGTTCCTCCTTGCAAGAGTTCTATGATCGAATCTTTCCAATCTGCACTAGGAATGCAAAGAATCTCCGCAGAGGCAATTTGTGGCACCGAAGGTATATTGAGCTCCTCATAGAAAGCTTCTTCAGGCACATCCATAGCTCCGGCTGCAGCCTTCGCTAAAATGTCCGCTTGCACGTTTTCAGCTCTTGGTATACTCCGAATGGAAATACCCTTGAAGTGTGCTTCGATTTTGCGGATTTCTTCCAAGTACTTTGCAAGCTGTGGATGTCGAACTTGAAAACTTTTGTCTATGTGCCCTGCTACTATCTGAGAATCTGTTTTTATAATTATTCTTGTAGCCCCTAGAGCACGTGCTTTCCGGAGTCCCAATAAAATCCCTTCATACTCCGCTATATTATTGGTAGACTTAAAGTTGAGTCTTGCGGAGTACATTGCTCTTTGCCCTGACGGTGAAATCAACACTGCCCCAATGCCTGCTCCGGATGCTTGGAAAGCCCCATCGGAGTAAACAGTCCAAACTCCGTCATTTGATTTCTCCGGAGTCAAATTCGCAGGTGGAGTCCACTCTGCTACGAAGTCTGCTAGGACTTGGGATTTGATAGCTGTCCTTGCCAAGAAAGATATGCCGAAGGGTGCTAGCTCGACTGCCCACTTTCCAATCCTTCCAGTGGAATCTTTGCTTCGGAGCATATCTCCTAAGGGATACGAAGTTGGTACAATTACATTGTGAGCCAAAAAATAATGTCTTAGCTTCCTCGAAGCCATTATCAGAGCATAAACGAACTTCTCAAGTTCGGAGTATCTTGTCTTCGCTCCTGACAATGCTTCAGATACAAAATAGACAGGATTTTGGACCAACTTCCCATTGAAATCCACTTCTCTGACAAGGACTGCGCTGACAGCTGAACCTGTAGCTGCAAGGTACAGGAGTAGGGTTTCGTCCGCAGTAGGCACCGTGAGTGTAGCAAGATTACTGAGATAATCTTTAATATCTTCGAAGCTTCTCTGACACTCCGGTGTCCATGCAAAATCTTCGGACCCTTTCAAAGCTTTGAATATCGGCAAGCTCCTCTCCGCAGACCTTGATAAAAACCTGCTAAGTGCGGCCAGACGTCCAGTCAGCTTTTGCACTTGCTTTAAATTCTCCGGAGGAGCCATCTTCTGCAGCGCAGTTATTTGAGTAGGGCTAGCTTCAATTCCCCTGCTTGAAACTAAATACCCTAACAATTTTCCAGCCTTAGCTCCGAATATACATTTTTCGGGGTTAAGACGAATCCCACATGCCCGAAGGCTATTGAATGTTTCTGCTAAGTCTAGGCTATGTTGGTGCTTTAAAGCACTCTTTATTACAATATCATCCATATAGGCCTCTACATTGCGACCTAGTTGATGACCTAGAGCCTTAGCAACTAATCTTGAAAAAGTAGCCCCGGCATTTCTTAGGCCGAAGGGCATTCTTACATAGCAGAAGACTCCCGAAGGAGTTACAAAGCTTGTCTTGATTTCATCTTCGCGCTTCAACCATATTTGATGATAACCAGAATACGCGTCAAGGAAGCTTAATAACTCCGAACCTGCAGTGGAGTCAACTAGTTGATCAATTCGGGGCATGGGGTAGGGGTCACGTGGGCATGCTTTATTCAAGGATGTGAAATCAATGCACATGCGCCACTTCTCGGAAGACTTCTTCCTGACGAAGACTGGGTTGGCTAACCATTCTGTGTGAGCCACTTCTCTGATAATCCCAGCCTTCAACAGTTTTTCAACTTCGTCCTTAGCTAGAGCAGCTCTCTCTGTGGACATCTTTCGGAGTCCTTGTCGAACAGGCCGGGCCTTCGGGTTTACAAGTAAACTGTGTTCAATGATATCCCGATCGACTCCGGTGATATCTTCGTCAGACCAAGCGAAGACATCCAAATTTTCTTCCACTACTTTTTCCAAGGAGGTTGCAACTTCAGGAGGTAAATCTTTACCAAATTGAAAAGTGTACTCTTTACCATCTTTAACAATGATCTTCGTTGCAATCTCTCCTTCGGGACTTGATCTCGGAAAAGACTTCTTCAAAACTTCGGAGGAGGCTGAAAAAATTTCTTCATTATCCTGCACACTGTTTACTTGCCTCGGATCAAGAGGGGGACCATGACCATATTCTACCCTCCGAGCAATGGCTTGATCTCCGAAGATTGTTAGGACTCCTGCTTGTGTGGGCATCTTCATACACAAGTAGTTGTGATGCGCCACAGCTCCGAACTGATTCAACATGCCCCGTCCGAAGATGACATTATAAGCATACGGGGCATCTATCACATAAAAGATAACTTCTTCAGTCCGGGCTAATAAACCTTCTCCGAAGGTAACTTCCAGGCCTATCTGACCAAGTGCATCAAGCGGAGGTCCTGCAAAGCCTTGCAGAGGACGAGCTGCTGGAAGGAGATGCTTCCTGGAAATGCATAACTGATAGAAGGCTTGCACAAAAATGATATCTGCCGAACTACCTCCGTCAATTAGCACCCTTCGGACTTCAGTCCCTGCAATATCAGCGGTGATAACCAATGGATCTGCGTGCGGGAACTTAATACCAGCTGCATCCTCCGCAGAGAAAGATATCGGAACGTGAGACCACTCCGGCATTGCAGCTGCAGATGACGAAGTCCCAATATGACCTACTTCCCGAACGTACTCTCTTCGCTGTCTCTTGGACATGCTTCCGAGGGTACCTCCTCCGGAGATAGGGAGAACTACTCTTTTTCCTCTATCTTGCCCTTCCTCTTGCTTCGGAGGTGGCATAACATTGGCCACCGGAGGGTGCCTTGCAGCATCAAAATTTTCTATTCGCGCCACAGCCTGGACCGGCTCTGGGCGCGCTGCTGCTGGACTTCGGTCGGTACTGCCTCGACCCGAAGTCCTCTCCAAATACTCTCCCCTTAGGGTAAGGATAGCCTTGCAAGTGTCAGTTGCATGGCTTCGATTTTCTCCATGAATGCAGCAAAAAAGGGTCTGGCCCTTGCCAGCCGTTTTCCCTGGCGGCCTCCAGCCGCTGGCCTTGTTCCCCGTAGACTGTGGAGCTCTTGATGCAAACTTCTGTGGGGGTGCAATATTCAAGACTTCAGAGCGAGGGTGCTTTTGTCCTCTTCTCCGATCATGTTGCACTTCGAAGACTGGTTCCTGCGGCTGTGCCGAAGTCTTCACTTCTGCTTTAACTTCTGGCAATACGGTCGAAGTAGCAGCAGTCCTCCGAAGCCAACCCTCTTCTGACCTCGCATACTCCTCGAAATATGACATCAACTGTGAGACTGAGGAGATGCTCTTCCGATGCAGTTTATCCAGAAGGCCTTGATGACTGACGCCTTCCCGAGCCGCATCAACCACTGAAGATGTGGACAACCCCCGAATTTGCGACTTCGTATGAGCGAAGCACTTAAAATACTGCCTCAATGTTTCTCCGGGGAGCTGTTTCACCTGGAAAAGGCTTCCTGTTGACATAGGAGGCACGAAGGTGCCCTAAAAGTTACTTATAAACTTCCTCTTCAACTGCGACCAAGAATTGATTGATCCTGGCTTCAAAGACCAGAACCATCTCAATGCCACTCCTTGAAGAGCTAAGGGGAAGCACTTCGCCATAGTGTCTCTAACTCCGCCGCTAGCCTCAATCGCTAGGGCATAAGAACGCACGAACTCTCCGGGATCTTCATCTTCGGCATACCTACAGAGCTTCGAAGTTTTAAACTTTGGATCAAAGCGAACCTTCTGCAGCGGAGATTCATTGTCGTAGGAGGCGTTCTCCGGGGCTTCGGGATAATCAAAATCATCGTCTTCGGGCACTTCTGGGATAGTTGGGATGGCTTGAGAGCGAAGCCTGTTAGCAGCTTCTTGTCGCCATCTTGCTACCTCAGCTTGAAGGTTGGCCATTTGAGTGGCCATATCTCCAAGGCTATCTTCATCTCCTCCGGAAGGACCTTCCGGGTCTTGAGAACTGGTAGGATCAGTTCGAATCGGGATAGAGGGTGGAGAAGTGACTCCGGGCTGCCGGAGTATGGAAGGGGTTGGCGGAGAGGCTTCGTATGCTCGAGGGATAGAAGCCCCTTCCGGAGTTTGCGGAGGGAAAGCCGAAGACCCTCCGACTTCAACTGTGTCGAAGGGTATCTCTCCGGAGATCCGAGAGGACCTCCGAGTAGGATTGCGAGGTGCGCTCCGCTTAGGAGGCATGATGCAAGAAGTTGGTAGAGAACGAAGTTTTTCGGACTAGGTTCCCCACGGACGGCACCAACTGTTGGCGTAAAAGACTGCGCTAACATGTTTCTGTAGAAAAGAAACTAACAAACAAAGTGTTTGCGAAGAGAACTGTTCTAAGCCTCCAAAAGGATAATAACTTAGAATAGTTCGAATGTGTGTATTGAATAACTTGTATTCGGTCCCTATTACAGGGTGAAATGGGGGGTATTTATAGGCCCAAACATTAAGGAAAAGACCTATTTACCCCTCTATTACAACCGACATTAAGGAAACTATTCGGTTTCCTTAATAGGGCTAAAATGGTAAAAGACTAATCTAATGAGAAAGAAGATAAGTCTTCCATCTTAGCTGACAGAAAAGATCTTGGAGGGCTTTAGTTCGAAGATATACTCCGAACCAATGCCTATCTTCGTGCTTCGAACTGGGTTCTGGGTGTCTTCGAAGATCATCTTCTGAGAACCTTCGAACCTGCTGACTGCCTTTATGTTGCTCCGGCAATAACCCCGAAGATGAGATATTTTCCCCCAACACATTGCAAATCTGTTCAGAACTGTTTCATCATCTGAAATTAATTTTCAACTTCATTTCTGAGTTTACATGAATACACAGTACTATCTCTGAAGTTTAAACTCTATTTAGGTTATTAGTTGAGGTCTGTTTTGTGTTCTTTGCAAAGTGTTTAGTTGATAGAATTGATTGAAATTTTGTGTTCATTATCAGCAAATGTGTTCAGATAGAAAGCGTTTTTACAAGATTATGATCTGATCCCTTAGAGCAAATCTAGTTGAGTGTCAAGTCAAAGTGTAATTCAAATTTTGTGAATTGGGGAGTTACTATTGCTCTGATTTGTTCTGGTTGGTATAAATTTTGAAATCTGAATTTTAGAGGTGCGTTGGGTGATCTGAATAGGCCATCACATTCGCAAGAAAGTTTTGAGGTGCCTATTCACTCCCCTCTAGTCGCCATTCCGATCCCACATGACGGAATGACGAAACGAGGCTGGTTCGCCCAAGGAGCGACACCAACGGAAAGTGGGAGGCGCCGACTCTAGAAAATTGTTGGGGAAGAGACACTGGGAAAAAGGGGTCTCTCCGGTGGCTTCAACAGTGTAGAGATTCAGCCAGAGTTGAAGAAGCCATCAGGGACCCCCGACACCAGTTGATGAAGTTGTCAGCCGACAAGTCGACTAACATGAGGTGGAGGAGACGATAAGTGGCCTCGAGAATATAACAACCCAAGGGGATCCACTTATGGGCGGCAAGTCGTTTGGCCAAGTATTGGAACTGCAGAGTCGGGGCCAGGGCCGACACACAAAAACTAAATTCCTCTAGCTAAGGGTGAGGAAGACGATGTGTTTGCGGGTGCCGACCAGGTCGGCTTTCTTGTCATGCCACCTGATGTATCAGCTCCAATTATTAGCCGAGTCGGCATCCAGGTTGTGTGACGACTAGAAACGAAGAGAGAATGGGAGGACTGATGAGCTAATGTCAAGGCAAGTCAAAAAGTAGACGTCGAGCAAGGAGGGGCTCATCAGTCCATGGCCGAAAAGGAAAGCGTTGAGGGCGTCAGATAAGAAGTAACACGATGCGGTCTAGGTCTTTGGGCAGCCTATAAATAGGGCCCCAACCCTAGGGTTGGACTACCCTTTTGCTGAAATTAATTCTCTATTCCATTGGGTCATTTTGTTCCCTGTGTGTTCTCTCTCCTGTCCTTGAATGCGCCGCCAGGAAGCTTCCCGTGAGTTCATCTCAGATTTGTTTTTCTTCTTGTCTGGATGCTTTTATTCCTTCTGCTTGTGTATTGCATCTAGTTAATGGGTCTGCAGTATTCGGTTTGCTCACAACGATTTTATTCCTGAGTTTGTGTGCTTCGATTGCTTCTGTTCTTCACGTGAAGAGTACTAGTTCTTGCTGGTTGCAAGTAGTACTACTTCACTGTAGCAACAGTACACTAGTACTCTAGCCTTGCTTTTTCCTGCACAGCTTTTTGATCGAGTTGACAGGGCTAAAGTTCCTTTTCTGGCTGTTTCTGGCGAAGCCCCTTCTCTTTGTTCGAAGTCCCTCAGCTCCGTGAGGCAGGCTTCGTTCTGACATCCTAGAGGGCTTAGGTTGAACTTCGACTTCACTTCTGTGTACGGTGTTTCTAGCTTCGAAGTATATTTTGTGCTGTCTGTCAGTTTGACATACTTCGACCATCTGTGCGAAGGTATACTCCGAAAGGCTTCGAAGTTGTCTTCGAAGCTTGTTTCTCTGATATACTTCGCTCGACGTGTAGTCTCTGAGATCTTTCTGCTGCTATCTTATTTCGTGGGTCACAGTGTGTTTGTTCGGAGCTTGTCGTTCAAAGTGTGTTTGTTACCTTCGATTCTTGTGTGACAACTCTTACAAACTTCGTTTCGAAGTTGATCTGTGTGTGTCGAAGGTTATCACTTTAGCGATCCTTCTTCGATCTTGCTAGCTCCGAAGGTAGAGTGTAGGCTTCGAATTTGGTTTCTCTGTCGTGTGTCAGGCTTCGCTACTCTTTCGAAGGTTGTTTTTCTGTGAGCTTGTTCGAAGCTTTCTATTCGAAGTATAGCCTTCGAAGTACACTATTCGAAGCAAGCTTCGACACTGTCATACTTGGCTTCAAAGCATACTTCGCTCTCAGTTGCACTCTAACTAGGATAGTCAACAAACCTTCGGCACTTTCACAACAGCCTTCGGCAGACTTTGCCACTAACCTCCGAAGAAGGCCTCGACCAGCGAAGCAGGCCTCGATCAGCGAAGCAGGCTTCGACAAGTTTTGAACAGGAGACAGATTTGAACAGTAACTTCTCATCTCACTTTATTTATACTTAGATCATCCATTGAGGAGTTTAACTTGCCATGTCTTGTGTATACTGTTTATCTGTCTATTAGCACTGTTTTGGTGTTTCTCTGTTTTTGACATCAGTTGCTTCTAGGCTAGATACCTTTAGACTTAGGCAATCTGTTCATTCTTTGCTGCTTAGTCTTTTGAGGTGCGTTGGGTATTGGGAGCAGGCCATTGATTCGAAAGAATTTTTAAGGCGCCCATTCACCCCCTCTCTGGTCGCTACTTTCGGTCCTACACAAGGGAGAGACCGATACAGTGACCGATATCGATCTCGTCCTATAAGGTGCAGTAAGTGGATAATACCCTAAGGTACCAATCATGCTAGCCAGGGATGGAGGAAGGAAAAGGCACGAAGCCAAGGTCACAGTCGGAAGGACGCATGGGGGAACACTTAAAGGAGATTTGGCAGGTCTCAGCATTCACGAAAACGATCGGGTCGGAGTCACCTAGGGGGGGCCAAGAAGAAGTTGTATGGGTGAGTGACAATCGGTATGAAGACCTAGTTCCGGAGAGCCTACATGCGGGAAAAATGGATCAGAAAAGGGATGAAAACCACAAAGAAAAGAAAGGAGGGCCAAATGTATGAAAAGCAAAGACATACCGGTGGGATCCTGTTCAAGTTAGCCATTCTATTGTCCTCTCAGTGTGATGTGATGATGAGAAACCAAGGTTGGTTTCGGTGTTTTGTGATGAGTGATTGACTGGATTTTACCCTCTGTTCGAAGGGTACCTCCGAAGGGGCTTCGGAGGTAGGTACCTCCGAAGGGTGTTCGGAGGTGGTTCTCCGAAGGGGTTCGGTGGCTGTTTGCTTGCTGCAGCTGTTGCAGCGGAGTGTGCTTGTCGGAGGGGTCCGGCAGTACACAATGACAGGGTTCGTACCGATGGCTTCGGTACTTTGGGCGGTACACCGGAGTGTGTACCGAAGGTTGCTAACCCGGAGAGGTCTCCGGAGTACTGGATACACTTGTTTGCTTGTCGGTGGTGCGCAGGGACTTCGGAGGCGACGGACAGGGTTCGAGCCAGGTGAACCTGGGTCAAGCGGGTGGCTTGATGCCAGGGGAGCGGGGAGCTCTGTCACGGTGGCTGCGAAGGTGGTCCGGGTCGGTCCTCGGGTCGAGGCGTGCCAGGTGAAGGCAGAGAGTGCGAAGCGTGGCTCCGGCTGAAGGTACTCCGAGACAAAGTCCTCGGAAGTAAGGCACTTCGAAGGTACTCCGAATGGAGTGACTTCGGAGTTGGTGGATCAAGTCCTCTGCGGAGGCAAGGAGTTCGAAGTGTGCTCCGGAGGGAGACACTCGAAGGTGGCCCGACGAAGGTCTCAGAAGTCGAGGCGCATCGAAGGCATGGTCCGGGTGAGGCTCGTCGAGGAGTGTGCTCAGGAAGAGGCACTGTGACGAAGTGCTCATGGAATGCTTCATGCGGAGGCCTTGGACGAAGGAGAGACTTCGAAGGGTGGTACTCCGAAGGTGGGGCTTCGGAGTGAGGATGACTTGTGGTGCTTCGGCCATGCATGGCTTCGGTACACGGACGGACGGTGTTCGAGCTGGGAGTAGCTGCGAAGCCGTGGTGATCCACTCCGGAGGTGGTGGTGCGAAGGCCCAAGGGGCTTTGACGGCTTCGGCTCAAAACCGTCACTGTATCGAAGGACTTCTTCGGCGGAGCGAAGGCCAACTGGCTGCAGGCTTCTCGCCGAAGCTACCGCACCCTCCGGTGCGAAGGGAGGTTCCAGAAGTCAACACTGTAAAGGCTGACACTGTCTGTTCTGAAAAAGGCTGACACTGTCCCCTCTGCAGCTGACAGAGAAGCCTCCAAAATAAAGGTGGACTACCTTTTGTACCCCTTAGTTCTGTAGAGACAAATCTGTTGTAAACCCTAGGGGTAAAGTAGTCACTTCCTTAGGATGAAGCCATGGGCTATAAATATGGGGGCTCGGTAGGTAACATTTAACACTTTGAGCATTTACTGTTGAGCTCCTGTAGACAGACCTCACTGTATTCATTCTGAGTTCAATTTATTTTAGTGTTCCTTGTTCAAGCGGCGAAGCCCTGTTTTTCTTGTGCTTTTTGCTTGAGCTCGCGTTGCATACTTCGCTAGTTTAGTGCACCGAAGCCTGTTGAGGCGAAGGTAGTTTTTCGTGCGAGGTGTGCTTTGTCAGTGTGCATTCGCTCTGTGTAACAGGAGGTGTAACCTCGCTGCTTACTAGCGTAGCCCTGACCGAGGCCCGTTTTGCTTCTTGTATCGAAGCCTTTAGCATAGTCCGTTTTGTGTGCGTGTAGGCCTTCGCGTACGAAGCCCAGCACCAGTTGCTGTCGCTAAGTACTTGGTCGAAGTCCTCAGAGGGCTGTCCACTCTTGTGAATGGTGAAGTGTGAAGTCTGCTCAAAGCACCCTGTGTGCGGAGCCTGCACTGACTTAGCAGAGTAGATTTTCGAGGGTTGTAAGTGGAGCGAAGTCTTCTTGGCTTCGAACTTTTGCCACTCCGAAGCCTGTGTTCGAAGGTGTCAAAGTACCTCCGAACCAGACCTTCGAAGGTTGTGTTCGAAGCCTGTTCCGCAGAAGACAGAACAGAACCGAAGGCTAAGTTTTTAGCCAGAAATTTTAAAAGCTCCCATTCACCCCCCCTCTGGTCGCCGTTTCCGGTCCAACAATTGGTATCAGAGCGGGTTAAGATCACCAGTTGACCTTAACCGGTTTTGTGATCTGTTGGCGACATGGATAGAGGCAGTAAAATTCCTCTGTTCGATGGGACAGATTTTGCATATTGGAAGGTGCGCATGGAGGCTTACTTGTTAAGCCAATGAAATGCAATTTGGGAGATTGTGGACTCACAATACTCCATCCCTGATACCCGCACCACTCAAACCGAAAAAGATCAGTACATTGCCAACTCGAAGGCAAGGAACATACTGTTCATTGGTCTTAGTCGGAGTGAGTTTGATAGGGTGCAGCACCTTAGGACTGCTAGGGAGATTTGGACAACACTCACTGTCTTTCATGAGGGCTCTGCTCAGATTAAGGCCAGGCGCCAAAGCACCTACAATCAACAGTATCAGCTGTTTGTGCAGGCACCTGGTGAATCTGTAGATGCCATGTTTTCTCGCTTTGACGCGATAGTGAGTAACTTGCGATCCAACGGGACGCTTGCTTACAGTGATCATGATAGGGCTATCAAGCTTCTCTATGCTCTTGACCGTAGCATATGGGAGGTGAAGATATCCAGCATTGAGGAGTCCACAGGCTATGACACATTGACCTGTGACGAACTCTTTAGCAAGCTGAAGTCCACAGAGATTGCCAAGGCATCTCTTGCAGTGCACAGAAGCTCTTTGCCACAGCCATTGGCATTGATTTCTAGCACTAGCCGTGGCACCACTGCAGAACCAAGCACATCAGGCACTTGTGTTCTTGCAGATGGTTTTGCTTTGTCCTCCCTGGTCTCCGTCACAAAGGAGCAGGTGGACACTCTAGCTGATGATGAGCTTGCTCTCATTGCCCGGAGGTTCACCCGCTTTCATCATGAGAGACGGGATCAGAGGAGAAGTGGTTTTAGTGGCTGCTATGAATGTGGCGACACCTCTCACATTAAGGCCAATTGCCCCAAGGTCAAAAAGAGAGATGAGAGTGAGCGCCCCAAATTCCACAAAAAGGAGAGGAAGCCCTTTGTGAAGGGCAAGCGCGGCAAGATGGCTAAGAAAGTAGCCAAGGCCGCTTCCAGAGCTTTTGTTGCTGCTCTCAGCGACATCGACACTTCCTCAACTGAGGAGTCGAGCTCTGAGGAGGAGGAGTCCCCAAGGAAGGAGGACAAGAAGGACAAGAAGGGACGTGATTTCACCGGCCTTTGTTTCATGGCCGACAGCGATCACAGCGGCGATGAGCTTGACTCATCTGAGGTAAACCTATCATCTGACCAGCTTCTAATTAAATTAGATGAACTGAATGAAGTTGTGCTAGGTCAGGATAGATTGCTTGTGCAAGCCGCTAGAGAAAGAAAAGACCTTAGACTTAGGCTAGAATCTGTATCTACTGAATATGCCATGCTTAAGTCTAAATATGATGATGCTGATTGTGAATCATGTTCTGTTGTCATGAGTGAGCTTGCTCAGTTGCGTTCTGTTCATGCTCAAACTCTTTCTGAGCTTGAGACTGCACAGAAGCAGCTTTTGGAGGTGGATTCTAGACCTCATGATGTTATTGATTGCATGAACTGCTGTTTATTACGCGATAGCATTAATTTACGTGATAAGCATGTTCATGATTTAGAGGCTAGATTGGAGAGGGCCGGTAGTTCTAAGGATGTGCAACCTGTTTGTGACACTTGCATTACCCTTAAGGACCAGCTAGGCACTGCTAGAGAGCGAGCTGAGAATCTCATGTCTGAAAATGAATACCTTCTTTCTGTGGTGAATAAATGCACTGAAGGGAAGGGTAGGATGGATTTGCTCTTGGCCAAGACCAAGTTGTGTGCTGACAGAGCCGGGGTAGCTCTAGGTTTGGGTTTTGAGAGGGTAGCTTCAGACAGTAAGACCAAAACTGTTTTTACCTCTCCCACCACCCTAGAGAAAGAGAGAGCTCTGTTGGACACCCCATCAGCCAAAAAGCCTACCCATCCACCAAAGAAAACCACTCCTCCTACCAAGAAAAATCCTCCCACGAAAACCACTCAAAAGAAACCCAAGGAGCCTGTGAGAGTTGCTCCTATGACCCATGAGAGTGCCCCCAGGAGAGTGTTTCATTGTTCTTATTGTCAGTGGGCAGGTCATTTGATTGGTTTCTGTTTCCGTCGCATCAAGGATGAGCGACGTGCACAGGCGATGAGCTATCAGGACATGCATTACCCATCTTTAGGTATGCATGAGTCTGAGTATTACTCTCGTCCTGTTTTCGAGGCTCCTCGTGCTTCTCGGAGAGGTTTTGCTCCTCGAGGTGTTCACCATGTTCCATATGGTGGTAGACCTCGGGCGAGTATCCTTGTACCTCGTCAGAGTAGGAGACCTCGACAAGCTTTGCGTTCTTTGCATGTAGGTAGACCTCGCACTTTGCATCATTCTGATTTTATGTGCGTAGACCGTCTACTTTCAATGTGCCTACTACTCGTGTCACTCAGTGCTGGATGCCTCGTCATTATTTTACTCACCCCAGCACTGAGCGATCGAGGCGTTCTTATCATGTGTAGGCGACAGGTCGAGGCTTGGAGGGCACGTGGATCATGGACTCCGGTTGTTCGCGCCACATGACCGGAGATGCAGCTTGGTTCTCCAGCCTCACCACAACCAAGCAAAGTGAACATATCACCTTCGGAAACAATCGAAGGAGTAGAGTGAAAGGTAAAGGTGTGGTAAGAATTAATTCAAACTTCACTCTCAAAGATGTTGCTTTGGTTGAAAACCTGGGATATAATTTGCTGTCTGTATCTCAGCTGCTTGATGAGGGCTTCGAAGTGCGATTTCATCGCGATACTTCGCAAGTGCTCAATTCTGATGGCGTTGTTGTGTGTAAGATCTTTAGGGTTGGGAGAGTATTTGGAGCTGATTTTTCAGAGTCGTCTGGTTCTTCTCATTGTCTTGTTGCACATTCGACTTCTGAGCTTTGGAAGTGGCATAGGAGACTAGGGCATATGAGCTTTGAGTTGCTCGCTCGTCTGAGCGCCCTAGGTTTGATCCGAGGATTGCCCAAGCTCAAGTTTGAGAAGAATTTAGTTTGCGCTCCATGTCGACATGGAAAAATGATTGCCGCTTCGCATTCGCCTGTCACCACTGTGATGACTGAACAGCCCGGAGAACTTCTCCATATGGACACTGTAGGTCCTTCTCGGGTTAGTTCTTTAGGCGGCAAGTGGTATGTTTTAGTTATTGTCGACGATTACTCTCGCTACTCTTGGGTCTTCTTTCTTGCCAGCAAGGATGAAGTGTTCTCACACTTTCGGAGCTTGGCTTTGAGACTTTTCACTGAACTCCCAGGTGCATTAAAATTCATTCGAAGCGATAATGGCACCGAGTTCAAAAATAGTCTCTTTGTTGACTTTTGCATGGAGCATGGCATAGAACATCAATTCTCTGCTCCGCGGGTTCCTCAACAGAACGGTGTTGTTGAGAGGAAAAACCGCACTTTGGTTGAGATGGCTAGGACGATGCTTGATGAGCATAGGACTCCTAGAAAATTCTGGGCTGAGGCCATGAACACAGCATGTTACATCTCAAACCGAATTTTCTTGCGCTCAATTTTAAATTTGACATCTTACGAGCTGCGTTTTGGGAGACAGCCCAAGGTTACTCATCTTCGAGTTTTTGGCTGTCGCTGCTTTATCCTAAAACGTGGTAACTTGGATAAATTTGAGTCGCGATCTTCTGACGGGATCTTTTTGGGTTATACTACTCATGGTCATTCTTATCGTGTTTATAACTTGGAAACTAACACTGTCATCGAGTCATGTGATGTGACTTTTGATGAATCAACCCCCTCTGTTAGTTCTGCTCTTGAACAGGCAAATGAACACGACATGGAACAGACCTTATTCGAAGACGAAGATCCCGGAGAATTCGAGGATGATCCCCTACTACCCTCGACATCAACCCCCGAAGCTGACCCCGCTTCTACTACTTCGGCACGAGGTCCCGAAGCGACTACCTCAACATCGGTCATCTTGGACCACTCCAACGCACAAGTTGAGGGGGAGACTGCATCCCGCCGCGAGGCTCCACATCATGTCCAAAGGATGCACCCTCCCGAGCAGATTATTGGTGAGCTTGATCAAAGGGTAACACGTTCTCATGCCCATTTCACTAATGCTGCTTTTGTTGCTTCTTTCGAGCCCTTAGATGTTAGTCATGCACTTTCTGATTCTAGTTGGATCAATGCCATGCATGAAGAGCTTGAGAATTTTGAAAGAAACCAAGTCTGGACTTTAGTTGATCCTCCACCTAATGTTCATTTCATAGGAACAAAATGGATTTTTAAAAATAAACAAGGGGAGGATGGAACAATTGTTAGAAATAAGGCTAGACTTGTAGCTCAGGGCTTTTCTCAACTAGAAGGGATTGATTTTACTGAAACTTTTGCACCTGTTGCTCGCCTTGAGGCCATTAGGATTTTGCTTGCCTTTGCGACATCCCGGGGATTCAAACTCTATCAAATGGATGTCAAAAGTGCTTTTCTTAATGGCTTCATAGGTGAAGATGTTTATGTAAAACAACCCCCTGGTTTTGAAAACCCCAAGTACCCACATAAAGTCCTTAAACTTCATAAGGCTCTTTATGGACTCAAGCAGGCCCCTCGGGCTTGGTATGATAGACTTAAGTCTTTTCTGCTTGAGCGAGGGTATTTGATGGGCTCTGTTGATAAAACTTTGTTTACTCTCAAGCATGGCAAAGATTTCCTTCTAGTGCAGATTTATGTGGATGATATCATCTTTGGTGGCTCTTCTCATGCCTTGGTTGCCGAGTTTGCAGATACCATGAGCAGGGAGTTTGAAATGTCAATGATGGGTGAACTCACCTTTTTCCTTGGTTTGCAAATCAAGCAAAGCAAACAAGGTACTTTTGTCCACCAGACAAAGTACACCAAGGACCTGCTCAAGAAATTCGACATGTCGGATGCGAAGCCCCTCGCCACTCCAATGGCTACATCTGTAGCATTGGACCCTGACGAAGATGGAGAAGCCGTAGATCAGAAGGAGTTCCGGAGCATGATCGGTTCCCTCCTCTACTTGACTGCCACGAGGCCGGACATACACTTCGCAGTGTGTCTGTGCGCTCGTTTTCAGGCTTCACCACGAGCTTCGCACCGCCAAGCGGTAAAGCGCATCCTCAGGTATCTCAAACACACCCTTGAATTTGGCATATGGTATTCATCGTCTTCATCTTTATGTCTTAGAGGTTATTCCGATGCGGATTTTGCTGGGTGTAGAATTGATAGGAAGAGTACCTCTGGTACTTGTCATTTTCTGGGTACGTCTCTGGTTTGCTGGTCTTCCCGCAAACAGTCTAGTATTGCACAATCGACGGCTGAGGCCGAATATGTTGCTGCAGCTAGCTGTTGCTCTCAGATTTTGTGGATGGTTTCCACTTTGCGGGATTTCGGGTTAGATTATAAGAGTGTTCCACTTTTCTGTGATAACACTAGTGCTATTTGTATTGCAAACAACCCGGTTCAGCACTCCAGAACCAAACACATTGATGTGAGATATCATTTTCTCAGAGATCACAATGAGAAGGGTGATATTGAACTTCAATATGTTGATACCCAACACCAGCTTGCCGATATTTTTACAAAACCCCTCGATGCATCTCGATTTTCTTACTTGCGTGGGGAACTTGGTATTTGTCATCCCTACGGCATTTTGTGAGGGGGAGCTGATTTTAATTGACTTGCATATGCTCATTGTGTGTGGAATTGCACTTACATCTTTTGCTATTATATGCCTGCTTTTAATTCAAAGAAATCATGACAGCTCAGCTCTATGAAATATGTTTGGAACATTGATTGTGCATGATGTTTTATTTTCTAAAATCAAAACTTGCTCACTGCTCAATCGTGTATCTAGCTTGTTTAGGCAGGACTGCTTTTAGCTATCTTTTATCTACTTGACAGCAAGACACTGTTCCTTGGATGCTAAAATTTGCAACTTGACAAATATGTTCTTTATTCATGGATATTCATCAAGATATTTCATTTATCTGAATCAAAATCAAAAATCCATGCTTTGTCTGGTTTAAATGAAAAGATCCAGGAGGGTTTGTTTGTCGCACTACTCTATTCTAGACTGCTTACCATTGCACTTTGGTCTGAACTGGGATAGTGTGGTGTATGCCAAAATCACCGCCTTAAGCTTCAGATGGCTTTCTTGCCTAGGCTTGGCTTGATTGGAAAGTATAAGGTGGACAAACAAATAACCCCTGGCATTAAGAAAAGAACAACAAATTTAATCGCTCATCAAGTTTGCTTTCAAAGCTCCTTTCTGAACAAGACTTGTCTGTCTAGGGTAGAAATTGTTAGCTTTGCGCAGTCCTTGCCTTCAC
This sequence comes from Zizania palustris, assembly GCA_019279435.1. NCBI lineage: Eukaryota > Viridiplantae > Streptophyta > Magnoliopsida > Poales > Poaceae > Zizania > Zizania palustris. Next base: position 35,538,782 of record JAAALK010000286.1, read on the forward strand.
ATGTCTAGCTGCTGTGATTAAGTGGTGATGCTTTTACTTCAAAATGACAAAATCACATGCCATCATCTTGTTTCACAGATTGTTACATTGAGCTGAGCACATGATCGTTAGTGTTAATGTTGGCATATTTTTGCATTATATGTCCTTGCAATTCTATTCATTCCGAAGCTTTGCATCTTCTGACTGCTCCTTGATGCTTGCATTGCCAAAGGGGGAGAGATTATTGCTAAGTTTTCTGCTGCAAGTAGGCATAATTTCTAAAGAGGGAGAGCTTTTTGACATAAAGGGGGAGAAAAATTTGCTTAACTCAGGGGGAGTTTTTATCAAGGGGAGATTTGCCAAAGGGGCTTTGGAGAAAAATTTGCTTAACTCAGGGGGAGTTTTTATCAAGGGGAGATTTGCCAAAGGGGCTTTTATTCTTTTTCAAAAGGGGAGAAAAATTCTTTTATCAAGTGACATGCTTTGGCTCTTTTCTGAGTTTTTATGGTCACTTGTGTGCTGAAAGCTTTTCATTTTTTCTTGAAATTTGATTTGGTTGTCAACGCACTCATCAAGGGGGAGATTGAGAAACCAAGGTTGGTTTCGGTGTTTTGTGATGAGTGATTGACTGGATTTTACCCTCTGTTCGAAGGGTACCTCCGAAGGGGCTTCGGAGGTAGGTACCTCCGAAGGGTGTTCGGAGGTGGTTCTCCGAAGGGGTTCGGTGGCTGTTTGCTTGCTGCAGCTGTTGCAGCGGAGTGTGCTTGTCGGAGGGGTCCGGCAGTACACAATGACAGGGTTCGTACCGATGGCTTCGGTACTTTGGGCGGTACACCGGAGTGTGTACCGAAGGTTGCTAACCCGGAGAGGTCTCCGGAGTACTGGATACACTTGTTTGCTTGTCGGTGGTGCGCAGGGACTTCGGAGGCGACGGACAGGGTTCGAGCCAGGTGAACCTGGGTCAAGCGGGTGGCTTGATGCCAGGGGAGCAGGGAGCTCCGTCACGGTGGCTGCGAAGGTGGTCTGGGTCGGTCCTCGGGTCGAGGCGTGCCAGGTGAAGGCAGAGAGTGCGGAGCGTGGCTCCGGCTGAAGGTACTCCGAGACAAAGTCCTCGGAAGTAAGGCACTTCGAAGGTACTCCGAATGGAGTGACTTCGGAGTTGGTGGATCAAGTCCTCTGCGGAGGCAAGGAGTTCGAAGTGTGCTCCGGAGGGAGACACTCGAAGGTGGCCCGACGAAGGTCTCAGAAGTCGAGGCGCATCGAAGGCATGGTCCGGGTGAGGCTCGTCGAGGAGTGTGCTCAGGAAGAGGCACTGTGACGAAGTGCTCATGGAATGCTTCATGCGGAGGCCTTGGACGAAGGAGAGACTTCGAAGGGTGGTACTCCGAAGGTGGGGCTTCGGAGTGAGGATGACTTGTGGTGCTTCGGCCATGCATGGCTTCGGTACACGGACGGACGGTGTTCGAGCTGGGAGTAGCTGCGAAGCCGTGGTGATCCACTCCGGAGGTGGTGGTGCGAAGGCCCAAGGGGCTTTGACGGCTTCGGCTCAAAACCGTCACTGTATCGAAGGACTTCTTCGGCGGAGCGAAGGCCAACTGGCTGCAGGCTTCTCGCCGAAGCTACCGCACCCTCCGGTGCGAAGGGAGGTTCCAGAAGTCAACACTGTAAAGGCTGACACTGTCTGTTCTGAAAAAGGCTGACACTGTCCCCTCTGCAGCTGACAGAGAAGCCTCCAAAATAAAGGTGGACTACCTTTTGTACCCCTTAGTTCTGTAGAGACAAATCTGTTGTAAACCCTAGGGGTAAAGTAGTCACTTCCTTAGGATGAAGCCATGGGCTATAAATATGGGGGCTCGGTAGGTAACATTTAACACTTTGAGCATTTACTGTTGAGCTCCTGTAGACAGACCTCACTGTATTCATTCTGAGTTCAATTTATTTTAGTGTTCCTTGTTCAAGCGGCGAAGCCCTGTTTTTCTTGTGCTTTTTGCTTGAGCTCGCGTTGCATACTTCGCTAGTTTAGTGCACCGAAGCCTGTTGAGGCGAAGGTAGTTTTTCGTGCGAGGTGTGCTTTGTCAGTGTGCATTCGCTCTGTGTAACAGGAGGTGTAACCTCGCTGCTTACTAGCGTAGCCCTGACCGAGGCCCGTTTTGCTTCTTGTATCGAAGCCTTTAGCATAGTCCGTTTTGTGTGCGTGTAGACCTTCGCGTACGAAGCCCAGCACCAGTTGCTGTCGCTAAGTACTTGGTCGAAGTCCTCAGAGGGCTGTCCACTCTTGTGAATGGTGAAGTGCGAAGCCTGCTCAAAGCACCCTGTGTGCGGAGCCTGCACTGACTTAGCAGAGTAGATTTTCGAGGGTTGTAAGTGGAGCGAAGTCTTCTTGGCTTCGAACTTTTGCCACTCCGAAGCCTGTGTTCGAAGGTGTCGAAGTACCTCCGAACCAGACCTTCGAAGGTTGTGTTCGAAGCCTGTTCCGCAGAAGACAGAACAGAACCGAAGGCTAAGTTTTTAGCCAGAAATTTTAAAAGCTCCCATTCACCCCCCCTCTGGTCGCCGTTTCCGGTCCAACAGATGAAGACGAAGGAGGCAAGATGGTGATGATCAAGAAGTAGCAGAAGATAATGACGATGGGTTGAAAGCCGGAGCGCTGGTGAGAAGAAAGCGTGGAAGGAAGAATACGAAAGAGGAGTATTTATTGACCAGGGTGATTCTTCGGCTACCCCATCGGACCAATCACAAGAAGCGAAGGCGAAGAGTTTCTGACTGGCGATAATGAATGTGAGACGACCGTGTGAAAAGGCTTGGCAGTGTAAGGTAATTATGACTGATAGTTACTTATGGAGATAAGAGCAGGAGTTGGTTACAGAGTCATCTGAAATCGACTGGATGGGTTACTTGGATGGCAAGTCTACGAACTATAAATATGTATTACTTAGGTTAGGATTAGTTTAACTCTCGTTCAATCTACAATCGGTGCATCGCCACCCTTGTGCCCTAAGGTTATCCGATGGGACTCGGGCTCTCGGAGTTGGGCTGCATGGTGAGTTCCGTCACCCCTGACTTCCATGCCAACTAGGTTAGTATCCTCACGGCTACATCGATTCAGTTTGATCTCTTGTGGAGAACGGTGAAACAACATGGTCGCCAGTTGTTCTCAGTGTCTTTGGCTAGGTCTAAGGCTGCATCAGTTAGGTTTGATCTCTTAGATTAAGGTGATCTAGGTTTGATAGCTTGAGGCTTCATCGGTTAAGTCTGACATCTCTTGTTGTTGTATCTTTTTCATGACGTATATTTTTCATCTAAATAAAGTTTGCCCGATTCATTGATATATTGTTCAAATCATCGTGACTAGCTACTATCTCGGTTAGGTCTGATTTAGTTATTGTGATGATTTCCATGATATAGATATGTTATCTGGCATGCTTTATTTATTTATATGAGAGTACAAGTTGATATGTTGTCTTTAATTCATCTCTGTATCATTGTATCATGTTCATCGTCGAAGGGTGCCCATCGGCCTATACACATATTCTGTTTTCTCCATCGGCCAATGGCGCGCTCGTTCGATTGGGCAAATCTAGGCTATCGGTCGTTCGACAGATCGTGCGCTGCTTCACGACTTTATCTTTTATGCCATAGTCATCGGCTTGCCAATCGATTGGCTATGCTACTAACATCTATATTTTCTGATCCCTTATCAGTTGCAGGGTCAAACTGATTGGCACGCCCCGAACCCTTTTTCTAAGACGTAGGACCTGCACTGGAGTCAAGTAAATCTCTCAGGGCACGCGTGTTTTAGTGTGTGACCAAAAAGCATGCCAACAATTACTTTATATCATGTTATGTCATTATGCACTTGATATTATGATTATGCACTTGATAGTATCCTTGCTTCTACGTATTGTTTTTTCTTCTACTTTTACATTATAATGTGATGTATTTTACTATAATATTTTGATTATATCTTATTTTTTGTAGTTAATTGGCTTCCTCCTCTACTAATGTTAGGGGGACTGAACATCTAGACTAGAGGAGAGATCCTTTCACTTGTCTCATCCCTCCATGAACCGATCGACCTTTGTTCCATTGAGGGGATCGGTGCCAAGTAGAGAGAGGAAAATAAACTGGTATTTGTGGAAGGATGTACTCTCTTTGCCCCCAATGATGGGGTGGAGTTGTGGTACCCTAATGTTCGGAGGAAATCAGATAGAAGTATGTGCAGCTTTGTTGAGTGGGTGGATATTGAGAACCTAGTCTTTGATGGATGTTGGTTCTCTCCTAGCGAAACAAATGCACAATATGCTGCAAGGAAGGAGGAGTATGAGCGTTGTGCCCAGTCCAAGCAAGATGATTAGACAATCAATTCGATTGGAGTGCCACCATGGCTTCAACACCCCAAATGTTACTTTCAGAGACCTTTGCCAGGTAATGACCGCAACGTTAGGACAAGCTACTGGCAAAAGATACTTCATATTTTCTACCATTGAGGATGACTTCATGGTGGGCACGACAATATTAAATTAGTTCCTGATTACAAAGTTTGGTGTGAGTAACTGCAGTTATTTGGTCTTACAGGACAATCCAAGGAAGTATGGTTTCATCCAACGGATCGATGATTCAAGGCAACAATCCATCATATGACATATAAGACAAGTCGAGACTACGAAGGAGTACACATGGAGGAAGAAAGAGCATTGGCTAAAAATAGAGCATGCTTGGTCAAGTTGGATGACAAATCTTCTAATAATCTCAAAGTGAGAGCAATGACCTACGTGCGCCTGTGGTAGTAGTTGCATGCTAAGAACACTCAAGGGGAAGGAGAGAATTCGTGCGCCCAAATCTAAATAACCACTTCATGGTAAAGGATCACAATTAAATCACAACTTATTTTCAAATAATTTTCTATTGTAACAGTTACCTTTCTATTCATTATGACAGCAAAATATAAAGAGATGCACACTTAATCTGTCGATCTAGGCTACTTGGCTCTAGATCCACAGTTAGGGCTAGCTGATCTAAATCGATATTTCAACCTTCGATAGAGGATGGCTCCTACATGATCTAGATCGGTCGACCTAGATCAGTAGATGGGTTGCCGATTTAGGACCGATCAGCTTAGATTAGATCGGTATATCAAATACCGATAGAAGGTCATTTTACAAATTTTGAAATCCACGTGTTAAATTTGAATTTTTGAAAAAAAACGTATTATTTTTTTTAAAAAAAATTCCGCAGCTTATCGTCTCCACCCCGCACCGCTGCTACTGCCGCGCCACTGAAGTGACCGCCATGCCGCTTCTCCTCCACCCGCGCTTCCCCTTCTCTCACGCGGCAACCAGCCTCCGTGCCGTGGACAGTGGCACGCGGGCGCTTTGTCTCCTGGGCAGCAGCCAGCACGCCGCCGCTGGGAAGCAGACGCCGATTGCTGTCGTGTGCCGAGCGACCAGGGCCAGGGAGGCGCCGAGCAGCTCGGGACCTGCGCCGCCGAAGAATCTTCCAGCGTCTGCGCTCGCCAAGGAGGCGCACAAGTACTTCGACCACGCTGCCGTCACCGTCCGCGCGGGCGACGGCGGCCACGGCGCCGTCCTCGCCATGCCGGCCTCCCCCTCGACGGACGCTTCCAAATCCCCGCGCCGCAGGTTTGACAAGAGCAAGAGGAGCGCCGCCAAGAAGGTGTCGTACAAGAGGAACTACGACGGGTCGGTGGCGCTGCCTATGGGTGGCCACGGCGGCGATGTGGTGGTGTACGCCGACGAGGTCGAGGAGACGCTGCTGCGGTTCCACGAGAAGGCCCGGTACTGCGCCAAGAGGGGAGGCAACGTGGGGGCTACCGGAACCCTGAGCTCGCGGATGCACAACGGCTTCGCGGGGGAGACGCTCAGGATACCCGTGCCTGTAGGTTTGTAGATTTGCTGCTGGAAATTCGGAGCATTTTTCTCTGTGACTGTAAGCCTTCAGTTAATGTCTGCAAATCGAATTTCAGGTACTGTTGTGAAACGCAAGAAAGGGGCTGTTCTTGCTGATTTGGCTCATCCAGGTGATGAAGTTCTTGTTGCTAGGGGTGGACAAGGCGGGGTGAGTTGCTACTTATTCACGGCATTTCTATGATGGTGCAAGAGGAAACCTGAATTCCTAGCTCCAAATTCGTAATATGCCTAGTGAGCATTTCAACTGCTGGCTTTGGAGTTGGGCTCTAGTTTGGAGATAGCAAAAGCAAGCTATGATTTTTCAATGGTGCTTAATAAGCCTTTTCACCACTATGCTAAGGTTCTTTGATGTTAATTTCTATGTAGATGTGTAAAGTACTAAAGTGTGTGGTAGCCATCCAATTTTAACATTTTGATATGCACTATTTTCATCTCTATTAAACTGAATTAAACTTGGAAAGTTGTATTATAGTCAAAATGTTTGCTGAACGCTATATCAAAGTCTACAATTTGATTTTTTTGGGTGAATATCTGCAACTTGATTTTTGCATGGCAAAGTTGAAAGTTGTTAGTAGATATTTGGCACATGACAGTTGACAGAGTTGTATATTACCTCAAGCAGTTTGGAAAGAAAAAACTTTATTTTCTATTTGTTCAGTTAACAGAAGCATACTAACCATGGTGATCAATTAATAATATATAGTTCATAATGAACTGATCTTATAAACTCTATAACCACCTACAAATAAAGTACTACTTTTGCTAATTTCATATGCTGAATGATATTGTTATGCTTAGCAGCTATGCTTTTTTTTGTAGATAAGCTTGATAGATGTGCCTGAGTACAAAAGGAAGAAAGCCATGGATTTATCACCTAATATCATGCGTGATTCTACGGACAAGGCAAGTTGTTACCCATGATACTTGAGAGTGTGAATTTGAGATAGCTTTAATGTTATTTTATCAATAGTCTGTTTTTATCTTTAAAGTTTGGGTGAAGGATTAATCAAAGAAAATAGCTCCATATTTAATTGTTTCTGGTAGTGCAGTATTTGTTTAGTACATAGGCTATTGTTTGGCATAGATACTTGTACAATAAGTCCATTAGAGAACATAGCATGATCTGCAAACTAGTTAGCCTCCTTCTGTTTAGGTCCTTGCGCATATTGCTAATCTGCAGCTACTTGCATCCTTGCAATGACACCATGACATATTAAGCTATGTGTTGGTCAAAACTTCCATGACATTCCAGTTAATGAGTGATAATGATGAGCAGACATTAACAGATTATGAAGCATTAATTCCAACAATTGCATGCAAATTCTTGAACAGTATTTATCACCGAACTATTGGTATTCATTGCTCTGTGATTGTATGATGGATTTCGATAATCCAAATATTTAAATGACCACATGCATTTGAATTCATTTGCTATTATTTTCCTTTCATCATAATTTATTTTTCTTCCTTTCCTTTTTTTTTGCTGTATAGGTGTTAATTCATGGTCAGCCTGGTGAGGAAATAAGCTTGGAGTTAATCCTAAGGGTAGTCGCAGACGTTGGTCTTGTGGTATGTGTGTTTCTCTATTCTATATGTTGCCATGGTTTTGGACTTTTGGTCTTGCTTCAAGGTTTTGGTGGGAAGAAAGTGTCTAGATCATGCCTACTTTATATATCATACACAAGAAAGTCAAGATTTTAGAGGAGTTTGGATGGGAAAGGTTGCCATTGTGAATTATCCCTACTGAGTTCAAATGTTCTGTATTCCTTTTTAGGCTTGTTTTGCTGCTATTTCTTTGCAATCACCATCATGATCTATTCTTAAATGCATTCAGGGACTTCCAAATGCTGGAAAGTCAACACTTCTATCAGCAATAACACTTGCAAGACCAGACATTGCTGATTATCCATTCACTACCTTAATGCCAAATCTTGGTCGGCTTGGCGGAGATCCTGCTCTAGGGGCGTTGCAGTTTTCCTCAGAAGCAACATTGGCAGATTTGCCAGGTCTCATTGAGGGGGCTCATCTGGGCAAGGTGCTGTTTCACCACTATGCTTTTTGCATGTTTCAGTGTTTCCTACAAAACTGTTATTTGGAAGTGTCATGTTGCTTCCTCTCATTGTTTTCTATAGTGTCATCATTTGATTTAATTACATTCTAGGGTCTTGGTCGCAATTTCTTGAGACATTTAAGGAGGACTAGAGTAATCGTCCATGTTGTTGATGCTGCTGCTGCTGATCCTGTGGATGATTATAAGATTGTCAGGGAAGTAAGAAATTCCTTCATAGTAGCTGTTTTATTTTTAATATCGTATAAACTATGTATCCTTGAAGCTGTCAGGCTAGCTCCAGTGGCCAGTTAGTATGATGAGTGTTGTTGTAAGTAGTTGGGGGTAGAATCTTATCGGCCATTAGTGTATAGGAAGTTTAATCAATATAATTGAAGAGGAGGGAAACTAATGCATCCCCACTCCCCAGCAAGACTTTTGTCTGTTACAGGAAATAAATAGAGTTCTCACTAAGAGTAGAGCATCAATTCTAGAGAATCGGGAGAAGTGTAGGGTCTAGAATGAAACTTGTTCTCTCTTAAGGGGTTGTAAATTTAAAATGAGGATATAAGGCTTGTGAAAACAGAATCTTGTTTATGTTTTGTTTCTCAAGTCAAGGTGTTTAATGAACTGTGAGTCTATTTACAGGAACTCAGGATGTATAACCCCCAATATTTGGAGCGACCTTATGTTGTGGTTCTGAATAAGATTGATCTCCCTAAGGTGCATTATCATACTTTAAGCCTGTGCTTTTCTATTTTGACTAGTCCCTTGAAAATTTGGCCCCTTGGCTTGGTCGGTTTCCTTACTATTTATGCACCACAATTTATCCCCCCTTTGTAGGCCCAAGACAGGCTATCTTCACTGGCATTTGAAATATCCTCAATAGGTTGTGAAGAGCGCGATGACAATACCAGCGAAGGCAATTTAAATGGAAATACAAGCGAACATAATATCTCATCAGAGACTAAAGTTGAAGGAGGTGAAAAGGAACTTCAGGACTATCCAAGACCTCAAGCTGTTGTTGGTGCAAGTGTATTGTATGCCTCCTCGTTTTGACCAAACTTTTGCGTGCCTCATCACGAACTTACTACCACTAAATTTCCTCTCGCGTCATTGTTGTGATTCTGCAGAAAGCACATTGGAATTGATGAGATGCTGAAGGAGATTAGAGCAGCCCTTAGAAAATGCTTTGATCACAGATTACGCGAGCCATGAATAGGACGAAGTCAGCATACCGGAGGCTAATGCTACCACAATCAAGTAACAGAGACGGATCGAACTCGTTCTTGCTGGCGAATGCTATAGAATATCAACAAGCAATCAGCCATTCAACTCAGTAAACCTTGTCTTCCACTATCACAGTAAACATATAGAGACAAGATATCACTATATCAAGGAATGCATCGAGGAAGACATGGTAAACATCGAGTTCATCTAAGTTAGATTCCTCTTCCACTCCTCCAAACTGTTAGCACTTAAACCTTGCATGTATGCAACAAGGTGCGTTGCCTACGTGTAGTTATTTAGATCCTAGCATTTCGTTTTTCTGTTAGCTGCATGCGCACGGGCTTTGACTTGTGGACGCTGAGCATTCATTTTCGTTAGCCCAAGCTCACGTCGTGCCAATCGGGTTGCTGCATGCGATTAAGCTCCTACGTGTAGAGCACATGCATAATATATAAAATTAAAAGAGAAAAATTACTCACGTACCATTGTAATTTTTAAGATTTGTTTATATGTCATTGTTAGTTATTGTGGTAGTCTCTATTTGTACTACGGTGGTCTCTATTTGTTAGTAATACACTAATAATAAAAATTATAATGATGTAGAAAAAATTAACTCTAAAAAAAAGTCAATGATCCAGAAAAGCTCGACGATATCTCAAAGCATCCACTACAACCGTCTCTTCTCCTTTGAGCTCGGCAAGAAGACACACCAGGCACACCCCCTGGCAATGATGTACTCGGTTTCACAAGACGATGATGCGATGATCTTCTTTTGAGATTGCCAGGTGTCAGTTGATCAAGTTATCGTTGAGGAAGAACAAAAATCCAGAGGTGCTTTTGAGAATGCAATGTCTTTTGTTGTTTTGGAACAGGAAAATTAAAGCAGCAATTATAAATTATAGCTTCACCCTTTGAATATCTCGTTTACTCTCTCTAGCTCTCAACCTCACATATAGGAATTTCACGTACATTGGGTTGATGAAAGTGAGCTCCTTGTCTCTATTCTATTGGGGAAATATGAACAAAATGTTTTAAATACGTATGGAAATAAGTTGACCAGATTTAAATTATATTATTCTACCACCCAACAGTAAAGGTAACATAAAAGAGTCCCTATTTAATTACCTCCATTTTATGCCTTGTTTTTTCTTAGGTTTAGATCGGCTATAGTACAAAGAGACGGTCTACTGCACAAAAATATTATTTCTGGTAATACAAGGACTGCATTAAGTAGTTTTTTAATGTTGAACTCCATTAAAGTCTATCGTGGGGCTTTCTTTGGAATGGAAAATTTCGAAAGAAATATAGGAATTGAAATTCTTGTAAAAATATTATATTTTTCTGTGTTCAGAATAGACCTAAGTTAAGTATTCTTTAAAAAGTAAGAATTTTATAGAAATTGAATTAATCCTTCCAAATTTCTTTTAAAAATACTCGAATATTTACGCCTATTTAGGAACCCCAAAATATCAGCCCATCTCTATTGAGGCCTCAAGTTGGAATTTACACAGATTTGGCCCAAAGCTCGGCTTCGAAGCTAGCGGGCCCTTGTGAATATGACGCGTGGCCACGAGTCTACGGCGGCTTCCCTCTGAGAGTGAGCGCGAGTGCGCGACATGCCTAATACGGAGCGCGACAGCGAGGGACGGCGGCGGCGACATCGACGACAGTGTAGCCTGTCGCCGTCCGACTCGGACGACGCCTCCGAATCCAGCGGATCCCATCGTCGGAGCCCGAGTGTAACCGGGATATGGTGTTGTGATCACTCACCAGAGGAGCTATACAGCTCGCCGGAAGAAAAAAACAAGCAATCCACCAGAACTCAGAACACAGAACAAACAACGATGGGGAATTTTTCTGTTATGATCTATCTTGATGCCCAAGCACAACACACCCCTTCCTCAAATACTCTGTCTCAGCCACCCACTCCAGGCAACGTTTTACGCCTACGATTACAAGAATTACGTTTCCCAACTCACAAAGCGTTATTTCACAATTACGTATTTATTACATCCTCAGATCACTTCCCGCCAATTACTACTTAATCGCAGCCGTCGATGGCACAGCGCCTACTATGACATTCGCCCCGCCTTGAGTATCGTCTTGATGCCAGATTGCCACCGCCGGAAAGCGAGCTTGAAGAACCGAGTAGTCCTCCCAAGTGGCGCAAGCTGGAGGTAGAGAACCCCAAGAAACTAGAATCTGCACATGTGCGGCATTCCCTTTCTTGACCAAGCATCGTTCAAGAATAGCCGAAGGAATCAACTCCTGAGTATATAACTCCAATTCTGTGGGCAGAGTAGAGAAAACCGGATTGTGAGAAGGAATAAATTACTTGAGTTGAGACACATGAAACACTGGATGGATTAGACTATTTTCTGGTAACTTCAGCTTATAAGCCACTGTTCCAATTTTTGCTAACACTTCAAATGGACCAAAATACTTGAATGAAAGTTTTGGATATGGTCTGTTGGCCACAGTAGTCTGTGCATATGGTTGAAGCTTCAACAAAACTTGATCACCAATTTGAAATGAACGGAAAGAGCGATTAGTATCAGCTTGTTGCTTCATCCTGAATTGAGCCTTGGCCAAATGATGCTGGAGCATGTCAGAGAACAATTGGCATTCATACAAGAGGGCATCAACATCTGGTACCAACGAATGGCCAGGGGACGTTGACTGAAGGTCCGGTAAAAACGAATAAACAGGATCAAATCCATACAAAACCTTATACGGGGAACAATTCAAAGCAAAATGGAAGCTCGTATTATACCAGAATTGTGCTAACAGAAGCCACTGTAGCCATTTGGTGGGTGAAGCTGCTGTTGCACATCGCAAATACATCTCTAGACATTGGTTCACACGCTCAGTTTGCCCGTCAGATTGAGGGTGATATGCTGAGGATAAATTGAGTGGAACCTGTAATCTTGCAAACAAGCATTGCCAAAACTGACTCGTGAACACTTTGTCGCGGTCAGATACCATTGATTTAGGCAATCCAAACAACGAAACAATGTGATCCAGAAACAACTTAGCCACTTGTGATGCAGTGAATGGATGTTTCAGAGGCAGAAATTGGGCAAATTTGGAAAACCTGTCTACTACCACCAGAATACAGTTAAACCCTTCCGATCGAGGTAATCCTTCAATGAAGTCAAGAGAGATATCTTGCCATGCACCCTTTGGTATTGGAAGTGGTTGCAGTAACCCTAGAGACTTACAAAGCTCATGTTTTGCTCGCTGACAAACGACACATTGCTGAATGTACTCCTGCACTACCACACGGAGGCCAGTCCAAGTGAAAATCTTGTGAATTCTTTGATATGTTGCCTGAATACCAGAATGTCCGCCAATCGCTGAAGAGTGAAAGACAACAATTAATTTGGTTTGAAGGGCTGAATTGTTGCCAATCCATATCTTTCCATTCAACCGAATTAAACCATCAATGATCGTATATCCTTGATCATTAGTACCACACACAGCCAATTATGTAATCAACAACTGAGCTCTTTCATCAACAACATAAGAGTTCAGAACTTCTTGAATCCAAATTGGTTGGACAGTAGAAATGGATTGCAATTGGAACATGTGACCCACTCGGGATAATGCATCGGCAGCAGCATTATCCTCCCCACAACGATACTGAAATTTATATTGTAGGCCAATAAGCTTGGTCATTGCTTTTTGCTGCATGTTCGAGGATAACGTCTGGGTCTCCAAATGACACAAAGCTTTGTGATCCATATAAATGGTAAAAGGTCCACGAATCAAATAAGAACGCCATTTATCAATAGCCATCAAGATCGCTAAGAACTCCTTCTCATAGATAGATAACTTTTGATTGCTCACCCCTAAAGACTTGCTGTAAAATGCAATGGGATGGTTGTCTTGAGATAATATGGCCCCAACACCTGTGTCGCAAGCATCCGTTTCGACTGCAAAAGGTCTATCAAAGATAGGCAATGCCAATACAGGGTACACATTGTTGATTTCACTTTGTCGAAAGCTTCCTGAGCTTGAACAGTCCAAGAAAATATCGATGTTTTCTTCAGCAAGGAAGTAAGTGGCTTAGTAATAATACCGTAATGTCTGACAAACTTACGATAATATCCTTTAAGGCCAAGAAAACCACGTAGATCAGTATCTGATTGTGGAATTGACCAATTCTGCATAACTCGTGTTTTTTAGGATCAGCAGCAACACCATTTGCAGATATTATATGCCCCAAGTACTGCAATTGTTGAAGTGCAAATGTGCATTTTCTCTGTTTGGCACACAATTGATGTTGTTCCAGAATTGACAGCACCGTTTGCAAGTGTTGTACATGATCAGAAAAGGATTTACTATAGACTAAGATGTCGTCCATAAACACCAACACAAATTTCCTCATTTGACTGGCAAATATTGAGTTCATTAAGCATTGAAATGTAGCTGGGGCATTGGTTAAACCGAAGGGCATGACACGGAATTAAAAGTGGCCATGATGAGTCTTGAAAGCCATTTTCATTTCATCATCTTCACACATCCTGATCTGGTGATATCCACTTTTGAGGTCCAACTTGGAGAACCACTGGGATCCCCCTAATTCATCTAAAAGCTCATCAATAATGGGTAATGGAAATTTATTCTTGACCGTAACCGAATTTAGTTTTCTATAATCGATGCAAAAACACCAAGAATCATCCTTCTTTTTGACAAGCAATACAGGAGATGCAAACGGGCTATGACTCGGAACTACCAATCCGGATTGAAGTCTCAGAGATTTATTTTTCAATTTCATCTTTATGTGCTAGAGAATACCTATACGGTAGTGTATTCACTAGGACAGTACCTCGTAGTAACGGAACAACATGATCAAAGCTTCTGTGAGGAGGTAATGTAGAGGTAGACTGAAAGACCGAGGCATATTGCTTCAACAGTTGCTGAATCTGTTCTGGAACAGTTCTTGGTTGTTCGTTTTCCAAAGAATGTACCACAACCAGAGCCCAAATGTTGTTACTCTTGTCATCCTTCAAAAGTTCTTGTCCAGAGATGAGCTGAATTGAAGGATACTATTGTGGTAAAATGCCTTGCAAAGTGATATGCTGTTGTTTCAATGCAAATGTTAGGTGTTTGTGAACCCAATCACATTCCATTGGACTATACAATTCAAGCCAATCCATGCCTAAGATAGCATCATATCCACCTAACGCCAGTACTTTCATGTCATGACAAAATGTGTGTCCCTGCACCCACCACTCAAATTTAGGCACCTTAAGAGTACTCTGAATCACCTGGCCATTAGCAATCTTCACAAGAACAGGTTATGTTGGTGCTGTGAAGAGTTGCAATTTGTCCAATAAAGTCTCATGATGAAACTGTGAGAGCTTCCCGAGTCAACCAAAACTAATAATTGTTGTTGCTGAACCAACACTTATAACTGAATTGTATTTGAGTCAGTTAAACCTCCCCATAGCATTAACTGACAAATATGCTTCACTAATATCATTCAGTGCAGGGCCAGCAGAAATAACATCCAGAACCACATCAGACAATATTTCAGGATGTTCTATAACTTCAGTAGCTTGAACTTGGACGGTAGGAGGAATAATACATTGATGTCTAGGAGAGTATTTGTCGCGCCCCGATTTAATAAATCAGGACTTTATTGAAATTCCATAGAAAATCAATAAAACAAGACGTTCATCATGCGACCACGTACAATACGAGCAAATCATTCACGGTTCGTAGACCGTATTAGTACAAAAGTGAATAAAGATGAAGAGAAACTAATAAAATAAAGGGTCCTAGATGAACGCCTCCTTCCAGTCTCGCCTTGACTGGGTCGCTACTCCAGACCTTCATCCTCCTCGTAGTAGACAGGCTCTGATGTTGTAAGTCAACGGGGTGAGTACAGATGTACTCAGCAAGCCACCGAATGCAAATATAATGCAAGGTAATAACAAGGGAGATAGTGGCTAATTTTGCGGAAGCAGCATAATTGTAAAGCTTTAAATGTGAGCAATTTTATTAGTACAGAAAAGTAAGCATGTGTGTGTGCATCATCATCTTCTAACTCGAGGGGTACAGTCAGCCCCACCTCGCTCAACAGTCCTTACGTGCCATGAATAACTCGACCATTCAAACAATTGTAAACTAACTGCGAGTAGTTACACAACCCGCCCTTGACCGTGGGCTCGACTTTTCGAAAAGATTGAATTACTCTGATCAGAGATGTACCACTGTACCCACAAGGCACACACTCATCACCTACACCGAAGTGTAACGAGATGACCCATCACACGGGAACTCGTGCCAAAACCTTCCATATAGTCCTCCCCGACCCAATAGCACCCTCTTATGGGTTTCATATGGTGTCCCGACGCATCGGAGCCCCACCATACCCCCCCCTGAGCCTCGTCGGTACAAGTCGCCCGCAGGCTAGCCCCTTGCCCCCTCCTCTATGGTGCATCGAGCCAGAGTATTCCATACTTCCAGTTAGGACTTACCCATTAGACTTGTGGTTGGTACGGAAGTGCTTTGCAACAGATCCCGCAGACCGGTCCTTATAGTGCCCCGGGTGCGACAAACCAGTGCCCGAGCTTGCACCCGGAACCCACCATACTTATAACCTAGCCAACTCCAACAGAGTCCAGAGACGAGAATAATAGGGAAATTCATATAAAGAATCCAGCTATCTACGACTCGTTCTTTTTAACCTATAGCAGTTGTGCCGGTACATTGGGCACTAGCTAATATTGTTATAGTAGAGTGACAAGGAGTTAAGGCTAAATAAGCATGGCTTGGGTTTGCACACAAGGACGGGGATCTAATAATATAAGTGTAAGGCTTGATTGTTAGACTAATGCAAGATTAACCTATGGGTTATAGCGATAACTTATTAAAACATGAGCTCAATTATGATCAACTGTTTCCACAGAGATGGTCGATGACTTGCCTTGATCAGCAAATGGTGATGGAGGAACCTCGGGGTAGAACTCCTGCTCCTCGATGAACTCGTAGTCTTCTTGATACGGAAAAATAAACAGTACATTCAATAAACAGACAAAAATTCACCAAATGCTATACATACACATTTGTGGGTGTTTTTATGTGAAGTAATATTTCAATATTCTAAAGTTTGTTATAAAACAGTAAAACTTAACTTTTTAGGATTTTTCATAATTTATTTTGCTGAATTAATAATTTATCCCTAAGGGGTTTTTATTCTTTTATTTGCTAAAAATATTTTGGGTAACAGTAACATACTGTTTTATGGCATTAATGTGTAGAGAATATTATTCTGGATTTAACAAAATTTGAATGGTGAAATTTGGAGTTAAATGAGCAAGATATGAATTTTTGAAGTTTAAACTATTTTTCTGAATTTTTATTTAAACAGAAAAACAGTCCCTGGTCCACGGTGAACCAGGTTCACCGTGAACCCGTGGCTATGCGCGTGGACCCGAGCGACCTGGACCGTTGGATCTGGATCTAGAGGCCAGATGCGAGGCGGGTGGATTTAATGAAATTGGACGGCTCAGATTAAAACGTGGCGAAAGGGTATACGTGGACGCACCAGATTGATCCTGGGGTTCAAGTAACGATCGACGGCTGCGATCACCCCATACCCCTTTGACCAGATCCACGGGTGATTTAATCTGTGCCCTTCGTTCGCGATCGTGCGGCCAGGATCTAATCCGGCACGGCACGTTCGTAAGGGGGCCTCGCACCCTTCGTCTCCGGCGACGGCGGGCTCGGGTGCGGCCACGGCGGCGACGGCGAGGGCCTAGGGGCCTAGCTAGGGCCAAAAATGGAACGCGGGGAGTAAGGGGGTCACGATGATACCTTCGGCGGCGATGATGGGGGCTTGGAGGTGACCGGCAGCGAGCGTAGACGATGGAGGGCGTACGGGTGCTCGACGGCGATGGCGGTCCGGCTGTGTCCACGGCCAACGGAGGGATGGACGAGGTGGGGTGGTCGACGACGGACCCGACGGTGGCGGCGGCTAGGGCGGCGGGGGTCCGAGGCGACGGCGAAGGCTCGCCAGAGTTGAAGTAGGGGAGGAGCTCGCAAAAATAGCAGAGGCGCTCTAGAGGGCTAAGGCTCGGGCTACGGCGGTGTGGGCAAAGGGCGGCGACCACAGGGGCTTTTATAGGGTCGTCGGCGGTGCCTAAACGGAAGGAAACCGAAGGTTTCCAAGAACTCCGGCGAGGGTTTCCTAACTCTCGGCCGAGCTCCTATAAACGGTAAAACGCGTCGGGATTACATGGAAAGAGATCATCGGCGGTTGGGGAAGGTGATCCGAGGCAAATCCACACGAATGCGGGCGGCCGGCGGCGAAACATGAAGGAGATCGCCGGCGGGGAAGAAAGGGGATCCCCTTCCAACGAGGACGAAGGTCCTGACAGGTGGGCTCCACCTGTCAGTGGGCGAACGGGAAAGGAAAGGGGCCGACAGGCGGGGCCGGGTGGTCAGTGGGCGAAGGCGAGCGCATGGAGGCTCACACGTGGGGCCAGGCGGGGCGCGGGCGGGAGGAGAGAGGGGAGACGAGCGCCGATAGGTTGGTCCCACCTGTCAGTGGCTCAAGGCTTGGGCTGGGCTGGGCTCGGCCACTTTGAAGGTTGCGGCCCGTTAAGCATTTTTAATTCTTTTTTGATTTAAAATAATTCCTGTAATTCATTTATTTGATTAAGGGTTGAATCACTGTTGATAAAAATTTGTAAATATTCCTAAAATTATATTTTGGTCTCTAGTTCATCTCATAAATTTCTCAAGTCCAGATTTTGAGTATTTCTCCCTGTTTGGTTTTATTTGGGTTCCTTTGTGATTTTTCCTTTAATAATAAATCCAGAAATGATTTAAATAATATTTTTCTTTTATTTTATTCCTTTTTAATTTTTGGGGTGTTACAATCCTATCCCCCTTACAGAGAATCTCGTCCTCGAGATTCGGATCAATCCTCGAATAGCTCAGGATGTTGTGCCTTAAGTTCATCTTCTTTCTCCCATGTAGCTTCTTCTACAGGATGATTGCTCCACTGCACTTTGCAAAAACGGATGATCCGACTCCTGGTGGTCCTTTCTTTGACTTCCAATATCTTGACCGGCTTTTCCACATAGGTCAGATCCTCTTGAACATCCAACTGCTGAAGATCCATTTGCTCTGTGGGGACGCGGAGACACTTCTTGAGTTGAGATACGTGAAATACATCATGCACTCCAGCTAATGAGGGTGGTAGTTCCAACTAATAAGCAACTTCGCCTTGGCGTCGGATAATGGGGAATGGTCCAACATATCGAGGGGCCAACTTTCCTCTCATGTTAAACCGTTGAGTACCACGGAGAGGCGTAACTCGAAGGTAGACATGATCTCCTTCTTCAAAGACTAGGTCTCAGCGACGATTGTCTGCGTAGCTCTTCTGTCGTGATTGGGCTGTCTTGAGTCGGTCTCTGATGATTCGTACCTTCTCTTCAGCTTCACGAAGAATGTCTGTTCCGAATACTTGGGATTCACCGGTTTGGTCCCAAAGTAGAGGCGTTCTGCACTTACGTCCATATAGTGCTTCAAAGGGAGACATCTGAAGGCTGGCTTGGTAGCTGTTGTTGTATGAAAACTCAGCGTACGGCAAGCTCTTGTCCCAAGTGGCTCCAAAATCCAAGACACATGCTCGAAGCATATCCTCCAATATCTGATTTACCCTCTCTGTTTGTCCATCTGTCTGAGGATGGTAGGCGGTACTGAAATTCAATCTCGTGCCCATCTCCTCTTGAAGGTTCTTCCAGAAACGAGAGGTAAACTGACTTCCTCGGTCGGATACTATCTTCTTGGGTACTCCGTGAAGACATACGATCCGGGCCATATATAGCTCTGCAAGCTTAGGACCACTAAAGGTTGTCTTGACAGCTATGAAATGGGCTACTTTCGTAAGCCGATCGATGATCACCCAAATAGAGTCGTACCCAAGTTGGGTCTTTGGTAATCCAGTGATGAAATCCATACCGATCTCTTCCCACTTCCATTCAGGCACTTTAAGTGGCTGTAACAATCCTGCAGGCCTCTGATGTTCAGCCTTTACTCTTCTGCAGGTGTCACACTCGGCGACGAACTGGGCAATCTCTCTTTTCATGCTAACCCACCAATAACGTTCTTTCAGATCCTGGTACATCTTGGTACTACCGGGATGAATGGAGTACAATGTCTCATGGGCTTCTCTCAGGATAAGGGTCTTTATCTCTGGCTTATCCGGTACACATATCCGGGTTCCAAACCATATGGTGCCGTTTTCGTCCTCTGAAAATCCTGGGGCTTTTCCTTGCCTCATGTTCTTCCTAATGGCAGCTATATCCGGGTCTTCCAATTGAGCTTCACGGATTTGTTCGAATAAGACAGGTTGAGTCTCCAAGGTGGCTAGATAGGCTCTTGTGGTCAGTCCAAGATTCAACTTTTCCATCTCTTTACATAACAAGGGCGCATGATCCTGGATCATCACAGTGGTGCAATATCCCTTGCGACTTAATGCATCAGCTACCACATTTGCTTTTCCGGGGTGGTAGTGAATACCTAAGTCATAGTCCTTTATGAGTTCCAACCATCGTCTTTGCCTCAGATTGAGGTCAGGCTGTGTGAAGATGTACTTCAAGCTCTTGTGATCCGTAAAGATCTCACAACGATTTCCAACCAAATAATGCCCCCAAATCTTAAGGGCATGCACTACAGCGGCTAATTCCAAATCATGGGTCGGGTAGTTCAACTCATGAGGTCTCAACTGACGGGAGGCATAATAGATAACTTTTCCGTCTTGCATAAGAACACATCCCAATCCTTGGCGAGACGCGTCACAATAGACATGGAAGTCCTTACGGATATCCGGTAGGGTCAGTATGGGTGCAGATACCAAACGGGTCTTGAGGGTGCGGAAACTTCCTCGCATTCAGGAGTCCATTCAAACTTCTCTCCTTTCTGCAACAACTTGGTCATTGGCTTGGCTATCTTAGAAAAATTCTCGATGAACCTCCGATAATATCCGGCCAAAACCAGAAAACTTCGTATCTCAGATACGTTCGTGGGTGGCAGCCAATCCGTAACTGCTTCTACGGTGACAGGGTCTATTGCGATTCCTTGAGCAGAGATGATGTGTCCAAGGAACTTTACTTCTGCCGTCCAAAACTTGCATTTGCTGTACTTGGCATACAATTGGTGTTCCCTTAGTTTTCCTAAGGTTAACCGGAGGTGAGCCTCGTGCTCTTTCTGGTCCTTGGAGTAAATGAGGATGTCATCTATGAAGACCACGATGAATTTGTCCAAATACTCCATGAACACCTTATTCATCATATTCATGAAGAATGCAGGGGCGTTGGTCAATCCAAAGGACATAACCGTGCACTCATATAATCCATAACGGGTGGTGAAGGCAGTCTTGGGTATATCTTCTTCTCGGATCCTTAACTGATGATAACCAGAACGCAAGTCGATCTTCGAGAATACTGTAGCTCCTTTTAGCTGGTCGAAGAGATCGTCGATCCGAGGCAACATGTACTTATTCTTGATGGTTACTTCATTCAAGGCGCGATAATCCACACACATACGCTTTGCCTTGTCTTCTTTCTTCTCGACGAAGATGACAGGAGCACCCCATGGCGACGTACTTGGTCTGATATAACCTTTCCTTTCAAGATCCTCCAATTGCTACTTCATCTCAGCTAATTCATTAGCGGCCATCCGGTATGGTCGCTTATAAATAGGGGTGGTTCCGGGCACCAAGTCAATCCTGAACTCGATGTCCCTCTTGGGTGGCATCCCTGGTAGATCCTCTGGGAATACGTCCGGGTACTCACTGACTACTGGTATCTCCTCCAAGGTAATCTGATGTAGTCTTGTCCTTCCGGCCTTCATGCTTGGCATCTGGAATGTGACGATAGTCCCTTCTTCATTAGTCACAGTCACTTTTCTCTGGGCACATTCTATCACCCCTTGATGTTTATTTAGCCAATCCATCCCTAGAATGAGATCCAAGCCTTGACATTCTATTAGAATGGGGTCGGCCCAAAATATCGTGCCTTGGATATCTACCCATACCCTTGGACTAAAGGAACAGGCGAGGGTTTGCTTGTACGGGGTAGCTATCAATACTGGCCTGGGTAGTTCACTTATGTCCAGGGCATTACTTTCCACAAAAGCAGTTGATATAAAGGAGTGGGTAGCTCCGGTGTCAAATAATACCACTGCAAGCGATGAATGAACCATAAACTTACCCATGACAATCTCCGGGGCAGCCTGGGCTTCTTTTGCGGTGACGTGGTTGACCTTGGCGCGGACGGCGGGGTTGGATGCGACGCCTTGAGCACGCTTGGGATGAGGGCACTGATGGGAGTAGTGTCCCTCCTGGCGGCAGTTGAAGCATACTACAGGCTTGCCATGCCTGTCTCTCAGAACTTCCGGCTTCTTGGCCGGGGCAGCTGGGGGCGGTTGGTGCGGCGGGAGCGGGACGAGGTTGACTGGCTCCGGCATTGGCGGCTGGTGGTGCCGGACGATATACTGGGCGGGGGTGGTGCTGCGTTGCTGATGGAGGTGGAACAAAGCGGGGTCTCTGGGCCATGCCCTGGTTTTGCCGGAAGGCAATCATCCGCTTCTTCTTCAGGTCGACCTTATTCTGCTGGGTCTCCTGCATGATAGCTTTGTTTACCAACTCTTGGAAGTTGGCGAAGTCTCCGGAGATAAGCTGTAGAGACAGCTCATCCTTCAGTCCCCGGAGGAACTTGGCCTGTCTGGCCGCATCAGTACGGACCTCCTTAGGTGCGTACCTGGCCAGACGGTTGAACTCATGCATATATTCTGTCACGGACCTGCTCCCCTGCTGCAGGTCTCTGAACTCTTGTTGCTTCTGGGCTATAATGCCGTCGGGGATGTGAGCGGCACGGAAAGTGGCCGAAAACTCTGCCCAAGTAGGGGCGTGGCCCTCGGGCAGAGTCTCGCGATGATTGTCCCACCACTCTGCGGCGGGACCATGAAGCTGGTGGGTGGCGAAGGCCACCCTCTCCTGCTCAGTGCAGGTCAGCAGATCGAGCTTCTTCTCGATAGCTCGCAACCAATCCCCAACCTCCATGGGGTTGGTGGTGCTCGAGAAGGTCGGTGGGCAGACTCGGAGGAACTCCGAGAGCTGGGATGCGGGAGCGGGAGCTGGTGTGGCGGGTCGGGGCAGCTCGGGCTGTTGGTGGAGGTGGAAGAGATGAGCCTGCTGCTCCTGCATCTGCTGCTGCTGCTGCATCTGATTCAGAAGGGCTGAGACCAGCTGGTTTTGTGTGGCCATCATCTCGGCCAGAGTGGGGTGATTGGCAACCGGGGCTTGCCTTTGCCCGGTGGCTCCCCATTGTGGCAAGTTGCCACTCTCTCCTCCGTTCTGAGGAGCGTCGGAACCCTGGGTGTTGGTCATCCTGGAGTTTTCAAAGTAGACACATTTATTTTAGTGAACTTCTTCATATTTTATTTCAAAAGGGTACCGTTCTTGCGGTTACATTTATTTATTTCTTCATTCATGCCTTATGTTTTGACATGAATGCTAATACAAGCAAGCAAAAATGAAAATAACAATCAACCGTAAAACTACGTCTACGGCAGCTCGGGGGACAGCTCGATCTCGGGCTCGTGGGAGACGGTCGGGGTCGAGGAGCTGGATGGTCCGGCGGGTGGTGCGCTGCGGGAGATCCTCTTGGGCCTCACAGTAGGGATCCGAAGGGGTTTCTTCTTGCGAGGCGGAAGAGGCGCGATCTCCTCAATGTCCTTCTTCAACTCTCTGAGCTGCTGACGGAGCTGGGTGTGCGCATGGGCATGAAGCGGTAGACGGTGTCGCGGAGGTGGCAGTCGTATACCAGTCGAAGCTCGGCGAGGGACTGAAGAGCGGCTCGCTGGCTAGCCACCACGAATGAAGGTCCTCCAACTCCATGGGTGTAGAAGGGTGGCTGCGTGGAAGAGGGGTGGATCACCACCGTGACCTCGCAGTAGCTCTCGTTCGCATCGGGAAAAATCCCGTGGAACGCGGGCTCATAGGGAAACCCCAAGAAGTCGACGAGCACGTGAAGCTCGCGGATGAATTCGGCCTCATCACGAAGAGTCCCGCTCATGGTATGAACCGGCATCTACAAAAGAGAGAAAATTTTTGTGAAAATCTCGGAAGATGAGAGGATAAGCAGTGTTTGTAAGAAAATATAGTAAGTATAAGTCCTAGGGTCAGGTCTGTTTGGCTTCCTACAGTCAAGTCGGCTCTGATACCATCTTGTCGCGCCCCGATTTAATAAATCAGGACTTTATTGAAATTCCATAGAAAATCAATAAAACAAGACGTTCATCATGCGACCACGTACAATACGAGCAAATCATTCACGGTTCGTAGACCGTATTAGTACAAAAGTGAATAAAGATGAAGAGAAACTAATAAAATAAAGGGTCCTAGATGAACGCCTCCTTCCAGTCTCGCCTTGACTGGGTCGCTACTCCAGACCTTCATCCTCCTCGTAGTAGACAGGCTCTGATGTTGTAAGTCAACGGGGTGAGTACAGATGTACTCAGCAAGCCACCAAATGCAAATATAATGCAAGGTAATAACAAGGGAGATAGTGGCTAATTTTGCGGAAGCAACATAATTGTAAAGCTTTAAATGTGAGCAATTTTATTAGTACAAAAAAGTAAGCATGTGTGTGTGCATCATCATCTTCTAACTCGAGGGGTACAGTCAGCCCCACCTCGCTCAACAGTCCTTATGTGCCATGAATAACTCGACCATTCAAACAATTGTAAACTAACTGCGAGTAGTTACACAACCCGCCCTTGACCGTGGGCTCGGCTTTTCGAAAAGATTGAATTACTCTGATCAGAGATGTACCACTGTACCCACAAGGCACACACTCATCACCTACACCGAAGTGTAACGAGATGACCCATCACATGGGAACTCGTGCCAAAACCTTCCATATAGTCCTCCCCAACCCAATAGCACCCTCTTATGGGTTTCATATGGTGTCCCGACGCATCGGAGCCCCACCATACCCCCCCTTGAGCCTCGTCGGTACAAGTCGCCCGCAGGCTAGCCCCTTGCCCCCTCCTCTATGGTGCATCGAGCCGGAGTATTCCATACTTCCAGTTAGGACTTACCCATTAGACTTGTGGTTGGTACGGAAGTGCTTTGCAACAGATCCCGCAGACCGGTCCTTATAGTGCCCCGGGTGCGACAAACCAGTGCCCGAGCTTGCACCCGGAACCCACCATACTTATAACCTAGCCAACTCCAACAGAGTCCAGAGACGAGAATAACAGGGAAATTCATATACAGAATCCAGCTATCTACGACTCGTTCTTTTTAACCTATAGCAGTTGTGCCGGTACATTGGGCACTAGCTAATATTGTTATAGTAGAGTGACAAGGAGTTAAGGCTCAATAAGCATGGCTTGGGTTTGCACACAAGGACGGGGATCTAATAAATATAAGTGTAAGGCTTGATTGTTAGACTAATGCAAGATTAACCTATGGGTTATAGCGATAACTTATTAAAACATGGGCTCAATTATGATCAACTGTTTCCACAGAGATGGTCGATGACTTGCCTTGATCAGCAAATGGTGATGGAGGAACCTCGGGGTAGAACTCGTGCTCCTCGATGAACTCGTAGTCTTCTTGATACGGAAAAATAAACAGTACATTCAATAAACAGACAAAAATTCACCAAATAATATACATACACATTTGTGGGTGTTTTTATGTGAAGTAATATTTCAATATTCTAAAGTTTGTTATAAAACAGTAAAACTTAACTTTTTAGGATTTTTCATAATTTATTTTGCTGAATTAATAATTTATCCCTAAGGGGTTTTTATTCTTTTATTTGCTAAAAATATTTTGGGTAACAGTAACATACTGTTTTTATGGCATTAATGTGTAGAGAATATTATTCTGGATTTAACAAAATTTGAATGGTGAAATTTGGAGTTAAAATGAGCAAGATATGAATTTTTGAAGTTTAAACTATTTTTCTGAATTTTTATTTAAACAGAAAAACAGTCCCTGGTCCACGGTGAACCAGGTTCACCGTGAACCCGTGGCTATGCGCGTGGACCCGAGCGACCTGGACCGTTGGATCTGGATCCAGCTGCCAGATGCGAGGCGGGTGGATTTAATGAAATTGGACGGCTCAGATTAAAACGTGGCGAAAGGGTATACGTGGACGCACCAGATTGATCCCGGGGTTCAAGTAACGATCGACGGTTGCGATCGCCCCGTACCCCTTTGACCCGAAGGGATTTAATCTGTGCCCTTCGTTCGCGATCGTGCGGCCAGGATCTAATCCGACACGGCACGTTCGTAAGGGGGCCTCGCACCCTTCGTCTCCGGCGACGGCGGGCTCGGGTGCGGCCACGGCGGCGACGGCGAGGGCCTAGGGGCCTAGCTAGGGCCAAAAATGGAACGTGGGGAGTAAGGGGGTCACGATGATACCTTCGGCGGCGATGATGGGGGCTTGGAGGTGACCGGCGGCGAGCGTAGACGATGGAGGGCGTACGGGTGCTCGACGGCGACGGCGACGGCGGTCCGGCGGTGTCTACGGCCAACGGAGGGGTGGACGAGGTGGGGTGGTCGACGACGGACCCGACGGTGGCGGCGGCTAGGGCGGCGGGGGTCCGAGGCGACGGCGAAGGCTCGCCGGAGTTGAAGTAGGGGAGGAGCTCGCAAAAATAGCAGAGGCGCTCTGGAGGGGTAAGGCTCGGGCTACGGCGGTGTGGGCAAAGGGCGGCGACCACAGGGGCTTTTATAGGGTCATCGGCGGCGCCTAAACGGAAGGAAACCGAAGGTTTCCAAGAACTCCGGCGAGGGTTTCCTAACTCTCGGCCGAGCTCCTATAAATGGTAAAACGCGTCGGGATTACATGGAAAGAGATCATCGGCGGTTGGGGAAGGTGATCCGAGGCAAATCCAGACGAATGCGGGCGGCCGACGGCGAAACAGGAAGGAGATCGCCGGCGGGAAAGAAAGGGGATCCCCTTCCAACGAGGACGAAGGTCCTGACAGGTGGGCTCCACCTGTCAGTGGGCGAACAGGAAAGGAAAGGGGCCGACAGGCGGGGCCGGGTGGTCAGTGGGCGAAGGCGAGCGCATGGAGGCTGACACGTGGGGCCAGGCGGGGCGCGGGCGGGAGGAGAGAGGGGAGACGAGCGCCGACAGGTTGGTCCCACCTGTCAGTGGCTCAAGGCTTGGGCTGGGCTGGGCTGGGCTCGGCCACTTTGAAGGTTGCGGCCCGTTAAGCATTTTTAATTCTTTTCTGATTTAAAATAATTCTAGTAATTCATTTATTTGATTAAGGGTTGAATCACCGTTGATAAAAATTTGTAAAAATTCCTAAAATTATATTTTGGTCTCTAGTTCATCTCATAAATTTCTCAAGTCCAGATTTTGAGTATTTCTCCCTGTTTGGTTTTATTTGGGTTCCTTTGTGATTTTTCCTTTAATAATAAATCCAGAAATGATTTAAATAATATTTTATTTTATTTTATTCCTTTTTAATTTCTGGGGTGTTACAGTATTTGTCCCCACATTTGAAACATAAACCATGATTTCTCCTATACTCCTTTAATTGGGTAGCTTTCCAAATATCACGAGACCCAATTTTAGGTTTATCATATCCCTTTGTACCCTGGAATCCAAATTGTTTAGTATTCCATTTCTTCTTTATATCTATAGGATCAACCAACCCCTCTTTTGCCAAGGCCAAATGGAAAGCTTGAGTGACAGAGTGGGGCACCTGAGACTGAACATGAGTTCTCAAATCATCTCTGAGACCGAGAACAAAATGACTAACCAACCATAACACACCAATCTCAGCATTGTCGCACAAATGGATTTGATACAAAAGTGCATCGAACTGGTATTTATACTCCTCCACTGTACCCTTTTGCTTCAACAACAATAGTTCATTCATCTTAATATGTTCAATATTTGCGTCAAACTCCAAGACAACAGCCACACAAAAATCCTCCCAAGTTTGTCTACCAAAATCCTGTTTCCATGCTTTATACCAATGAGCTGCATTACCAGTGAGATTTAAAGATGCTGCTGACATCTTAAAACCATCAGGAATTTGATATAAATCGAAATAAGTAATACACTGGTCGATCCAAATTCGAACCCCTGTGCCATCAAATTTCTGGAGGTCCATTTTTGGTGGATGCCACATGCGCCCATGACCATCAAAATTACCCCTATCTCGGTCCCCCTGTTCCAATGGAAAAGCAGGAGCAAACTGAGAATCAGAAGAAACATTACCGCGATTCACACGAGGTAGAACACCAGTGCTGACCTGCTTTAATCCTGTTACCATTCCTTCCTGATCTTGTTGCACTTGACCAAGGGACGTCATGGTGAGATCAACCTTTGTCTGTAGATGTTCAACCTTGGCGACCAATTGCTGTTGGCCTGCCTCCATGCCTTCAACCTTAGCCATCATTGTAGACATGACTTCCATTACTTTGTCCTCCATTGCTTCGAGAGCAGCGATCACTTGCCTTACTTGTAGCAATTGTCGCGCCAGTTTGCACACATACTCCGAATCGGCTGAACCTGAAGGGAATTACAGTAGTCGCCAAGGCAACCGCTGACCCAACCACGGGAATTTTTACCAGCCAATCAAGAGATACCAGCGCACAAACCGTGGAAGCCAAATCTGATACCACTGTAACCGGGATACAGTGTTGATCACTCACCGGAGGAGCTAGATAGCTCGCCAGAAGAGAAAAATGAGCAATCGCCACCAGAACTCAGAACACAGAACAAACAACGGTGGGGAATTTTTCTGTTATGATCTATCTTGATGCCCAAGCACAGCGCACCCCTTCCTCAAATACTCTGTCTCAGCCACCCACTCCAGGCAACGTTTTACGCCTACGATTACAAGAATTACGTCTCCCAACTCACAAAGCGTTATTTCGCAATTACGTATTTATTACATCCTCAGATCACTTCCCGCCAATTACTACTTAATCGCAGCCGTCGATGGCACAGCGCCTGCTGTGAACCGAGTAGCCACTGCCGCGAGAGCCACCGAAGGGACACCCCTTCCTCCAGTGATGCGAGCGATTTTCAGGCGTCGAACACTTGGTCGGACTCCGGGGGCCGACACCAGAGAAGGAGCGGAAGCCAGAAGCGTAGGGAAGTCACTGAGGAACAGATCGTTGAGTACATGACTAAGAAGGCGCAGAAGAAGGTATTGGACGGTGGAGGTCGGTGTTTCTGTTTGGTTGGCTCCAAGGTTTCTGTTAGGGTTTTGATTTCTAACTTGTCAGCGGTGGTGGCTGTGCAGGCAGAGAATGTGGCTAAGAAGATGAAGTCAAATGCTGTGTCGGGATACTCCAATGACTCAAACCCATTTGGCGATCCCAACCTAATAGAGAAGTATGTACAATCGTTTCCCTCTAAAGCCACACTATCCATTTCATATTTCCATTAGTGATGTTGCTATGCTAAGTAAACAAATTGGGTTGAGATTTGTCTGAAATGTGTTGCTAGTGACATGAAAAGGAGGCCAAAATTGACCCTCTCTATCCCCATTTCTTTGATGCCCTACAATTGTTATAGATCTACATAAGTACAGATTGGTGACTACTCTCACTCACTCAGTGGTTGATAACAGTTTAAAGTTTGACCTTATGCAGACATTGCTGCTTTTATTTTAACTAGCTCAGTTGTAACACCTATGTCCACAGGCATACATATCTTGTAAAAAATAAGAATATTCTTGGTTATGTTGCAATATTCCCGCACACGATCTGAATAAGTCTAGTTTGTTTTCGCTTTGCTGGTTAAATTCCTAGAGTCTAGCTAAGTTTGTTGAGTCTTAGCGCAGTCGTAGAGCTCTCATCGCACGTCCTGGCGGAGCGCGTCTAGCGGTATGCTGGGCATAGTGACCGGACATGCAGGAATAATTTGTTTGCTTCGTTTCCCTTATTAGCAATGAATGAAAACCGAAAACGCTGCTAGCTCTTCGCAGCACAATTGCTTGTGTGTTCTCTTGCGTTCACGTTGCTCTTACATCACTTGGTATCAGAGCATCACCTGGAGGATGTCGCGCCACTCCGGCACGCCGCCAATGGCTCGTTCCGGTGGCTCTCCCTTGGGCGGACGTGATCAGCGCCCCTTCTCGCTGTCGCCACCACCTCGCAGGCCACGACAGCCGTTCCGCGAGCGCGTTGTCGAGAAGTCGTCGTCAAGCATCGTGTATCCCACCCTCACCCGCTCGAATTACACGGAGTGGTCGTTGGTGATGAAGGTGAACCTGCAGGCAGCTGGCCTGTGAGACGTCATCGACTCCGGTGAGGGCGAATACCGAGATGACCGGAGTGCTCTCACAGCCATACTTCGTGCTGTGCCGCAGGAGATGCAGGCGGGACTTGCTGTCAAGGCTTCGGCACAGGAGGCTTGGGAGGCAATACGCAGTATTCGGCTCGGTGCAGATCGAGTCAAGGAGTCCAACGCCGAACGCCTTCGCCAGGATTTTGCCGACCTCTCCTTCAAGTCCGGCGAAACAGTTGAAGAATTTTCCCTTCGACTAACTACGGTGGCCAGCCAACTGCGTGCACATGGTGATCCTATCACTGACAAGGAGGTAGTAAAAAAGCTGCTTCATGTCGTCCCTGACAACCTTGAGCAGGTGGCGATCTCCATGGAGACAATGCTGAATCTCAACACAATGTCGGTCGAAGAAGCTGTTGGACATCTCCGCGCTGTTGAATAGAGGAAGAAGAAGTCTCCTGCAAAGGACACCGGGGGTCGCTTGCTTCTCACTGAGGAGGAGTGGCTGGCTCGGTTGAAGACCCGTGACGGCTCGAGATCCAATTCTGGTGCTTGAGGAAATAGAGGGAACTCTGGGAGTAAGGGCACTGGCAAGCCCACTGGTGGGAGGACAAGTGCTGGAGAAGCAAAGAAGACTTCAGCAAAGCGCGACGACATCTGTGGCTATTGCGGCAAGAAAGGCCATTGGGCCCGAGAATGTCGCAAGAAGAAGAAGGACCAGGAGGCACAGGCTCACGTGGTGAAGGGTGAAGAGGAGGAAGAAAACTTGCTGATGGCACATACTGTCATCTCAAACCCTGCTCCTCTCCCTTCGCTCAGGCCACAACAGTACCTGGAGATCACGGATCAACGAGTCTTTGCCAATCTCGGGACGAAGGAAGAAGACACCGACGAGCGTTGGGTCTTGGACACCGGGGCGACGAACCATATGACCGGTGCAAAGCACTACTTCTCTGAGCCCGACACCGGAATTTGTGGCCATGTAAAATTTGGCGATGGTTCTGTCACACAGATTGAAGGGCGTGGCAATGTTCTTCTCCTCTGTAAGAGTGGTGAGCATAGAACACTCACTGGTGTGTACTTCATACCTCGTTTGAAGACCAATATAATTAGTATCGGATAGCTCGATGAAAATGGGTGTCGCGTTCTGATCAATGGAGGTGTCATGCGCATCTTCGACCAGAGCGATCGCCCTCTCGCCAAGGTCACACAATCGTCATCAAGGCTCTATTACCTCAAGCTTCAGATCAGTCAGCCAATTTGCCTCACGTCTCGGGTCTCCGAGGATGCCTGGAGATGGCACGTTCGCTACGGACATCTCAATTTTGGCTCCCTGCGTATGCTGGCGACCCAAAACATGGTCCACGGATTGCCACTGCTCGATCAAGTGAACCAAGTCTGCGACGGGTGCATGGTTGGGAAGCAGAGAAGGTCTTCGTTCTCAAAACAGGCTCAGTGGAGAGCCGACTCAGTGTTGGAGCTCGTCCACGATGATCTATGCGGTCCGGTAACTCCAAGAACTCCCAGCGGCAAGAGATTCTTCTTGCTGTTGGTTGATGATTTGTCTCATTTTATGTGGCTTCGGTTGTTGTCCAGCAAAGATGAGGAACCAGCTGAAATCATGAAGTTCCAAGCCATGGTTGAAGTGGAATCCGGCAAGAAACTCAAGGTCCTTAGGACTGATCATGGGGGGGGGGAGTTCACATCAGTGGAATTCGGAGAGTACTGTGCTGAATGAGGTGTTCAGCGGCA
This sequence comes from Zizania palustris, assembly GCA_019279435.1. NCBI lineage: Eukaryota > Viridiplantae > Streptophyta > Magnoliopsida > Poales > Poaceae > Zizania > Zizania palustris. Next base: position 35,570,020 of record JAAALK010000286.1, read on the forward strand.
CCTCACTGCCCCTTACTCCCCGCAGCAGAACGGGGTGGTAGAGAGAAGAAATCAAACCATCGTCGACATGGCTCGCTGCATGCTCAAGACGAAGAAGCTGCCAGGGTACTTCTGGGGTGAAGCAGTTTTGACGGCGGTGCACATTCTGAATCGATCGCCAACACGAGCTGTTTCCGGGAAGACTCCCTATGAAGCAAGGCACGGCAAGACTCCGGCGGTTCACTACTTTCGGGCTTTTGGCTGCATTGCTCATGTGAAAAACACCCGTCCCGGACTCAAGAAACTGGATGACCGTAGTGTCAAAATGATCTTTGTCGGCTATGAACCTGGAAGTAAAGCTTATCGCTATTATAATCCCATTAGCAGGCGCGTTGTCATTTCTCGTGACGTCGTTTTCGACGAAGCGGCGAGATGGCGCTGGAACAGTGGTGATAGCGAGGAAGAAGACCTTGGCGACCCATTCACCATGGAGTACAACACTAAGGTGGTTCATGAGGGCGCACCACCACCTGCTGAGGAGGCCGTAGAGCCTCATGGTGTACCAGGAGATGGTGAGCAGGACCCTGTGGAGGACGACGCCGCACCAGAGCTTGAGGGCGAAGATGATGACCTCGATGTGGACCACGACGATGCTCCTCTACGGCTGCGCTCCGTCAACGACGTCCTCGGGGATGCTGCTAATCCTGGTTTTGCTAGAAGGGCACTCCACGTCAAGCTGAACTTCACTTCTGCAGATGAGCCAACATCCTTCCGAGAGGCTGAACTTGAGGCATCCTGGCGCCAAGCAATGCTGGACGAGATGAAATTGATTGAAGATAATGAAACTTGGGAATTAACCTCGTTACCTGCAGGACACCGAGCAATTGGGTTGAAGTGGGTGTACAAGGTCAAACGAGATGAAGATGGCAATGTTGTTCGGCATAAAGCGCGCCTTGTCACAAAGGGGTACGTGCAGCGCTTGGGTATAGATTTCGACAGAGTCTTTGCCCCTGTTGCGCGCCTCGAATCAGTGAGGATGATGGTGGCACTCACGGCTAATGAAGGATGGACTGTCCATCACATGGACGTCAAGAGCGCTTTCCTCAATGGGACACTCAAAGAAGAGGTTTACGTTCATCAACCCCCTGGTTTCGTCGTCGCCGGCAAGGAAGACAGAGTTCTTCGTCTTCGCAAAGCACTGTATGGACTCCGTCAGGCACCCAGGGCCTGGAATGCTAAGTTCGACACCACAATGGTTTCGCTTGGTTTCCAGAGGAGCAGCTCTGAGCATGGGATCTACGTGCGGAATAGAGAAGAAGGGCGGCTGATAGTGGGCGTGTATGTGGACGACCTCATCATCACCGGCACCAGCAATGCAACTATCATCCAGTTCAACAATGAGATGAAAACACGGTTTCAGATGAGTGATCTTGGACTCTTATCTTATTACCTGGGAATTGAAATACAACAGAGAACGGATGGAGTTTTTCTGTGCCAATCTGCCTATGCTGACAAGATACTGGAGCGTTGCGGTATGAAATCCTGCAGTCCATGCGCATCGCCCATGGAAACTCGACTCAAGCTGAGCAGAGTTGGGACTGCAGAAGCAGTAAACGCCACTGAATTTCAGAGTATTATCGGTGCACTACGGTATTTGCTGCATACCAGACCCGACCTGGCATTTTCAGTGGGGTATCTAAGCCGTTTCATGGAGGCACCTCGCATGGATCATCTTGCCGCTGTCAAGAGAGTTCTCCGGTACCTTGCTGGGACTCGAGGGCACGGGCTACACTATACAAGACATGAGAAGGCAGGGCTCAAGCTTGTGGGCTACAGCGATGCCGATATAGCTGGAGACATAGACACCAGGAGAAGCACCACCGGAATTATCTTTTTTCTTGGAGCAAATCCGATCACCTGGCAGGCGTCCAAACAGCGAGTTGTCGCCCTATCCTCATGTGAAGCAGAGTATATTGCAGCGGCTGGTGCAGCGTGTCAAGGAGTGTGGTTGGCTCGCCTTCTAACTGATATGGTAGGATTCGACGCAAAGGCACCACAATTGAAAGTAGACAATCAGTCAGCCATTGCTTTGAGCAAGAATCCGGTTCATCACGACCGAAGCAAGCACATCGACGTACGGTATCACTACCTCCATGAGTGCGTTGATGGAGGCTTGATCTACATCAGCTATACAGCGACTGAAGAACAACTGGCTGACTTGTTGACGAAGTCCCTGGGAAGAGTTCGATTTCTGGAGCTCCGCAACAAGATCGGCATGAAGGCAACGAAGTGATCGTGTTCGGGGCTAAGGGGGAGAAATGTTGCAATATTCCCGCACACGATCTGAATAAGTCTAGTTTGTTTTCGCTTTGCTGGTTAAATTCCTAGAGTCTAGCTAAGTTTGTTGAGTCTTAGCGCAGTCTTAGAGCTCTCGTCGCACGTCCTGGCGGAGCACGTCTAGCGGCATGCTGGGCATAGTGACCGGACATGCAGGAATAATTTGTTACCGAAAACGCTGCTGGCTCTTCGCAGCACAATTGCTTGTGTGTTCTCTTGCGTTCACGTTGCTCTTACATCAGGTTACATGTGCAGTTCAATAAAAAATCTAAATGTGTTGGTTCTAAATGAAACTAATAATTGTACCTGGGGATATGTTGAGGTTGTTTGTTTTTATCTCTCCCATATATTGACTAGGTATAGGTAGGTGTTTTTCACGGCAAAGTGTTCTTAGTGTAAAAATGCTGTTGGCTACACGCTGATCATAGATTGTTTGTTATCTCTATTTGTTGTATTTCCACTCAAGTTGCTTACTCTTTTTAGGGAACACGCAAACGCTTTCTGCATAGTCTGACTGTTCAAATATGATGCGGACCGTGTCTCATTATAGTTTTGTTTGGCGAAAGAAGATTGAACGTGATGTATCTCAAGGGCAAAAGGTGGACATTTCTGTAAATCTGAAAAGAAGAAACAGAGAGAAAGAATGGTACTTCCTTTTTCCTTTTATTATTCTGAATTTTAAATCATACAATACGAGTATCACTGACATACTTTCTGAACTTGGAGATGACTCTTCAAATAATTAACATGGATACTTTGGACTTTGAAGGAGCTTAACTTATGTTGTTCATTCTAGGATCATAAAATTGTTATCTTGTAGTTAGTACTTACCTTACCAGATTAGAAGTATATTACTATCATTATGCACGAAAGGGGTGAGAATACCTATATTGTTAGAAAACACGTATTGAGAAACACCGGATTAAGTATTAAACATTAGCATCGATGCACAAATGCCTTCCCCGAAAGAATTTACAGCCTAAAATGTGCATCCATGTAAATTTACACATGAGTAGAGATTATATCGATCAGTCTGTTTCCTGCAAGAATGCCATTGGTTTGGTGGCTTGCAGAAGCAGTTTTATGGTTGATGGCTATATTTCAAGATATTGTAAATTGATCGCTATCCTGCAACTTTTCTTAATATAGGCTGAGATAGAGAAGGTTAAGAAAAGAAGGGAGGAAAGAGCGATTGAAAAGGCACAGCATGAGGAGGAAATGGTATGCACATATCTCTGATTGCCATTAATCTTCTTTTGTTGAAGTAACATCGTGTGTGGAACTACATGTTAATATTTGTATTTCTTAGGCGTTGTTAGCCAGAGAAAGAGCGCGTGCTGAGTTTCAGGATTGGGAGAAGAAAGAGGAAGAGGTCCATATTTTACAACCTGACAAATATCATGTAGTTTGTGTTGAATTAAAATGGGGCCATTATTTATGTAACAGTTTTTATGTTTTAATGCAGTTTCATTTTGACCAAAGCAAAGTTAGGTCTGAGATCAGGTTACGGCCTTACGGGAAGGGCGGACAAAACCTATTGATGTTCTCTTGAAGAATCTCAATTTTACAGAAGAATTTGATGTTGAGTTAAATGAGCCCTACATGGTATTTAAGGTAGATTATTACTATGTATCTCAATTTTACGATTAGGCGTCGGGGCAGCTGACGACGGACACCACACAGACGACTCACCATATAGGCTTGTGGCATCTGCCTCTAGGAATTAGGCTTCCCGCGGACTCCAAATAGCTCCATGAGGACGCCAAACGGCGGCAGCGATGGAGTGCTTGGAGAAGGTCGAAGCCCACGCTGGATCTGGTCCATGGTCGCTAGATTTGCGCCTCGGTTGCTGGATCTGCGCCTCGGTTGCTGGATCCACGCTCCAGCCACCAGATCTGTGCCTTAGCCACCGAATCCACGCCTCAACTGCTAGATCCGCGCAGTTGCCGTGTCAGGACCACATGCCACCGTCGGGGCCATGCCCCACCCAGCTGTTCTGTGTGGGGCTCGGCCTTTGAGAGAGAATATGAGAGGAAAGAGAGATGCAGAGAGCTAGAGAGAGGATGCCTGGAGACGGGAGAGAGGGAAAGAGTGTGCCACTGTGCCCTGGTTGAAGTTTCATCTCATTGTTTTATCACGTATACGGACCAGAGGGCAACAATAGAACTGAAAGCTTAGGGACAAAAATTGTAATTATGTAGATGCTAGCTTAGATGTGTTGGCATATTTACAGAATTAATAATAAGCTCATATAGTTAATTGAAATTACTGAATTACAGAAAGCCAGAGAAACAGAGACTATATACAAAAATTGGACTACTAGAGAAAAACTTGGTCTTGTGCCAACTGCCAAGTGTCAGCCAAGCAAATGCTAGCACGATTTCTCTTATTACCATATTAACTTACCAGTTAATCTCCCAATTAATTGATTAATCTCTAATCCTTGGCCAATCATCGATTTTTCTAACACTAAGTATTAGTGACTTGCAAACATTAATCTTGCTAGTAGCTATGTAGATTGTAGTATTAGTGACCTAAGTAATATCAAGTGATGATGAATTGATATGTTTTCATGTTTATTCCCAACATAATTTTGCAATGGTGCAATACTGTTATTGTCACCGGTTGCGAAGGACGACGAGGTTAGACGTACTCCCGAATGAAGATTATATTGAAAAGAAGGAACCGGCCGAGGTCCCTGACCTCGGCGATGCGGGGGCGCCGTGGTGGCGCGACGACAGCGCAAGACCAAGAACCCCTTGCTGAACAAGGTGGCTAATCCTGACTCAATAATCCCCTTTAACCCTAATATTCCCTCTGTTTATATATTGGAGTTGCGCCATGGAACTTCTTAAGTAGCCCGACATGGAACACCTCGTGAATCTTAGCTCTAGCTGGCAGCTGTAGACGATAAGCCACGTCGTAGATACGCTCCACCTGGAATGGCCCGTAGAACTTAGGTCCCAGCTTGCCGCGCCCTCGCACGTCTAGGGATGCGACCGGCCTGTGTAGTATCCACATCCATGCCCACTCATTGACGGCGAACTCCAGTTGGCAGTGCTTGCGGTCGTAGAAGTACTTCTGCTGCTGTTGTGCTTGTTCCAGCTGCTCCCGCACCTCGGCGATAAACTTGTCGCGCTCTGTTAGCTAGGCGTCTACCGCTGGCAGGTGCGCCTTTCTCGGCGAGTATGCTCAGAGGGTTGGTGGGTCCCGACCGTAGACCACTCGGAACGGTGTGGTCGAGAGCGAAGACTAGAATGAAGTTTGTAGCAGAACTTTGCCCATGGCAATCAGCGGAGCTAGTCACGTGCCCAGTCACCGGAGAGGCATCTGAGATACATAGTAATAATTTTGTTAGTTGGCTCCGATTGCCCATCTGACTGGGTGGAACGCCGATGAGAACTGCAGTGAGACGCCCACCGTGCTGAAGAGCTCTTGCCAGAACCAGCCTGTGAAGGTGGGATCGTGATCGCTGGCAATCAAACTGGACACACCGTGAAGCTTGACAACGACATCAAAGAAAGTACGTGCTACAGTTGTGGCCGTCTACGGGTGTCCTAGCGGCAGGAAGTGCGCATACTTGGAGAAGCGATCTACGCCGGTGAGGATGACCGACTTGCCGTTAACCTTGTGTAGCCCTTCAATGAAGTCGATGGTGATGTCCACCCACATCACCGATGGGACGACCAGAGGCTGCAGCAGGCCGGCCGGATGCAACTGTTCCGTCTTGTTGCACTAGCAAATGAGGCATGCACAGATGAAGTCGCGAACCATCGTGCGTGCACCCGACACATGAAAGTCCATTCTGAGCCGATGCAGAGTCTTCTCCATGCCCTCATGGCCCTGGCCATGGCCATGGGCCAGGACGTCTTGGAGCAGCAGTGATGCTTGCGACACGTGCACCTTCTCGCTGAAGGTGACTAGGCCATCGACGGTGCACTAGCCGTTGCCCCGCTCGCCTGCCTGGACTTCCTGCCCGAGTTGGGCCACGACGGGGTCTCACCGAAGTTCGTCGAAGAGGGCGAAGCTTGGTCCGGACAGCGCTGCGACCACCATCTGCCCGTCTAAGTCTTGGTGAGAGAGTGCATCCGCCACCACATTGCTTGTGCTAGGCCGGTACTCGACCCGAAAGTCGAACCCAATTAGCTTGCTTGCCCATTGGTGCTGGGGGATTGTTGACAACCACTGATCAAGCAAGAATTTAAGACTGAAATGATCTGTCCGGATTAAGAATGCTCACCCCGACAAGTGTGGCTGCCAATGGCGGACCGCTTGCACCAAGCCGCTGAGTTCGTGCTCGTAGGCTGCTAGCTTGGAGTGGCACGGTACGAGTGATCGGTTGAAGAAGGCCACCGGTCTGCCTCCCTGGTGTAGCACGCTGCCGAGCCCCGAGCCCGAAACATCGCACTCGACGATGAACTCCTTGTTGAAGTCGGGTAGTTGAAGTGTCGATGTCGTGGTCAGTGTGTGTTGGAGCGCTCTGAATGAGGCCTCTGCTTTCGGCCCCCATCTGAAGCCATCCTTGCGGAGCAGGTGCGTCAAGGGCATCGCGATGGCGCCGAAGTCCTTGATGAAGTGGCGGTAGTAGCCGGCGACCTCCTGCCCGAGTTAGGCCACGACGGGGTCTCGCCGAATGATGGAGACTTGGGTGGCCCGATCTTTAGGTGAGAGGATAGAGATAAGATAACTTCGATTGGTGGGAGATGACGTTGACGACCCGACTACAATCGTACGAGACATTCGTGTTGCGTCTTAGCGATCGATACACCAACTCCCAGGGTTGTTGATCTTATCAGTGATCAACCTTGTTCCTGCAAGCAATCGAAGAACGAGCAAGAATTTACATGCTGTTTCAAATTTGAACATATGTAAACTCTATGCACAAAGTATACTCCTTGATCACTGTATTTTCCAATTACGTAAAAACTCATTTGATCAGGATATGGCAAATCAGGTCTAGTGAGTAATTTCTCATTTAAAGTACTAAGTTCACAAAGATCATCAAGTTCAATATAACCCCAAGTATTTAAAGAAGATAACAATTTCTGTTCTTCCTTTTCACTAGCAATGTGAACAACATTTATCAAATCACTTAAAGGTTCGGCAACAAAGTCAACCTATTCATTAACTAGTTGTGGCATGTATATAAGTGAAGTATTAACACACAACTCTTCTTTATTACAAGGAGTGTCAAGCAAATCATCTAGTAACAAAGAAATTTCAGCAAAAGATTCTACTAACGGTGGCTCTATAATAGCATGGATGGTGGACAATTGTGTTTTATAAGGAGTACACTCACCTTGATTAATTTCAGCACATATATTACCTTGCAAAACCTTTTCCGATGATGTAAGTGCATTTTTATTCTCCTTTTCTTGTTCAAGGTTAGTAGTACTAGCATGCACATAAAATGGTGTTTCCTCTAAATCAATAACAATTTGAATTTCAGCTCGACATGCAAGTTCAAACAATTGAGAGAGAGAATTATATGTTTCATGAAGAAGCATTTCCTGAATTTCCTTGTTAAGCCCACGTAAAAACCTTTGTTCTATAGCTTCTTCACATTCATCTATAGCACAACGTAATAAACAAGCATGCATATCATGATAGTATGATGCAACGCTTCTGCTATCTTGTTTTAAACATTGTAATTTCTTTAATAGAATATCGGCATAATATGGAGGAACAAAAGCATCTCTCAAATATTTCTTTAAGTCTTTCCAAGATTGAGGTATTTTATCATGTCTACAAATATGTTTCCAATGATATGCAGCATCTTTAACTAACACTTTAGAGGCAGCCATAACCTTTTCTTTTTCAGACAAGTTATACTTTTTAAATTCATTATCTACAGCTAGCTCCCATTGAATATATGCATGAGGATCATAATTTCCTTCAAAACAAGGTATTGTATATTTGAACCTAGCTAGAATTTCTTCACATACCTCATATTTATCATGTTGATCCCTCATGTGTCGATGAAGATGTCGATATTGAGCTTCACTATATCCTATCTCCTTGTGTATCCCTGCCATGATTAGTAGTAGACAAGAAACATACAAATAATATGTACGCTCCTATTAAAAACAAGATTATGAAGGCACAAATTCACACTCACTCAATCCTGTATCAAGCTCTTAAAAGCTCTTACCAATGCAAGCATGAGGTATTGTACACCGACTTAACCACAAACAACATGGAGATTAGATGTATCGATGCCTTGGCAAACACTTGGTTGTACAAGCTGTAGTCAAATCTGTGGAGCTCTAGGTAGGCTGAAATATGTAGCAAGGAAAACTGGAACCACATTAGCATAAGCCAATTGAGTAATTGTTCAACGTCGGTATTGTGCTGGTCCTAGGCTTGAACGTACTAGAGATGCGAGCCTAGACACAAATGATACCACCAAACCGATAAAGGTAGAACTAGCTTTCCTCTTCTTTTGTCACAAGTTTTCTTTCTTCACTTTTTTCGCTCTTTTTTCTCTTTTTTTGGTGCGCCTTTTTTATTTCTTTTTTTGGGCACCCTTCTGCCTTTTTTTTCATTTTTTTAAAGAACAACAAATGACCAAGTGTATACACAAACTCTTACTGCAAGACTCCCAAGCTTTGTACGATCTAAAACAGATAGGAAACTACTGAATCTGAAGATGACTCTAAAAGTAAAAACACAGATCTGGTTGTAAGCTTTCCAAAATATATCAAAACTCTCCAATCCGAGTAGGTAGGTGCCAGATATGACAGTTTTAGTAACACCTGCATAGCCTGCCCGAATTATTCTCGAATTCCAACAAACAAACCGACTCCAATTTGATTTGAACTCAAAATCTAAGGGATAAAAATACCCTAAACATTGATAGACAGACAAAACACACGGTGGTAAAAAACGTGACAAGAACTCGAAACTCTAAATGAAGTAAACACTAAGACCATCAACTTCACAAGACGATGCAACCAAAAACTCAAAAAGCCGATACCAAGCAGAACTAGTTAAAGGCTCAAAGAGGCTTGGTTCTCTGGTAAACTATTTTTTGTGTGGATTTTTCTGGACTGTAGGAAAAAATGAAATAAAAACTCACCGAGCAACGAAAGCTCTGATACCACTTGATGGAGACTCAAGTTGGCCCGATCTTTCGGTGAGATGATAGAGATAAGATAACTTCGATTGGAAGGAGACGACGTTGATGACCCGACTACAACCGTACGAGACGTTCGTGTTGCGCCTTAGCGATCGATACACCAACTCCAAGGGTTTTTGATCTTATCGGTGATCAACCTTGTTCCTGCAAGCAATCGAAGAACGAGCAAGAACAAGATAAAAGGAGCAACTAGTATTGCTGGATGTGAAAGACGCACAGGGATAGTTGGGGTTCTGAAACGTGAAACCAGCGATCTAACCGATCACGGGTTTACACGGACAAGTAGCATTGGGTAAACTTTTATCTAATAAAAACCCAAATTACAACTGAAGTATCTAGGGTTATTTATAGCCCTAGGGACGTTCCCAAAGTTTGGAAACTTATTACAAATGGAAACTACTAATTATTTCCTAAACAGATTGACTAGAAAAAAAGAAACACGCATTGATTTTGTGATTGTGATCTCCTCCGATGGAATCTGGATATGTAGCTGGATCCGTTGGAAAGAGAACGTCTCAATCTTTCCAAAAAGTCCACGATCATCCAAATCAGAGCTGCCATGTAAAAGTTGTGCACGTTTGAATTTGTTGCTATCCATGAAGTCTGAATCTGTGTCGAAAATGTGTAGAAGTTAATCTCCACTTTCTCTTGGCACATAAATAACGTCCCAAAATTGTATATTATGTTTTCATAGCCTTGACTTGGTCCCCAATCAACTTCCATGATATTCCATGCTCTTGATGTGCTCTTAATGTGTCGCTTGATCCATGAAAGAATTTATGTAATTGAAAACAAAGCCAGCTCATGGTGTAGCATCCTTAGCTCAAATATATAAAATGTAAATCTAATATAGAATGAATGAACCTTGGGTTGTTTATTGTAAAGTATAAGCATGGTTATATCCGAGCTAGTGATGTCCTCATCACCGAAGTTCATCGAAGAGGGCGAAACTTGGTCCGGACAGCACCGTGACCGCCATCTGCCCGTCCGAGTCTTGGTGAGAGAGCCCATCTGCCACCACATTGCTTGTGCTGGGCCGGTACTCGACCCGAAAGTCAAACTTGATTAACTTGCTTGCCCATTGGTGCTTGGGGATTGTTGACAACCGTTGATCAAGCAAGAATTTAAGACTAAAATGATCTGTCTAGATTAAGAATGCTCGTCTCGACAAGTATGGCCGCCAATGGTAGACCTCTTGCACCAAGACGATGAGCTCGCGCTCTTAGGCCACCGGTCTGCCTCCCTGGTGTAGCACATCGCCGAGCACCGAGCCCGAAACATCGCACTTGATGACGAACTCCTTGTCAAAGTCGAGTAGTTGAAGTGTCGATGTCGTGGTCAGCGCATGTTGGAGCGCTCTGAATGAGGCCTCCGCTTCCGGCCCCCATCCGAAGCCATCCTTGCGCAGCAGGCACATCAAGGGCGCCGCGATGGCACCCAAGTCCTTGATGAAGTGGCGGTAGTAGCCGGTGAGGCCGAGGAATGCCCGCACCATGTGAACCGAGTGTGGCACGGTCCATTCGAGTACCGCCCGGACCTTTTGTGCATCCATGGTGACACCGGCGACGGAGATGACGTGCCCGAGGTAGGCCATAGAGCGTTCACTGAAGGAGCATTTGGAGCGTTTGATCACGAGCTGGTGTTCCTGCAATTTTTCAAACACAAGGTTGATGTGGCGGAGGTGTTCCGACCATGATGGGTTGTAGATGAGGATGTCGTCGAAGAAGACGAGGAAGAACCGGTGGAGGAACGGGCGGAGCACATTGTTCATAAGAGCTTGGAAGGTCGTTGGTGCATTTGTCAGGCCGAATGGCATCACAAGGAACTCAAAGCCCTGGTGCGTTCGGAAGGCCGTCTTTTCCACATCGTCGTCGTGCATCTGTACCTGATGGTACCCTGAGTGGAGTCCATCTTGGTGAAGAAGATGGCGCCGCACAGTTCGTCGAGTAGCTCCTCGACAACCGGGATGGGAAATTTGTCCTTGACTGTGTGGCTGTTCAGTGCGTGATAATCTACACAGAACCGCCAGGAGCCGTCCTCCTTCCTTACGAGTAACACTAGCGCGAAGAATGCTGATGAACTTGGCTGGATTACCCCTTGTCGGAGCATGTCGTCGCACTGGCGCTCTAACTCGGTCTTCTGTGTACCGATATGGACACACAACCACTAGCGGCGTCCCTGGCATAAGGCGGATCTAGTGGCTGCGGTCCCACCGTGGCGGTAGTCCCGCGGGCTCCATGAACAGGGTCGCATAGCACAACAAAAGGTCATCCAACACCTTGCCCTCCGCTGTGCACAGGACCACGGCTGGGTGCGACTCATCTGTGGCAGACCAACACACCTGGTGGCCGTCGCGGACGAAGGATAGGCGGCGATGGGCGAAGTCCCACAGTATAGGTCCTAGGGACTCGAGCTACTAGATGCCGAGCACCATCTCATATGACCCGAGGGGCAGCCGTAGCAGTCAAGGCGAAAGCTCTCGCCGCCGATCGTCATGGCGAGATGCCGGTAGCACCCTAGGCTCTCGACGCAGTCCCCATTGGCCACAGCCACCTGGAGGGCGCCATGACCTGTGAACGCAAGACCAACCCTCTCCGCCGCCTCCAAGTCGATGAAGTTGTGCGTGGAGCCAGAGTCCAGGAGCGCCATGAGTTGGGTGTCGTTAATGTGGAAGACGAGTTGCATCATCCTCCCAGACCTAGGCATGATCCCTATGAGGGCGTGGAGGCTGATGGTGGGGTCTAGGACGTCATCGTTAGTCGAGGCGGAGTCATCGTCGTCGAGGACCTCGATGCAGAACAATTGCTTGCAGACGAGCTTGTGACCCGCGTTGAACGTCTTGTCACAGTGAAAGCATTGTTTGTCCTTACGACGCTGGGAGACTTCCGCCGGTGATAGGCATTGGATGTTGGACGCCGGCTTGGCCACCGACGCTGCCGAACTGGTGGGTGCCGACCCAGCCGATAGGGATGAAGAGTACTGCTGGATGCAGGGTGCTGTCCACCCTTGGTGGTGAGTGGTCGTCGAGGGCGGGGGTGGCGGCTACTGTGGTACTTCTTCACGCTGTTCGGAGGCTCAAGCGATGTCTGCCACTGTAGCGCGACATCCGTCTGTAGTGACTTGCCGAGGCTAGCCAAGAACAACTGAACTTGGTGGGCCATAGTGATGGCGGTGTCGTGGCAGGACAGCGCCATGAAGCGCTTGGCAAAGTCGTCGACCGAACCATCACGCCGAAGGAGGGCGAGTTCACCGATCGGGCTGTTGGTGAGGGGCGTGCCGAATCGCTTGTTCACTAGGGTGACAAAGCGTGGCCATGGTGGCACCCCAGCATTCAGCTCTAGCCGGTGGTACCAGAGTTGGGCGTCGTCTGTGAGGTAGAAAGATGCGTAGGCCACACACCAGTGTTTCGGTGTTCGTCGGACCCTGAAGTAACGTTCACAATGATTCAACCATGGTAGTGGGTCCCCGACGCCGTCATACTTAGGGAATTCCAGCTTGTGGGTTGTAGGGAACCCTTCGTCATCGTTGTGGTCATCCACCAGCTGGCGGCCACCCGCTGGTGGGGCTTGACCCACGGCTTGGCCGCGCTCGACGCGGAGGAGGCTAGCGCTCAGGAGCTACTACTACTACATCTGCTCGGTGAGGGTTTTCTCCATCGCGGCCACCTGATCCACCAGGGGAACCAGAGGCCTCATCATGTCTTCAATTGTGTCGAGCCGATTGAGGATGGTGGTGATGGGGTCATCATCCTTCTTCCCCGAGTTGTCATCGGCCACCAACTGGCCACTCATCGCGGCGACGGAAGCAACCTTGGAATCTGATACCAAGTTGTCACCGGTTGTGAAGGACGACGAGGTTGGACGCACTCCCGAACGAAGATTATATTGAAAAGAAAGAACCGGCTAAGGTCCCTGACCTTGGTGATGCGGTGGCGCTGTGGTGACGCAGCGTCAGCACAAGACCAAGAACCCCTTGCCGAACAAGGTGGCTAATCCTGACTCAATAATCCCCTTTAACCCTAATCTGCCCTCTGTTTATATACAACACAGAGGCTAACTAATCACCCATGAATATCTCATCTAACTCAACTAACTCCCCTTATCTAGCTAACTAGCTTAGTTATCCTGCTAACCACCTGAAGTTCACGCTGGCTGGCCCTCTCCCGCCTCCACGCCAGCACCGATCGGCCTGCTCGTACGCCGTGAGTAGACCAAACCGGTCCTCATAGTTATACTGCTGTCATGTTATTTATGTGAAGTGAGTATGGCGTCGCCTCGCCGCACGCCATACTCACCTAAAAGGTGTGAAGGTGGTCTGGCGCCTCGCCTCACCCCGCCGCCATAATAACTATGTAAATTACACTTCTCTTTAACTAGGTAGGAAATGAGAAAAAGGGGAGACACATGTAGTTATCTCAATGTTGAAAAATAATCACTCTATATGTTCCCACCCCACATCTGAAAGAGATCATTTTCCTTTTAACATTTAAGGATAAAGATATGCCATTCGCTAAATACAAGGATTAACGGTGAAGGAGATGGAAGAACTACGTGATGACATTAAGATGCATCTTGATCTGGACAGGGAAAGCCAAATGAATGCCAAATACTGGGAGGTTTGTATCTTATGATTCTTATCTCACCCTTCTTTAATATTTATCAATTTTTTTGAATAATCATATGATTGTGATGTGTTATGTGCATGATGCATGCACTATTGCTGTTGATTGAGGTTAGCTCCAAAATAGCATGTACTCCTAAATAGCAGTCTACCATTTTCATTTTTTTATATTGTGTTCTGTTGGATCTTACTTGGCAAAAATATTGTATGTTGTAGTATGCCAGAACATATTTGTAGCTTGTTGTATATAATTTTCCATATGTGTTCACATAATCTAAATCAACTTTTGACATGAGGAACTAATTTGTCCAGTTTCTTTGACTTAATGTTGCTAATTTGCTATGTTTTTTTTTGAGAATAACCAGTAGGAGAGGCTCCTACTATAGTTATATATATTAGCGTTAAGCGAATTTACAGCTGTTCATGGACACCTACAAATCTACCCCTAACTTCTAAGAGGACCCATCCACTATCTGTTATTACAAATTTGCTATCCAAAGTAGCAACGATTCTCTAACCGAGGGATTACATCTTAGACTCTGACATTTTATCGCCTTAACAAACTGAGAAACCAGCAAATGATCGATGGTCTTTCTCGCCGGAAGACGCAGTTGTTTCTGTGTAACCAGATGGACCAAGTTGCTGTAATGATAATTTCCATTGAAAATTTCATTCGCAATCTTGATTTGATTTCTTCAACTCCCTCTAAAATTGTATCACATTGTGGCCAAAAAATCCCTAATCTTGCCCAGCAGGCTACGCTGAATCGACATCTGACAAATAGGTGCATGGAAGTTTCTCGTATATAATCCTCACACAGAACGCAAGAATCCTCAGTATCGGAAGCTATGTTGATGTAATTAGCAGGAATGCTCATAGTTGTTGACCAAATGTCCACATTTATTTTCAAATTCATCAGGCACTCATGGTAGTATGTGACTGGGAGCTAGGTGAGGCTCAGAATGCTTTCGAGTGGGCTAGGATGCATGGTGAAGAACCCCCCCCCCCCCCCCCCCCCCCCCTGAACCCCTGAAGTCCTTGTGGAAGAGAGAGGCTTACATGCAAGTATAGAGGGTGATGTAAAGGATCTTTTGGAGGGTAAGACTTCCACAGAGCTAGAAGATATGCAATGTCAAATAGAGACCCAAATGCGCTCTGGAACAGCAAAAGTTGTTGAATACTGGGAGGCAATTCTGAAGCACCTTCATATTTATAAAGCAAAGGTATGACATGCTTTCAGACACTGAAAACTAGTCTTTTTTTTCTTTGTTTTATTTATTTCTTGTAAACTAGTCTTTTTGTACTAGTATCTTGATTTGACCATCTTTCTTGCATCATATTCACCATGAGATCTGGTGTGTTACCTGTCAGCAGGCCTGTAAAGCTGCTTTGCCTAACTTTCTAAATTTGCGCTTTAGCTGGTTGCACAGTTGATTAATAGTGTTTAAGGAGGAAGGGCTTACCTCTTTGAATTGCAGGCTGCCTGAGGGAAATCCATGCTTCTCTCTTACTAAAGCATCTACATCGTCTGAAGCATCCTGGTGCTGCTGAACAGGATGTGGAAGCTGAGGAAGAAAACAGTGCTAAAGAGGAGGATGCAATGTGTGATGATGATAATGATGATGATGAAGGTTTAGTTTAATTTCTGAAATTCTGGTCATTCAAATACCTTTTTCTTCTGTAACTCCAGCGATTTTAAGTTCTGATACCTGGTTTATGTGTAGATGCTAAGTGATATTCACCTGAACCTATAGCTGAGCAGACAGAGAGCCATGTGGACGAAGAAGCCGGATCCTTTTCTCCTGAGCTAATGCATGACAATGAAGATGAGGAGGCAATTGATCCCGAAGAGGACAAGGCAGAATTGGTAGTGTCCTGGTTCCTGCTACATTCATCTTTTAATAAATGCTAAGAAAAATAGCAACAATTATTTACTTATTGTACATTATTTCCTATTTTTCATGTACATATTATCATTATATTATAGATATAGGCATAGAGTACAGTAGGAGTCACCTCCTGTTTCCGTTAAAAATAGTTATTTTTTTGTAATGTAGCTAGCTGTAATTGAATGATCAAATATGAGTTATCAGTAAATTAGTAATTAGACAACATATTGTGCAACAAGATAAGTTCATCAACAACCCTATGATTCAATTGTTAACAGGACAATATCCAGTAAGATCTTTTCTTATGTAGCCTTTAAAAATCTGGTCGATCTCCCATGCATGTTTACCCTGAGAAAGGTCGTTAATCATTTGATGTTGTGTAAGATGTTTCCCTTGGCTCTTTGGAGTCTACGTACAAACAGAATAAGAAAATGTTATCTCAATTCAGCCATTCAGGATTACATCAGTTGGTACATTAATGAGTTGGTTGCACATTTTAAATTAGGTTGGCAAATGGCAATTCATAGATGTCCTATCCACTTTGAATTAATCTCTAGGATCGAAAACGTGAAGCTGTAGTTATGGAGCATCAAAAGAAAGTTCAGCAGGCCGTCACAGCAAAGGCAAGAGTACCCGATGTGATGGAAATGAAAGCAATGAAAACAATGGGAGCCATGGAGGAAGGGGATGCGGTATTTGGTTCAGGCGCTGAAGTGAACCTTGATTCACAGGTAATATGAATTATTTTATCTAGGAATATACAAATCCTATCGTATCACTTGCCTTCTAAAGATAACAGTGTCTGTACCCATATGGTCCAATATTTTGTTTGTATTCTGGATTCACATATGGTTAGGCTTACGAGAATCAGCTATGTCAAGGGTGTTAAACCCCCGACTGGCCCCCCGACTGGCTGAACCTCGGTTACGTAGCTCGTAGCCGCTGTCCATCTTCTCCAGTGAGGTTAGACCTCTCAACCGCAGGCTTAAGAGATAGTAGAGGATTGAGAGAATAATCTGATTGCTTGATTATTTCAAGGCTGCTTGCATCCTTATATATATAGCCCTCAGCTCCCTTATTTAGGACTTAACAAAAGGAACGAGTTGCTAAATAGGCAGAGACTCTAGATAGAAAGCTATCCCTGATTTATGGCTAACAGCCCTCTTATTTAGGAACTAATAAAAGAGAAAGTATTGCTAATTAGGAAGGAATTATAATAGAAGGTTATCTACTTTCTTATTTTAGACCCTTTCCTTGATTTCTTCCTCCTGTGCGCCAGCTGTGCGCGCTGCACGCTCTGCTGCGCGACGCACATCCTGCGCCTGATGTCGTCGGGTGTACGTCCCGGGACATGACAGCTATTAGGTTAATACCATGCGTGTTATTTTGGCTAGTTTTTAGCCCTCCTACAGAAAGCCAATAAGCATCCATTTCTGATTAAAGGTAGTCCTGTTGATCATGAACCTTATGCAGAATAGAATGCCTTCACAATTTATTCATTGAACAACTCTACCGCATGGTCTCTCCATCACAGAGCTGAGCCTCTCATTACCTCTCTGAACTCCCAAGCTTATTTCATCTGGAGGAATGCATGCATTAATATTATTGCAAATATACATTCCATATTGTTCTTGTTTCTGACGGAAACATGCCTGTTTGATGTGCTCACAGGTGTACTGGTGGCATGACAAGTACCGGCCACGAAAACCCAAGTACTTCAATCGAGTGCATACTGGATACGAATGGAACAAATACAACCAGACTCATTATGATCATGATAACCCACCGCCTAAAATTGTCCAGGGTTACAAGTTCAACATATTCTACCCTGATCTGGTGGATAAATCAAAAGCACCAACATACACCATAGAGAAAGACAGTAGCAGCGGTGAGACATGCCTCATCAGATTTCATGCCGGCCCTCCATATGAGGATATTGTAAGCACTTAAACTCGTATCCTCAATTTAATCGTGCAGTTTCATTGGCAGTTGTGCTGTTTGGCACCACTTCTGATTTATGATTTACAGAGCAACTTCAACAGTAGCGCTCAAATCAGGGCTCCTATTTTTGATTTGAGGGCCCCCCTATTTTCTGCGTTCCATCCCAGTGGGTTTTAAAATAGAGTCCCTATTTTCAATTTCCACCATTTCTTCACACACTATATACATGTATTTCATAAAATCATAGCACATAATAAATTATTTATTATTTAATAATGAATGACTATATTTAAATATTCAAATTTTTAAATGCAAATACAAATATTCAAATTTAAATATAGAAATATAATCATCTATCGTATTAAACAATAGAAACAAAATCATCTATCATATTTAAATATTCAAATTTTTTAATTCAAATACGGATATTCAAATTTAAATATAGCAACATAATCATCTATCATATTACATAATAGGAACATAATCATCTATCATATTTGAATATTCAAATTTTTAAATCCAAATCCAAATATTCAAATTTAAATACATGAATAAAATCATCTATCGTATTAAACAATAGGAACATAATCATCTATCATAATTAAATATTCAAAATTTTAAATACAAATACAAATATTCAAATTTAAATATAGAAACATAACTATCTAAACAACACGAACATAATTATCTTATCATATTTAAATATTCGAATATTTAAATACAAATAAAATATTCAAATTTCAACAAGCGGGAAGCGCGTGCGCACACGTGGCACAATTGAGAGCTAGGATAGGGGCCCCTACGGATGAGGGTTTGGTGGCATATTTTGAGAGCCCTCTTATTTTTGAGAGCCGAGTAGGGGCCCTGTTAGATTTCAATTTTTCTCGCAGGCTCTCAAAAATAAGTTTGAGGGCTCAAATAGGGGCCCTGTTGGAGTTGCTCCATTTGGTCAAACATAGATTTAAGAAATTTTTGATCTAGAGGTGATGGATTGAGCATATTTAGTTAAGAAATCTGAAGTTTAAACCACCTTATTTTATCGTACAAACTCTATATTCAGCATGGAGGAGCACCAAATAGTTAATTAATTACTTTATTTTCCTTACCAGGCTTTCCGTATTGTCAACAAGGAGTGGGAGTACTCACATAAGAAGGGCTTCAAGTGCACATTCGAACGTGGGATTCTCCATCTCTATTTCAACTTCAAGCGCTACCGCTACAGGCGATAAAATTTGCACGCAAGGAACACAAGTGGATCTATTGGGGCTGTAACAAGTCGGCTTGGCATATCTCTTACATGAGCCTATGTGGTATATATGCAGGGTCGGCCTTGACATTTTTGTGGCCATGTGCGGAACAAAAAATAGAGGCCCCCATTCACCATAAAGATATAAAATAATATTGAAAAATTTAGTGCCATTAACAAATCTCACACTAATAAGTTTAAATACAAAAGAGAAATATCTCTAGATTATTTAAAACAATTTCTTCTAACAGGCATGCTGTCCGTGACTTGTGACTAATTTGCAACTGGACTTTATTAATACTTATGAGGCTTATTAGCATACTAAATTTTAGAGACCCCTTACTTTCGGAGGCCCGGTGCAGTCGCACCGCTGGCACTGCCCCAAGGCCGGCCCTGTATATATGCAAATCGGATACCGCGCGGCGGGAGTCAGGTACACATGCTCATTCTAGATTTGTACACTATAAGACAACTAATTTGATGTTGTAGCTTGTTATAGTAGTATTTTTCTATAGACATAACTAAGTTGCAGAGATGTCTTGTAAAAAAGTTGAACAACTTGTAATATGGAACTGGTTTAACGGATACCTCGAATGACTGGTATTGAATTTCTTGTTTGTTTTGTATGGTGTTGATGTGCAAAGTGGTAGTTGCAACATTGGAGAATGGAGACTCTATGCACAATTGTTTGTTTCTTGATTCTTGTATGAAAAGTTGAAAACCTTACTCCAATCGCTAAACAATCCTACATACCTTGTCGCAATGAATTCTCCGACAACAAGGGCGTCTGAGCACAGGTCAATCCCGACCACTTTCGCCGGATTCCAACGTGCCTTTTGCTGGCCATGGCTCTCGCCTCGGTGCCGCGTACTCAACTAACTCGATCAAGATGACCCTGCAAGTTGGTTCTTTGCTTTGGATGCATCAATTTGCAGCAGAGGGGAGATGCGATACTGTCGAGCCGAGCTGACTCCTGGTTCGACCGAGCCCAAGTTGAGCCTGGATTTTGGCTTGTCAGGCTGTTCGAGCCTGGCTCAGCTTGCTAAAGAGGCAGCTCGACCAAGCTGAGTCCAAGTCAATTCGTTTCGGCTCGTTGCCAGCCCTAGATGTTGGATCGGCTCAACAGTGCTACCTTGAAACAAACCTATAAAGGAGATAAATGAGTTTATTTCCATTTATGCACGGTAGAATGCAGTGACGAATCTAACATACAAATGAAGTCTGACATCAAATTTTAAGTCTAAATAGGTAAAATCAAACAAAATATATACTTACACAAGTCAATTAAGTCAAATATAATACATATATGGTCAAATAGAAAAATATAAAAATAAGCACCTTAAAGTTGATTTTCTTAGGCCTTAGAAAAAGGTGAAATGAGTAGGCATCTCTATATGTAAATTAACAAAATTGTGGTCATTGCAATTTATTAAAGTGTAGATTCATTTCATGTAGAGTTGCATGATGGTGACATTGAAAATATTTACTTTTAGTAATGATATTGAGTTACTTTACGCTTTCTTTGAATAGATTGACCCATAACTCTAATGAGATCATCTATGTTTGGCACTTGTGCCTCACAAAAGCCTGACATATCGAATAATGGATCCCATCCATTGTTCCTCATATTTTGCAAGTGTTCTTTCACATTCTAGATCAAACCCATAGCTTCAACAATATCTTAATCCTTCATAAAGATATTAAGAAGTGCACTTTGAATACAAAGTCAAAGAACTATCTTCTTTACCAAACTTGCAACTCCACCATGATTTATAGTGGTGAAAACAGATCGGATTCAGACAAATAGTACTCATACCATATCCTATATCATTTTTATACCACGAATTTGGATTCGGTGCGGATGTTAAACGGATGTGGATACAAAACGAATTATTTCGGATATTGGAATTGGTGCGGAGTCAGAGCGGACTCGGGTTTGAAATGGATTAAAACTATCGGATAATACAACAAAACGTGTATGATAATGGGAATACATAATATAATATCAACATGCTTATAGCCAATCATATAAATACACACCATAATACTAGCAATATAGAATAACGAAAATACCAATTTAACAAAAGATAATATGATTTCAGTAGTTGTTGACGCTAAAATCCGTCGATCAAAGTACCAACGCACTGACGCCGATTCGACGATCCAAAAGCGCGTGGATACCTAGAGATAACCCTAGGCGTGACACAACACCGACGTCACGTTCCGACGACCCTTGATGGTGACAAGGGAGGGTGGAGTCGCCAGACAATCAAACAATATTAAAATATTATTCAATTAACCAAGTTGTAGATAAAAGTACCAAACCGACCAATTTAGGGGCCGATTAGACTGAAGCTAAATTAGCGGTCTGAGAAACCAAGTTGAGATGTGCCTTGGTTTCAAGTCTGTGATGAGTGATTAACAAGTTTCCTTCTAGACGAAGGGGTCCCTCCAAAGGGGTTTGGAGGTGTTTCATCGAAGGGTTCAGTGCTTGATGGTTGTACAAGTGTGCAACGGAGTATGTCTGTTGGAGGGGTCCGACAGAATACATTTCGGAGAATGTACTGAAGGGTTCAATATTTTGGGCGGTACACCGGAGTGTGTACCAGAGGGTGTTTACCCAGAGAGGTCTCCGAGGTATCGGATACACTTGTTTGCTTGTCGTTTTTGTGTAGGTGACTTCGGAGGCGATGAGACGGTTCGCAACAGGTGAACCTGGGTCAAGCAGGGAGCTTGATGCCAGGCGAGCAGGGAGATCGGTCATGGAGGATGTGTGGAGTCGAGGTCGGTCCTCGGGTCGAGGTGCACCAGGCGAAGGCAGAAAGTGCGGAGGGGGACTCCAGCTGAAGATACCCTGAGGCAAAGTCCTCGGAGGCGAGACACTTCGAAGAGGGGACTGTGAAGGAGTAACTTCGAAGGCTGGCAGACAAAGTCCTCAAGAATGAGGCAAAGCTCTCAAGTGTGCTCGGGATGGAGACATTTGGGAGGTCACCTAACAAAGGTCTCAGAAGTCGAGGTACATCGAAGGCATGGAATATATAAGGCTCTTCATGGAGTGTGCTCAGGGCTGAGACACTGCGAAGAGGTGCTTATGGAAGTGCTTCATGCGGAGACCTTGGACGAAGGAGGGACTTCGAAAGGTGGTGGACAAAACCCTTCGAAAGAAGTTACTTCAAAAGTGGGGCTTCGAAGTCAGGATGACTTGATGTACTTCGGCCATGCATGGATTCGGTACACGGACGGGCGGAGTTCGAGCTTGGAGTAGATGCAAAGCCATAGTGGTCCACTCCGGAGGTGATGGTGCGAAGACTCAAGGGCTTTGATGACTTTGGCTCAAAACCGTCACTTGTATCGAAGACAAACTTCAGGGCAGTGAAGGCCTACAGGTTCGAAGATTTCTACCGAAGACACTACAGCACTTCGTGTGTGAAGGGGGCTCCGAAAGATTCTGCTCTACAAAAGCTGATTGTGTCTGCTCTGCAAAAGTTGATACTCTCTGCTCTGCGAAGCTGACAAAAGGAGCTTCCAATAAAGTAGACTACCAACTGTACCCCCGTGTTAGCTAGAGACAAAAACATTTAAACCCTAGGGGTAAAATAGTCTATTCACATGACTGAGTTGTTCTTATAAATACTGAGGCTGGTCGTGTCTAGGTAACACTTTGAGAGATCATTTCCAGAACATCTAGAGCCAGCCATTCACATGTACTCAGTTCTGTGAGTCTTTTGGTGTTCCCTGTTTATGAAATGAACTTTCAGTTTTCTCAATGATTCACTTTGCATGAACTTGTATCCGTTTTCTTCGCTCTGCAACTTGTATCTTTTTTATTCGCACTGTATGAGTTGAGTTTTCTGCATTTCATTTCATTTTGTGCACACCAGAGTTCTTACTCGGTGTTCTTCTCAACGAAGTGTTTTGTCTCACATGTGTGCGATTTTGGTGAGTGATTTTGGTGTATGTTCGCTCTGTGTAAATCGGAGGTTAGTCCTCTCTGATTACTAGCGAAGCACTTTGTGAAGTGTGCGTTCGAAGCCTATTTTCTTCTCGTAGCCGAAGTCCTCCTTGCGGTCAGTTTTGCTAGCTCCTGTTTAGAGCACTCCGAAGTGTGAAGCCTAGTACCTGCTACTAGTGCGGAGTATCTGTTTGGAGCTCTCTGAGGGAAACGTACTTGTGCGAAGCCTACTCGAAGACACCTCTGTGTGCGGAGCCTGCACAATCTTTGTGGAGTTCAGTGCGTTTTGGGTTTCTGAGTGCGAGCAAAGTCTTCTGAACATCAAAGTTTTACCCCGTGTGAAGCCTATGTTCGGAGTGTGTTCCATACCTTCGAACCAGACACTTCGAAGGGTGTGTTCGAAGTCTGTTTAGCAGAAGAGAAATTTTAAAAAGCTCCCATTCACCCCTCCTCTGGTCGCCTGTTTTGGTCCAACAATTGGTATCGGAGCGGGTTAAGATCACCAGTTGACCTTAACCGGTTTTGTGAATGTGAATCTTGCACTGTTGTCATGGGTGAGTTTGCTTAGTTACGTTCTGTGCATGCTCAAACTATTAATGAGTTCGGGACTTCACATAAGTAGCTTTTGGTAGAGTCTAGTCCTCATGTTGCTAATGAATGCATGAACTATCTT
Organism: Zizania palustris; assembly: GCA_019279435.1. NCBI lineage: Eukaryota > Viridiplantae > Streptophyta > Magnoliopsida > Poales > Poaceae > Zizania > Zizania palustris. The sequence continues at coordinate 35,593,795 of JAAALK010000286.1, forward strand.
TTACTTATTGAAAGTATTAATTTGAGGGACAAGCATGTTCATGATTTAGAGGCTAGATTGGAGAGAGCTGAGTGTTCTAGGGATATGCAGCATGCTTTCCCTATCTGTATCACCCTTAAGGACAAACTCGGTATTGTTAGAGAGAAAGTTGAAAAACTCATGACAGAAAACAATTACCTTCTTTCTGTTGTGGATTAATGCACTGTAGGGAAGGGTAGAATGGATTTGCTCTGGGCCAAAACCAAGATGTGTGCTGATAGGGCAGGGTTAGCTCTAGGATTAGGTTTTGAGAGAAACACCACAAACATTCAGAGCAAAACTGTGTTTTCCTCACCCACTACCTTAGAGAAAGAGAGAGCCCTGTTAGACACTCCTACAAAAACCAAGAAGCCTACCCAGCCTCCCAAGAAAATTCCACCTCCTCCACCCAAGAAAAACCCTCATCAGAAACCCAAGGAGCCCATGAGAACTGCTCCTATGACCCACGTGAGTACCAACAGAGTCTTTCATTGCTCATATTGCCAGCAGATGGGTTATTTGGTTGGGTCTTGCTTTCATCGTATCAAGGATGAGCGATGCTCTCAGGCGTTGAGTTTTCAGGATATGCATGTAACATCCCAGGAATTAAAAATAAAATAAAATGAGGGAAATAAATTTTCTGGATTAAAAAGGAATTATCTAATTAGAGAAAAGGCTAAAAGAACCCAATTAAAGCAAAATAGAGAAAAATAATTCAAATTTAAAGCTCATAAATTTATGGTGGAATCTAGAGGGCAAGAAATATTTTTAGGAATTTTTAAAAAATTTTAGCAATAGAGATTCAAGCACTAAACAAATAAGTGATTATATGGAATTATTTTAAATCAAAAATACATTTTAAATCCTTTTGGGCCGCAACCCCCAATTCGCCTCAGCCCGGCCCAGTCCAGCGCCCATGTCACTGCCTTGTGGGGTCCACTTGTCGGCACGCGCCCCCTCTCTCTCCTCCTCGCCCGCGCCCACCCTGTCCCGTTCGTCAGCCACTCTCCCTCGCCCTCGGTCTCTAGCAGTCGTGGCCCGCCTGTCGGTGCAGTTGGCTTCGCGTTCGATCGCTGACAGCTGGGGGCCACCTGTCAGGAGCTTCGTCTCCGATGGAAGGGGATTCCCCCTTCCATTCTTAGTGGCCACCTTTCTTTTTTCTACCGCCGACCACCGCGTAGCACCGATTCGACCCCGGATTCAACCCCCCGCTCCCCGGCGATTACTTTCCCCCTTTAGCTCGCACGTTTTCGACTTAGATGGCAAGTGCCCATGATTATGGGACCTCGCCGGAGTAGATTAGGAACCCTCTCGGGTTTCCTTCGTTTCCCTTGCCATAGCAACGCGAGCCCCTTATTTAAACCCTCCCCCTCTCCGCACTCCACGCACACCCCCTTAGCCCAAGCCAGTGCAAACCAAAGCGTCGCCGCTTTCTTTTTTGGTTTTTCCTCTGTTTCCCCTCCGGCAAGCCTTCACCGGTGCCTCGAGCTGCCATCGCCCTCACCGTTGACACCACCGGGACTGCCGTCGCTCACCCGTCCCCGGCCTCACCTTGGTTGGCCGTGAAGACCGCCAGAACACCATCGCCACCGCCAACCCGAGGGACCTCCATCGACCCTCTTCGTCGCCGGTCGCCGTCAGCTCGCCGCCGACACCACCGCCAGTACCCCCGTGTTCCCCGTACAACCCTCTCTCCATTTTAGCCCTTAGCTTGGAAAATTAACCATCGCCGTCGCTTGAATTTGTCACCGTTGCACTGCTGGAGTCGGGAATGAAGGGGGTAATTACCCCATCGGCGCGTGCCATGCCGGACGAAGTCCTGGCTGCACGATCGTGATCGAACGATGCTGATTAGATCTCTTTGCGATTTAATCAGAGCCATTGATCTGCGTTGAACCGGTATCGGCTCATCCGAGCCGTTGATTGCTATTTAAAACCTTGGATCGATCTCGTGCGTCCACGCGTACCGGTTCGGTCCCTTTTAATCTCGACCGTTGATCACCTCTTAAGTCCCCCGCCACGCCTCCAACCCTCGGATCTGGATCGAACGGCTCTGGTCGATCGGGTCCACGCGCACAGTCACGGGTTCACGGTGAACCTGGTTCACCATGGACCAGAGACTGTTTTTTCAGTTTAAATAAAACCCAGAAAATGGTTCAAACTTAGAAAATTCATAACTTGCTCAATTTAACTCCAAATTTCACCATTAAAATTTTGTTAAATCTGTCTTTTATTCTCTACACAATTATGCCATAAAAACAATATGATTATTTTGCACAATTTATTCTTATTAAATAATAACTCAAAACCCCTTTTAGGATAAATGTTATCTCACATAATAAAAATTCAGAACTCTCTAAAAATACCTTAAAAATTTAGATAATAAATTCAAGTGACATAATAACTTCATTTCACTATTTTAAACCAATAAAAACTTTATATGCTTCAATTGGTGATTTTGGCTTGTTTATTGAATGTCGTGTTTATTTTTCGTATCGGAAGACTACGACGCCGTCGAGGATCCAGAGCTCTACCCCGAGGTTCCACCTCCGCCATTTGCTGATCAAGGCAAGTCACAACCCCCATTTTGATCATAATTGAGCCCATCTTTTATTTAAATATCGCTATAACTCATAGGAAATAAATGCATTAGTCTAATATCAAGCCCTAAATTATATTTATTAGATCCCCGTTCTTGTGTGTAAACCCAAGCCATGCTTATTGTGCCTAAACTCCTTGTCACTCTTACAATATTATATTAGCTAGTGTCCAATGTACCGACACAACTGCTATATGATAAAAGAACGAGTCGTAGATAGTTGGATTCTACTATATGATTTCCCCGTTATTCTCGTCTCTGGATTCTGTTGGAGTTGGCTATGTTATAAGTATGGTGGGTTCCGGATGCAAACAAGGTCATTGGTTGGTCGCACCCGGGGCACTATAAGGACCGGTCTGCGGGATCTGTTGCAAAGCACTTCCGTACTAACCACAAGTCTAATGGGTAAGTCATAACTGGAGGTATGGATCGTACCAACTTGAAGCGCCATAGTGGACGAGGCAAGGGGCAACCTATGGGTGACTTGTACCGACGAGGCTCAAGGGGGTATGGTGTTGGCCTGACGCGTTGGGGCACCATATGAAACCTATAAGAGGGTGTTATTGAATTGGTGCGTTCCATGCTGAAGGTTTTGGCATGAGTTCCCGTGGTATGGGTCATCTCGTACACTTTGGTGTGAGTGGATGAGTGCGTGCCTTGTGGGTATAGTAGTACACATCTGATCAGAGTATAATCTTTTCGAAAAGCCGTGCCCATGGTCAAGGGCGGGTTGTGTGATTTCTCGCAGTTAGTTTACTTTTGTATGAATGATCATGTGATTCATGGCATGTAAGGACTGTTAAGCGAGGGCGGGCTGACTGTATCCCTCGAGTTAGAAGATGATGCATTACACATGTTTAATTTTCTGTACTAATAACCTGCTCACATTAACTGCTTTACAAATATGCTTTTCCACAAAAGTATCCACTACCTTCTTGTTATTACTCTGCATTATATTTGCGTTCGGTGGTTTGCTGAGTACGATTGTACTCACCCCCATTGATTTACACCACCAGAGGCTGTCTACTACGAGGAGGATGAAGGTCTGGAGTAGCGACTCAGTCAAGGCGAGACTGGAAGGAGGCGTTCATCTAGGAGTTTTACTTTATTAGTGTTGGGGGAAATTCCTCCATTTCCAAGACTTAAAGATTAATCCTCCAAAGGCTGGTGAGGACTCCGAAGCTGGTGAACTGTAGTTCGAAGCATGCGTCGCCACGCCGAAGGGTGCAACGGTGCGAAGCTCTGGAGAACCCTCCGAATGGAAGATGGAGGCCTCGAAGCTTAAGGACGTGATTGATTGGATGTCCAGCTTATCCATCTACCTTGCAGTACTTTACTGTATGTAACCTTGTTTATGGTACCGAATAGTTTTCACTATGTCGGTTGTAGTTTGGGGGGTAAATAGGTCTTTTCCTTATGCTTTTTCCCCTATAAATACCCCCCATTGTACCTTATAAAGGGGGATCCAGAACAAGTTGTTCATTTACACTTATTCGGACCACTTGAGCTATTATCCATTTCGGAGGCTCAAAGTAGTCTTAAAGCACAAACTTCCTGTTTGTCCGTTCTTGATTTCAGAGAACCTGTTGGCGTAACATTTGCGCCAACAGTTGGCGCCGTCCGTGGGGACCCAAGTTCTAAAAGCTTGTTCTCTACTGCTGACTGCACTCCGAAGAGCACTTACGGAGGGAGCCTCGGAGTCCCAAGATTCCGCGCACCCTTCAGTTAAGGGCTTCTTAGTGCAGCCCGAAGGCCTTCTCTCGACCCCTCGAGTCGTTCGAAGTCCTCCATCTCCAAGACCTCTTCGCGGCTAGCTATGCCTCCGAAGCGAAGCCAGGCTTCGGGTCCTCTCCGAAGGTCCCCCCGGACCAATGGAGCCGGACCCTCGGCTAATCCGGCGATTCCCGCCGAGACCACTGGGCATCGAGCGCCCCGGGGCCCTCTGGCTCCTCCCACGGTGCTTCAGACCGACTACACAGCTAGCTGGGATCCAGAAGTGCCCTCCGACAAAGACGAAGGCCCTCCCGAAACCGAGGCTACGCAGCTAGCCAGGCTTCAGGAGGAGGTATCCAGGTGGAGGCAAGAGGCCGCCGATCGCTTCCGCACTCAAGCTTCCACCGAAACTCCAGGAGGGCCTCAAGACGGTGGAACCCACAATCCCCCAGAAGTTATCCAAGTCCTGGAGGAAGCCGAGAATGCACCCTTCGATAACGAATCTCCATTACACTCGAATTTGCAGAGAGTGCCTTTCGACCCCAGATTCAAGGCCTCGAAGCTGCACAAGTACTCCGGGGGGTCGGACCCCGGAGAATTCGCTCGCTCTTATGCCCTGGCAATAGAAGCGAGCGGAGGGGTATGAAGAAACATGGCAAAATGCTTCCCCCTCACTCTCGAAGGCGTCGCACTCCGCTGGTTCTGGTCCCTAAAGCCAGGATCGATCAATTCCTGGGAGCAGCTAAAAATGAAATTTGTGAGCAACTTCCAAGGCACCTTCGTGGCCCCAATGTCCACAGGAAGTTTGTTCTAGGTAAAGCAGCGGGTGGGAGAAACACTCCGGGAGTACTTCACGTGCTTCGCCCACACCAAGTCACAGATCAAGGGCCTGTCTACCTCTTCGGTAGTCGATGCTGCCCGCGAAGGGGTGCTGAACCCCGACCTCCTCAGCAAACTCCATCGGAAGCCGGTGACGTCTGTGGCGCAGCTCATGGCATACTTCGAACAGTATGCCAAGGTGGAGGAAGGATGTCTTCGGCGAGCTGAAACACCATTGCCCACCCTCCGAGAAGTCAAAAGGGAGCCCGAAGCCTCCGCTACTCTACAACCCCCACAAGACAACCGCTTCAACGAGTACAAGCGGGGGAAGAAGAATTTCTGTTCGGAGGTGCTAAACATTGCGCCTTCTGCTCCGAAGGCACCTGCCAATTTCCAGCAGGCGAAGAATTTCATGGCCGAGCCGCCGAAGCCTCAAGAAAGGATGCCTGGCAGGTGCCAGAGTTTTTTTTGTTGCGTGCATGGCGACAATAGAAGCCATGACACGAAGGATTGCAAGGCAGTGTTGGCCCTTCGGGGCGACTACCTTGAGCGAAGTACCGGGCGGGGTACTTCGGATCGGGCCCCACCATCAGCACGCTGGGAGCCTGTTCAAACTGTGACCCGAGCCGGTGCCCTCGAAGCCCCCATGCGACTGCCGGTGGCCAGTATTATGCCACCACCAAAGCAAGAAGACCCGCAAGACCGCGACAAGAGAGTGGTCCTGCCCATCTCCGGAGGAGGGACCCTCGGAAGCATGTCCAAGAGACAGCGGCGCGAGTACATCCGCGAGGTCGGGCACATTGGGACCTCGAGTTCCGCCGAAGGGATGCCAGAATGGTCCCGTGTGCCCATCTCATTCACAGCCAGTGATGCGGCGGGGGTGAAGTTCCCCATGCTGACCCATTAGTCATCTCTACTGATATAGCAGGAGTAGAAGTTCAAAGGATCCTGGTAGATGGCGGGAGCTCCGCAGCCATACTCTTTGTCCAGGCCTTCGACCAGATGTGCATACCTCGGAAGCATCTACTTCCAGCAGCCCGGCCGCTTCAAGGGTTCTCAGGACCGCCTCTCGATGCCCTCGGCCAGATAGGCCTCGAGGTTGCCTTCGGAGAGGGGCCTTTGGCCCGAGTAGAAGAGGTTATCTTCGATGTGGTTGATGCCCCATACGCTTACAATGCTATCTTCGGCCGAGGGTTGTTGAACCAGTTCGGGGCTATAGCACACCATAATTACCTTTGTCTCAAAATGCCCACGCAAGGTGGAGTGCTTACTATTTCAGGAGACCAAGCTGTAGCCAGGAGGACAGAGTTTGGCCATGGGCAGCCATTGGACCCTCGGCAAGTGCATAATGTGGCGGAAAGCGTCGAAGAAGTACCGGAGGCCTCGAACCCTCCGAAGGGATCTTCGTTCAAGCCAAGCCCGGAGGGTGATGTTGAGACAAGAATAATCTCGGAAGATGGCAAAGAGTACCCAGTGCAATTCGGCAAGGGGCTATCTCCAGAAATAACCACCTCGTTAGAAGAAGTCGTCTGGAAAAATCTGGATATATTTGCTTGGGCTGACGAAGACATCACCGGGGTCGATCGAAGCATCATCGAGCATAGTCTGCTCGTCAACCCGAAGGCCAAGCCAGTACGCCAGGAGCTCCGCAAGCTGTCAGCAGAAAGAGCAAGCCTAGCCAAGGCCGAAGTAGAAAAATTGTTAAGGGCTGGCATCATCAGGGAGGTAGCCCATATCGAGTGGTTGGCTAACCCTGTTTTTGTAAGGAAGAAGGACTCGAGCAAGTGGCGCATGTGTATTGATTTCACTTCATTAAATAAAGCATGCCCGCGAGACCCCTACCCGATGCCCCGAATAGATCAGTTGGTAGATTCCACAGCTGGGTCCGAATTGCTAAGTTTCCTCGAGGCATACTCCGGATATCATCAAGTATGGCTAAAACGCGAAGACGAAGCCAAGACAAGATTTATAACTCCTTCCGGAGTATTTTGTTATGTAAGAATGCCTTTTGGGCTGCGGAATGCCGGAGTAACCTTTTCTCGTTTAATAGCTAAAGCTCTAGGTCATCAGATAGGCCGAAATGTCGAGGCCTATATGGATGATATTGTAATAAAAAGTGCTCAAAAGCACCAGCATAGCCTAGATCTAGCTGAAACGTTTGAGAGCCTCTGAGCATGTGGAGTACGCCTCAATCCGGAAAAATGTATATTCGGAGCTCAAGCAGGAAAACTGCTAGGGTACTTAGTTTCGAGCAGGGGAATCGAAGCTAGCCCAACACAGATAAGTGCACTGCAAAGGATGGCTCCACCAGAGAATTTGAAGCAGGTTCAAAAGTTAGCAGGGAGACTTGCAGCTCTTAGCAGGTTCCTGGCCAAGTCAGCAGAGCGGAGCCTCCCAATTTTCAAAGCACTAAAGGGGTCCGAAAGCTTTCAATGGACATCGGAGTGCCAAAAGAGCTTCGATGATATAAAAGAATACCTCGGAAGATTATCAATTTTGACCGTTCCCCTCCCAAAAGAAACATTGCTCCTTTATCTTGCATCAACAAATTCAGCAGTGAGCGCAGTACTAGTCCAGGAAGTTGAGCTTAAAGGAAAGCTAGTCCAGAACCTAGTATATTTTGTGTCGGAGGCATTATCCGGAGCTAAAGTCAGATACTCCGAGCTCGAGAAGTTTGCTTATGCCCTAGTAATGGCCTCGCGAAAGCTGAGGCATTATTTCTTGGCGCATAACCTGATAGTCCCTACATCGTATCCTCTTGGAGATATGCTCCGAAACAAAGATTCTACCGGCAGGATTGGAAAATGGGCGGTCGAGCTGGCACCCTTCGAAATCTCCTTCACGACGAGAACAGCTGTTAAATCTCAAATTATAGCAGATTTCGTAGCAGAATGGACTCCATCTGCAATCTGGACCCCGGAAGAACCCTCCGAAGGTTTTTGGACAATATTCTCTGACGGAGCTTATCAAGCATCAGGTGCCGGAGCAGGTGCCATCATCATATCACCATCGGGGCAGAAGGCCATGTACTCTGCGAGGCTCAACTTCAGGACCACTAATAACATTGCCGAATATGAAGGAATCTTGCTAGGCCTCCGAAAGGCTAGGGCACTCGGAGCTGCAAGAATAATGATTAAGACAGATTCCCAAGTCGTCGCGGGGCATGTTGATAAAAGTTTTCAAGCAGAAAATCCACATCTCGCACAGTACCTTGAAGAAATCCGCAAGGCCGAAGCAGCATTCAAAGGGTTTACAGTTCGAAGCATCCCTCGGGTAGACAATCAACTTGCAGATATTCATGCAAAGGCTACAGTAGGGGCGGTGGACCTCCCGGAGGGTGCTTTCTACGAAGAACTAGAGCAACCAACGACTGATCAAATACCTTCTTCAGAAGTAATGTGCATTCCAACTATAGATTGGCGGGCTCCGATAATAAGCATGTTGCAAAGTAGCATGGACCCTCCTGATGGCCCAGAAGCTCGAAGGTTGCAAGCAAGAGCTCGAAATTACAAGCTTGTTGATGAAGTGCTATACAAGGCCGGAGTGTGTTCACCCCTACTTCGATGCATCTCACAACCCGAAGGTCAAGACATACTTCGAGGCATCCACGAAGGACTATGCAGAGGTCATTTAGCCCCTCGAGCGCTAGCAGGCAAGACGCTTTGGCAAGGGTTTTATTGGCGAACAATAGTAAGAGATGCGGAAGAACTAGTTTGAACATGCCAAGGCTGCCAGTGGATGGGCAGACGGAGCCATCACCCGCCAACTCAGCTTCAAGTTATTGCCCCGGTATGGCCAATGGCTAGATGGGGCATGGACCTCATAGGCCCTTTCCCAGTGGCAAAAGGCGGCTTGAAATTTGCGGTGGTGGCAATCGAATATTTCTCAAAGTGGGTTGAGGCGGAGCCGCTAACAGCTATCACCTCGAAGAATGTGCAACGATTTTTCTGGCAGAACATCATATGTGGGTTCGGAGTTCCAAGAGAGTTGACGGTGGATAATGGAACCCAGTTCGAAGCTGACACCTTCCAAACATTTTGTGAAGAACTGGGCATTAAGTTGTGCTTCGCAACAGTACGACATCCACAGTCCAACGGAGCTGTTGAGCGAGCCAACGGGAACATCCTTTCTGGGCTGAATCGCCGAATTGTTGGATTGGCCAAGGGGCTGTGGGTCGAAGAGCTCCCCAAAATCTTGTGGTCCATTCGAACCACTCAAACCAGGTCAACGGGGTTCACACCGTTTAGATTACTCTTCGGAGATGAGGCCATGACTCTTATAGAGCTCAGAGGTGGATCGCTTCGCGTAGTACAGCCTGTGGACGAAAGTGACCGGAGCACTTCACTGGATTTATCAGAAGAAACAAGGCTTCGAGCTGTCGCGAACCTAACTAAGTACCACAAGCACACTAAGACATGGTATGACCCGAAGGTAAAGCTAAATGAGTTAAAACCGGGTCATCTGGTATTGCGAAGTGTAATAGCTCCGGGGAAGCTAGGAAACAAATGGGAAGGACCATATGTGTTGGGGGAAAATATCTCATCTTCGGGGTTATTGCCGAAGCAACATAAAGGCAGTCAGCAGGTTCGAAGGTTCCCAGAAGATCATCTTCGAAGACACCCAGAACCCAGTTCAAAGCACGAAGATAGGCATTGGTTCGGAGTATATCTTCGAACTAAAGCCCTTCAAGATCTTTTCTGCCAGCTAAAATGGAAGACTTATCTTCTTTCTCATTAGATTAGTCTTTTACCATTTTAGCCCTATTAAGGAAACCGAATAGTTTCCTTAATGTCGGTTGTAATAGAGGGGTAAATAGGTCTTTTCCTTAATGTTTGGGCCTATAAATACCCCCTATTTCACCCTGTAATAGGGACCGAATACAAGTTATTCAATACACACTTTCAAACTATTCTAAGTTATTATCCTTTCGGAGGCTTAGAACAGTTTGCTTCACAAACACTTCGTTTGTTAGTTTCTTTTCTACAGAAACCTGTTAGCGTAATTTTTACGCCAACAGTTGGCGCCGTCCGTGGGGAACCTAGTCCGAAAAACTTCGTTCTCTACCAACTTCTTACATCATGCCTCCTAAGCGGAGTGCACCTCGCAATCCTACTCGGAGGTCCTCTCGGATCTCCGGAGAGATACCCTTCGACACAGTTGAAGTCGGAGGGTCTTCGGCTTTCCCTCCACAAACTCCGGAAGGGGCTTCTATCCCTCGAGCATACGAAGCCTCTCCGCCAACCCCTTCCATACTCCGGCAGCCCGGAGTCACTTCTCCACCCTCTATCCCGATTCGAACTGATCCTACCAGTTCTCAAGACCCCGAAGGTCCTTCCGGAGGAGATGAAGATAGCCTTGGAGATATGGCCACTCAAATGGCTAACCTTCAAGCTGAGGTAGCAAGATGGTGACAAGAAGCTGCGAACAGGCTTCGCTCTCAAGCCATCCCAACTATCCCAGAAGTGCCCGAAGACGATGATCTTGATTATCCCGAAGCCCCGGAGAACGCCTCCTACGACAATGAATCTCCGTTGCATCCTGAGCTGCAGAAGGTTCGCTTTGATCCAAAGTTTAAAACTTCGAAGCTCTGCAAGTATGCCGGAGATGAAGATCCCGGAGAGTTCGTTCGTTCTTATGCCCTAGCGATTGAGGCTAGCGGCGGAGTTAGAGACACTATGGCGAAGTGCTTCCTGTTAGCTCTTCAAGGAGTGGCGTTGAGATGGTTCTGGTCTTTAAAGCCAGGATCAATCAATTCTTGGTCGCAGTTGAAGAGGAAGTTTATAAGTAACTTTCAAGGCACCTTCGTGCCTCCTATGTCAACAGGAAGCCTTTTCCAGGTGAAACAGCTCCCCGGAGAAACATTGAGGTAGTACTTCAAGCGCTTCGCTCATACGAAGTCGCAAATTCGGGGGCTGTCCACATCCTCAGTGGTTGATGCGGCTCGGGAAGGCGTCAGTCATCAAGGCCTTCTGGATAAACTGCATCGGAAGAGCATCTCCTCAGTCTCACAGTTGATGTCATATTTCGAGGAGTATGCGAGGTCAGAAGAGGGTTGGCTTCGGAGGACTGCTGCTACTTCGACCGTATTGCAAGAAGTTAAAGCAGAAGTGAAGACTTCGGCACAGCCGCAGGAACCAGTCTTCGAAGTGCAACATGATCGGAGAAGAGGGCAAAAGCACCCTCGCTCTGAAGTCTTGAATATTGCACCCCCACAGAAGTTTGCACCAAGAGCTCCACAGTCTACGGGGAACAAGGCCAGCGGCTGGAGGCCGCCAGGGAAAACGGCTGGCAAGGGCCAGACCCTTTTTTGCTGTATTCATGGAGAAAATCGAAGCCATGCAACTGACACTTGCAAGGCTATCCTCACCCTAAGGGGAGAGTACTTGGAGAGAACTTCGGGTCGAGGTAGTACCGACCGAAGTCCAGCAGCAGCGCACCCAGAGCCGGTCCAGGCTGTGGCGCGGATAGAAAATTTTGATGCTGCAAGGCACCCTCCGGTGGCCAATGTTATGCCACCTCCGAAGCAAGAGGAAGGGCAAGATAGAGGAAAGAGAGTAGTTCTCCCTATCTCCGGAGGAGGTACCCTCGGAAGCATGTCCAAGAGACAGCGAAGAGAGTACGTTCGGGAAGTAGGTCATATTGGAACTTCGTCATCTGCAGCTGCAATGCCAGAGTGGTCTCATGTTCCGATATCTTTCTCTGCGGAGGATGCAGCTGGTATTAAGTTCCCGCACGCAGATCCATTGGTTATCACTGCTGATATTGCAGGGACTGAAGTCCGAAGGGTGCTAATTGACGGAGGTAGTTCGGCATATATCATTTTTGTGCAAGCCTTCGATCAGTTATGCATTTCCAGGAAGCATCTCCTTCCAGCGGCTCGTCCTTTGCAAGGCTTTGCAGGACCTCCACTTGATGCACTTGGTCAGATAGGCCTGGAAGTTACCTTCGGAGAAGGTTTATTAGCCCGGACTGAAGAAGTTATCTTTGATGTGATAGATGCCCCGTATGCTTATAATGTCATCTTCGGACGGGGCATGTTGAATCAGTTCGGAGCTGTGGCGCATCACAACTACTTGTGCATGAAGATGCCCACACAAGCAGGAGTCCTAACAATCTTCGGAGATCAAGCCATTGCTCGGAGGGCGGAATATGGTCACGGTCCTCCTCTTGATCCGAGGCAAGTAAACAGTGTGCAGGATAATGAAGAAATTTTTTCAGCCTCCTCCGAAGCTTCGAAGAAGTCTTTTCCGAGACCAAGTCCCGAAGGAGAGATTGCAACGAAGGTCATTGTTAAAGATGGTAAAGAGTACACTTTTCAATTTGGTAAAGATTTACCTCCTGAAGTTGCAACCTCCTTAGAAAAGGTAGTGGAAGAAAATTTGGATGTCTTCGCTTGGTCTGACGAAGATATCACCGGAGTCGATCGGGATATCATTGAACACAGTTTACTTGTAAACCCGAAGGCCCGGCCTGTTCGACAAGGACTCCGGAAGATGTCCGCAGAGAGAGCTGCTCTAGCTAAAGACGAAGTTGAAAAACTTTTGAAGGCTGGGATTATCAGAGAAGTGGCTCACACAGAATGGTTAGCCAACCCAGTCTTCGTCAGGAAGAAGTCTTCCGGGAAGTGGCGCATGTGCATTGATTTCACATCCTTGAATAAAACATGCCCACGTGACCCCTACCCCATGCCCCGAATTGATCAACTAGTTGACTCCACTGCAGGTTTGGAGTTATTAAGCTTCCTTGACGCGTATTCTGGTTATCATCAAATATGGTTGAAGCGCGAAGATGAAATCAAGACAAGCTTTGTAACTCCTTCGGGAGTCTTCTGCTATGTAAGAATGCCCTTCGACCTAAGAAATGCAGGGGCTACTTTTTCAAGATTAGTTGCTAAGGCTCTAGGTCATCAACTAGGTCGCAATGTAGAGGCCTATATGGATGATATTGTAATAAAGAGTGCTTTAAAGCACCAACATAGCCTAGACTTAGCAGAAACATTCAATAGCCTTCGGGCATGTGGGATTCGTCTTAACCCCGAAAAATGTATATTCGGAGCTAAGGCTGGAAAATTGTTAGGGTATTTAGTTTCAAGCAGGGGAATTGAAGCTAGCCCTACTCAAATAACTGCGCTGCAGAAGATGGCTCCTCCAGAGAATTTAAAGCAAGTGCAAAAGCTGACCGGACGTCTGGCCGCACTTAGCAGGTTTTTATCAAGGTCTGCGGAGAGGAGCTTGCCGATATTCAAAGCTTTGAAAGGGTCCGAAGATTTTGCATGGACACCGGGTGTCAG